>CAXKVT010000134.1:0-600000 GCA_964058875.1 Carex rostrata
CTTTGAAATTCGTGCCAAGTTAAAAATTTCAATTTCAGACCGTCCGATTCAATTGTACTCAGTCAGTAACCTGAGGGGATGTGAATTTGGAATTTGTATCATCTGCATTAACTCAAAAAAGAATTTTAATATGGACCGTCGGATCCGCTTTAAGATACGTGCAGACTAAACCTATATTAATATTAAAGAAAATCTGAATTATAAATTGTGGTGGAATTAACTCTTCTGAGTTAATGCAGATAATGCGGACTCGGGAATTCACATCTCCATGTAAAGCAAATATTTTACAATTAGTGGATCCATACTGTTCTTTTTAATTTGGCACGAATTTTAAAGTCCAATAATAATGCCCTCTGATCTCAAAGCGGCTGAAAATAAATCTCAAACCGTAAAGTGGGGGAATCTTTTGCGGTATTTCCGGATATTGTCCCGAGAGAGGGGTTTTTTTTTTATAAACCATAAATAAAAAATAAAAATTTATCAAACAAATTTGAGTGATTTGATTTCTAGAAAAACTAAGTACCGAGATGTTTGTTCGGCACAGATTTATGTGCCGAGATGTCAATTTGATCTCAAAAGTTTTCACATATTTTTGTTCGAAAACAGTGTGACTTTGCTGTAATAACTCTATGCTGAATAGGCATTTTCGGCCAAGTTTTTTTTAGTGTGTCGAATAGACTATTCGGCACATATTTTTATTTTTCCGACTGCCAATTTATTTATTTTAATATATTTATAATTTGCTACCTAAATTTCATATTCATTTTCGTTATGACATCATTTCATTTCATTTAATATCATAATTATATTTTTCAAAACAGACTAAACCGAACTAACCAAATTATAATGGTTCAAATATGATATTTATTTGAGTGAGTCTATGGTACTATGCATATTACGATTTGGCACCGTGTTACGGCTCTATATTCGAGTTTTCAAATCCTAATGGTCGATCCGAACCGTTCATCTTGTTCTCCATATTAATATGTGTTTGGAGACCAAATTTTACATTTTTTGAAATTTTTTTACTATTTTTTTTAGATTTATTGAAAATCACTGTTTTTGGATGGTCCAGAATTTTCAGATCAAGTGATTTTCTAAATATCTAAAAAATAGTAAAAAAATTTCAAAAAATGTAAAATTTGGTCTCCAAACACATATTAATATGGAGAACAAGATGAACGGTTCGGATCGACCATTAGGATTTGAAAACTCGAATATAGAGCCGTAGCACGGTGCCAAATCGTAATATGCATAGTACCATAGACTCACTCTATATATTTTGTTTGGTTCAATCATCGCTTCTTTTTATTTTGATTTGGATATTTAGAATATCTACATATTTTGTATGAAATTGAACAATGTGTGTAATTTTATCATGATATTTATTTCTATTATATTACTAATGTATGTTGGTTCAACTAAACAAACTAAAATTTAATTTGATTTAAATAGCTCGGTTGTTATTCGATTGATCCAGTTGAATTTTTAAAAACAAAAAAAAAATTAATTTTGACTATTTTAACATCCCTAGAAATTTTCCTTTTAAAAAAAATCAATTTTCTCCATCTCTATTTCTCTCACTTATTAAACCGACATTTTTATTAATATCCAAACTTAATTATAAATTATCAAATCTGCTCACATATTAGGGGAAAACATTTGACAATCAATGTTTGTTGGAAAATAGGTGGGGTTTTGTCAAATTTTTATGTTTCTTTTAATTAAAAAAGATGCGAAAAACATTAATGTTCATTGAATAAGTATATCTTTGATAAATCTTTATTCATTGAATTTGTATTAACAATATGTAACTTTCCAAAAATTTATAACTGTCCAAGCACTAAATAAAGAGAAAAAGGTTTGGTCCCTAACCCTTCATCCCCAAGTGGTCTCCTGAGAGCTGCAACTAGTTTAACTTTCAATTTGTTTCAAAATTAAAGAACATCTATTATGTTTTTCTTCTCCGATCATTCTCTTTCATTTTATCAACAATCTGTAACGAATTTTGTGAATCTAAAATATTAACGTTTTCTACTTAATTTCTCTTTTCAAATGAGATCCATAATAAAAATACTTAATTTTATCAAAATATGTGCTATTGGATATGTAGCTTGCATTGTCATTTCTTTCTTGTATATTTTTTTTTATTATCAATTTTCATATTGTAAACTTATTTTATTTGTTTCGTTAAATTTGAAGTGGGGCATCGACCTACTTGCTTAAAATAGTTTCTTAGACATGAAAATCAGAACTAATTTATAATAATTCGTGAGAAAGGGAAAATCAAGGGAAGAAAAGAGCTCGGTCCGTGTGAATTCCTTGAGATGATAATTTTAATATGAAGTTGATGCGAATATTTGCTTAAATGATATGGGAAAAAAAATCGTTGTACTGCGACCAATTAAGGGGAAACATTTGACAATCGGTGTTTGTTGGAAAATAGGTGGGATTTTGTCAAAAAAATTCATCTAAAGTCAAGCTTAAACCGTCTAATTCAGATCAAAATTCGCTTAGACAGTTTAAATTTACACAAATGTTTAAATTTATTTGCACAAATTTCAACGCAAATTGAACGTTTTAGACTCGACTTTGAACAAAATTTGTCCAAAACTTCTTAGACAAAATCCGATTACTTAAAAATATCCAAGACAAGAGTCACTAAAATATTTTTATAAAAAATGGGATGTGTTCATCAAAGCGTGTTGACTAATTACAATGCTCTTAGAATACTAAAAGCATGAATTTTCATATATACAGTATTATATAAGACTAAATTATAGCATATAAAGTGCTATTTTAAGTTTTCAATTTTTCGTAGATGCTTTCGTAGATGAAAATAAATAACTTAAAAATATAATAGAAGCGTGTTGAAAATAAATAACTTAAAAATTAGATAATTGATGTTTTCGTAGATGCTATTTTAAGTTTTCAATTTTTCTAAACTATTATATTCATCTTAAAAATATTAATAGATAACGCTGTAGAAGTTGAGAAATACTATAAACGATGAGAAACATTTTGGTCATCTTTTATAAATGAGACTAATACTTATACATTAGACTAATTTTTATTAATGGTAAACAAATAAAAATAAAATAAAAAATGGGAATAGATTTTGTGGGATTTCTAAAATTGAAAAGTCATCCACGCTGTTGGTAAATTTGTATCATCTAAGGTAACAGATATTTCTATTTGGATCTGTACTATCCAATCAAAATCCGCACGACTATTAAAGTGGCTCCGTGCATTCTATCTGGATTGGCCTGGCTTCCTATCAGACTTCCATGATCCAAACATAAATATTCTGTTACCTCAAGGGGATATGGATTCTTGTATGACATCCAGCCTAAACGCCATTCTAGACAGAGGCCACTGCCAATCAAAAAGAAAAGAAAATAAAAAAGCCTGGATGCCATTAAAACAGAGACCTTTGCCAAAAAAAAAAAAAATCATGTTATCATCAAGAGGCCAGAACAACATACTATCAGATCCAAGAGGCCAGAACAACATGCTCATAGATAAGATTTGTTCATACATGTTATCATCAAGTATGCAATCTGCTAAAGCTACCTACCTGCTTACAAAATCATTCAATAGGATTGAAATCATCTTTTAAGAGATTGTGCATCTTGTTGGCCTTCCTCATATTTCCTGTAAAGGAAACAATGACTGATAAAGATGCAGCAAAAATTTGATGTAGAGTAAATTTAATAGGGTAAAAGGATGAATCAATTTGAAATGCTTGTATCATTGACAATTTATCCAAGTATTGTAGATACATTTTAGTATGTTCATTGAGTAATTAAGCTGTTCTTCTTCATGTGGCATTAATGATCTGGCTATTAGTTATGGGACCTTAATGGACTGGTTGTGATAAGACATTCTGGTGCCCATAACAGTTACAACTCTTCAATGGTAACAACAAACTTTTGGTTGGTTTGCCAGAAAGATTACCAGTACTTAATGCCCCCACGGTCCTAATAAGACTATATAAACTGTACCTTCTTCGTTGTTACTTGAGTGGTGATCTTGCATTGTGTTGTTCATTAATTACATGTTCACGTATTTCCTTCTCAATCTGGCGGCGGAAGGGAGCAAATTCCTGGCTGTTTCTTATTGTACTCAGCACGGTCTCTGAAGGAGGCAAAGTGAGGTGCTCAGGAATCTTCCATTCAGCTGCAGACTTGTCAACCTTGAACCTTTTCCTCTTCAACTTTGCCTCAACCTCATACAACGCTAAAATAGCTTGTTCCCTCTCTGCCTTTACAACTTGCATCTGAGCTCTGAAAATCTGCAATTGAGCATCGCGTTCCTGAAGCAAACCTTCGTAGCGTTTTATTTCTTTTTGGAAGTACAACTCCTCAGCAAGAACTCCCTCCAAATGCTCGACATACCCCTCGAACTTAGACTTCTCCTTCTCCCAGGCGGATGCTGCACGTGCATGTTCTGCCTTCAGCCTCGCCACCTCAGCCTCTGCCCAACAACATTGTTCCTCCAACACATCCTTCTCCTCTCCTAGAGTCCCAGTTCTATCTTTGGTCTGCCCAATGTCATCATCAACCTGGAATCAACATAAAGTCAATTTAAAGCCATAGTGCCATACTATACTATACGTGAAGGTATTTTAAATTAGAGTAAGGTTTGGGTGCTATGGATAGCATAGAGGACTACGATGCTACGGCTCAATATTCGAGTTTTCAAAATCTTAATAGTCGATCCAAACCGTTCATCTTGTTCTCCGTATTAATATGTGTTTGGAGACCAAATTTTACTATTTTTTTAGATAGGTAGAAAATTAAATATCTAAATAGTGTAGAATTTTTTAGATTAAGTGATTTTTTACCTAACTAAAAAAATAGTAAAAAATTTCAAAAAATGTAAAATTTGGTCTCCAAACACATATTAATATGGAGAACAAGATGAACAGTTCAGATCGACCGTTAGAATTTTGAAAACTCAAATATTGAGCCGTAGCACCGTAGCCCTCTATGCTATCCATAGCGCCCAAGCCTCTTTAAATTATACATGAATAATTACATTATTTGTAATGATATCATGCGAATAACAAGTATTTTCTTTCATAAACGTAGTTATTGGGATTGTTTTATTTTAAGGAGATCATCTATTTCAATGCAAATCAAAAGATGTTTGCATCTTTTTGTTGCATTTAACGAAGATATTTTCTAGTGTACATTAAAATCAACAAAAAAAATTTGGGTTTAAAAAACAGAATTTACAACCATCAATTGTAATATAAATTGTCATCCTTTATGACAGGAATAGAGGAGGAATACTTACGTTATTGTTTTTCCAATGACATATTTGGAAGCATTCCTAGATAAAAAATAGCAAATATTTGTTGCATCTAATTAAGATATTTTTCAACCTTTACAAAAAGCAACAAAATATTTTGGGTTTAAAGCAACAAGAATTTATAATCAACAATTATAACAAGCAGATATCATTTATAACAGGAATAGGGAAGGAATACTAGGTTATTGGTTTTCTATTTCTGTTTACATAAATAGCAAGTATTGTTAAAAGAATTTATACGTGCTTTCATGAAAATATCTCCAAAATAAAGCCCCATCACAGTTGTAAACTAAACCTGGCCCGTTTTGCTGAGTAACAAAAGAGGGGCAATGGAAGGGTTGAAGGAGCAGGAACTCAAACAAAAGAGGAGAAAGCAAGAAAGATGAAATAATTAGAGTTAATAAAAGAGAGGAGATTTATCAGGCCGGAAATAATGCAGGAGATAGTATTGGTAGACGCGCTGCTGCTTGTCATAGACATCACCATAGCTAGATCGGACAATCACAGAAAGTGGAACGAATTGAAGATTTCAAGAGGAATGCATAACAAAGTGAGAATGATTTAGGGCAATAACCTTTTATAGCAGGGGTTTCCATTTTGTTATCTCCAAATTACCCTCTTGATCAGACGGCAGCGGCTAATCATAGGCTATAGCACACAAAATCCCAACCGCTCAATATACAAACTCTAATAGCTCACATCTTACACTCATTCGTACCTATGCGGCGCTTGTACCATCTAAGAAAAACAAGAAGTATCTCGTTTCTCTGAAATTAAAAAAAAAAAAATGAAGCTCTAACCAGCCGGCTCCCAATCATATCCATCTTTGCTGTCTTCATTGTCATTATAAATTGAGACATTGAATTGTTCTTATTGTCTCCTACTTAGTGGTAAAGAGAGCAGAATCACAATAGCTTACTACCCTACAACTACTGAAAAATCCCCGAAAAATTTAGGTTCCAAAGTTTGTTACCTTTAAATAGTCAATAAAATATGTTTATTATTTTAATCCTTTGTATGCTTACTAAGATTGATTGTTATATATATTGGAGCTTTTGGTGGTTGGAAGAGGAAAGGAAAAATAATTGTCAAGAGGAACATCTTTAAAAGGAGAATGAACACCCAAATGTATCGAATTTGATAGTTCTAGTTCTTTCCTTTGGTAGGATTATTTCCTATCAACTGCAATGATCTTCAATTTCAGTAATTTCTCATTTTTATCTTTTTGAATAATTGGTGCTTTGTGAAGCTCTTTGCAGTGAAAGAGAGCAAAGGGACAAAAAAAATATGAAATTGCACCAAGTCAATCCTAAAGATTCACAGCCTATTATTTTCAGCATATATTTATTTTGCAGCTTAGACACATATTATTGTCTTCATTTTGTTCTTTCTAATTATTTCTTGAAATCCTTTCATCATGTGGGATTATACATATAGAGCTACTAATGGCTTTGCATTGTAACATATCTATATCTCGTTAGCAAAGGTTCTTTATAGCTGAATTAATTTGTTTTGTTTGAATTATTTCTTTTTGTTGTTCTATTTTTGTACTGAAAAAATGTTCCTTGCTTACTTTTGATATATTACTATCAGTTTTTCTTAACCTATAAGGTGGTACAAACAGTTGGATCAATGTTACCAGGAAACAAATAGATATGCATAGATAGAGGCAGAAAGGGTCAAGCCCTCCTTTGATTAAATGAGCAAAGTTAGACCTCTTTTCCGATATGATAAAGATAACCCTTCAATATTTCCTCTGTTTTGATAATCGATGTGAAGTGTGTTTTTTCTAGATTTTTTACCTTTTCGTATTTGCACTTTGTCTTTCCAAACAAATTCATACAGAGTTATTGAACACATACTGTGGTAAAATCTCCTAAGTTTCCCTAGCACAACTGTTTGACGTTGTTACATGGAAGCAAATAAGCATTTATATATGACTTATAAAGGTCTCGTATTTCACTGAAAATTCAAACAGCGTCCTGTCCATACTGGGGACCGTATCAAAATCAAGTTTCAAATGAAATTGTAATGCAAGTACCTGATGATGTGGTGAGCCATCATCAGAATGGTCAACATCAATCAGCTTTGGAAAGTTAGTAGGATTTGCACCAGAACTCCCACCTTGATTCACTAAATTTCCCATGCGCTCCTCCAGAGACTTTCGTGCACTGTCAATAAAGTCCTCCAGAACCGGGTCGTCTACCGGCAATTCCTCGATGAGGCATACATCTTCAATTCCCACAGTGTCATTCTTCCCCATCCTGGGACCATGTTTCCATTTCAGACTGAATTTGCAAGTGCATTCTTTCTCTTCTGTACCATCATTGGCCCTGTGTTCTGACCGGGAAACCTGGCGTTTAAAAAAGCACCAAGAGACCGTATTTGATGAGTAATATACTTAATTCAACTACCAAATAAACAGCATTTGTATCATTCATCATCGCATGCAAGGTTTGAGAAACCAGAGTTTTCTTTGAATTAAGATTTAAGAAGTATAACAAAGCACTAAGAGATCGCATTCAATGAGTAATGAAGTTATATTCAAAGACCAAATAAGCAGTGTGTTATTGTTTATTATCGCATTAAAGGTTTGCAACACCAGAGTTCACATTTGGTGCAAGTTTTCTTGCCGATGAGCAGATCTAATATTTTTTATTTCTGAAAATGACAGGAAGTAACTCCTATGGCCAACCAAATTAACAATTTGCTACATTTTGGCTTTATTTCTAACTAATGATTACAAGCTAGACTTGGAAAGAAAAATAAACAGAGAATACATGATTCAATGCAATGAAAATTAGATGGTATGTACAGAAGATGATAAAAGGCTCCTTAAATCGTGTTCCACATTGACTCTGATATAACAGAACTCATTTTCTTATGAAGTTGTATTCTTCAAAGTTTTTAGCCCAAATATTAACTTTATTTAATGAAAAGAATGACAGACACAACCCTGAATCAAATTACAAGAATTAGTCCTGGAACAAAACAATGAAACCTAAGAAGAGAAACCAGTATTTGATTTTTTATATGTTCACTTACTAGAGAAGTACATAATTAACTTTTGTTCAAAATTAAATAATTACAGTAAACTGCACCAGTGAAATAGCCATTTCTTTACAGAGGGTAAAACAGGTTAACCAGAAAAGGAAGAAAAAAATCTTTTAACTTTTTAATTTCGTTAACCACATCTAAGTGAGAAGCTTAAAGGGGCAAATGGATGTCAGTGAGAAAGATGGGATACTAGCTAGCATGATTGCAATTTTATAATTTATGGCAATCACACGTTTGGAATCCTTCTATTCTCTTACAATCAAGCTTAACAAAACTTGTGAGAATTAGATTTAATGGTGTTCAATTGTCAATATGATGTGCCACTGAGGAGTAAGCTTAGCCAATTCACATCTTGTTTTTCCCTTTTTTCCCAAGTACAGAAGTAGCAAACAAGCAATTAATAGCAACTCTGTTAAAAATTTCTATATCCAACTAATTATTATCTCACATATTTAAGAACCTTTTCTATTTTCTATTTACAATTTCCTGGAAATAGCACAAGTTACTACCTAAACATGCTAGAGCATCAACAAGTGGAGCCAGAAAGTATAAGCCATATATATTTTTTATATTTTTTTTTTTGTAAATTATAAGTATTTTTTCTATAATTTTTCTCCAAAAACATAGTGAGATAGGTATATTATGAAATTTCTTTTCGCCCCTGTTACGTACATGACCTTATTGAAACTAAATAAATTGTTTGTTAAATGCTAAAACCAACTTACAGAATCCACCGTTGCATCGTGGAACAAGAGCTTGCCAGTCGGGAACTCGTGAGAGGCAAGCACCACCATTCCTTCGTAAACTTGTCCGCATTGCGAATCCTGAAGCGGTTTTGCCGGGAGGCGAATCCTGCCGAGCAGCTCCTCAATCTCGTCCAGGCTCTCAAATTGATCGCTATAGTACAATTCATCGAAGAAGTTTACGTAAATCACGCGGAGGACTCCCTCAACCTTAGCGAGCTTCACGATGTGCCACGCGTCGTGGGTGGGGCAGCGGAAATCGACATCGTTGGAATACTGGGGCTGGCTGCTTGCCTTCCTTTTTAACGCCATTGTTGATCGGTTGCTGAAGAGGAGAGAAGTCGAAACAACGAAAAAAGCTTCAAGCGGAGGTGGCACGGGCGAGGAGTGAGGTAGTGGCTTCGTAAGTTGTAACAGAGTCCCGTCGGAAGGGAATTCACATCCCCTCGGGTTACCTGGTTGAGTACAATTGAAACGGACGGTCTATCATTGTTATTTTAACTTAGCACGAATCTCAAAGCAAAAATAATGCTACTGCCGTAACTGCCCCCGCGCCATCCTGAATAGGCACCGACTGAGACAATCTGAACCGTTCGTTTCAATTGCGTTGAGTCAGGTACCTGGGAAGATACGGATCGGAAGGAAGGAGTCGTATCATGAATTCGTTTGATTTGATAGGACGAATAAAATTGGTTGTGTGATTAATGCAAATAATCGGAGTCTTCCGAGAGTTTCCGATCCGATATTGAACCGACTCCTCTTGCCCGAATTCGTATCCTCCGCGTTAACTCAAAAAAGAATCATTTGAGTTAATGTATCTGGACCGTCCAATCTTCTTTAAGATCTAAAGAATCCGTGTGGACTAGATCTACATTAATATCTGAATTATAAGCTATGGTTGGATTGACTCCGTTTAAAATCAAACGGCCGAAATGCATTAACTCAAAAAATATTTTTTTTTTAGTTAATGCAGACATGCGGACTCCTTTTGTCCGATAACCTCTTCTTTCTTTCTATCAAAATTTCTGTGGAATCTATATATGCAATGATTACATTGTATTATTATCTATTAAAGTTATATGGATAATATTTGATGTTGCATTATATTTAACAAATCATATTTAATTTATATTTTTTTTTTCTTCAACTCATATATCTGTTTTGTAAACAGAACTCCATAAACATTTTAGTATGTTGGGAAATTTGATGTAACGTAGGTTCTTTAGTTTGCAATAAAAAAATTATAATGACATTGTTGCTCAATAAGAGTAAAGCTAGGGTGTGATGTGCTCACCAAAAGAGTTTGGTGAACACAACTCTAAAAGTTTATCAGATCAATTTCAAATGCCGAATCCAAACCGTTAAAATCCACGTACTTCATAAGTGATGCATGTACATGCAAAATTTTGAAAGTTTAGAGTTTATTTGCTACACAGTCAAGCGGTCAAAGAAATTAACATTTTATAAGTTAATTTATAAGTTGTTTTATATATTCGATTTTTATTATTTTTTTGACCGCTTGACCTTGTAGCAAATAAACTCGAAACATTGAAAATTTTGCATGTATATGCATCACTCATGAAGTTAATGGATTTCAATGGTTTGAATTCAGTATTTAACATCGATCCAATATACTTTTGGAGTTGTGCTCACCAAACTCTCTTGGTGAACACATCACACCCTAGCTTTGCTCTTGTTAATAATAATAATATTTATGGAATCATGATTAATTGTGAATATAAATTAACCGTGTATCTTCTCATCTTCGATGTCCCTGTGTTCAAACATGAATTTAACTGCATTTTTATCAAGAGAAGGGATCCACTTACACATTTTTTTAGTGACATCGGATTACAATTTATATTTTTAAAGTCTAAATAGTCGATTCAAACCGTTCAACATGATGGACATATTAAAGCGGAATATATTAAAATGTGCCTGTCGATCAAATTTCTATTTTTTTTTGAATTTTTTTTACTATTTATTAAGATGGGTACAAAAATTTAATGGTCTGAAAACAACGTTTGTGTAAAATACTTAATAAATAGCAAAAAAGTTCAAAAAAATGTAAATTTGATCTGGAAGAACATTTTAATATATCCATTATGTTGAACATTTTGGATCAATTGTTTGAATTTTGAAAACTTTGTAAATGTAAGTGTAATCTAGTGTCATCAAAAAAGGATGCAAGTGAATACCTCCTCTTTTATTATTAATTGTACCACGATTTATTGTTTCCATATAAGTTTAAGCAAATATACGCCTCAACTACAGAAAAAAAATTATACTCCCGTAAATGGAATTCCCTTCGGACCTAGTTCATCTTTTCTTCCCTTGATCTTTTTCTTTTTAAGATTTTTTATATATTACTTCATGGGATTATCATGTCTGACAAATTTTTTAAGTTTAAGTAGGTCGATGCCCACTTCAAATTTTATTAATCAAGAAATTAAGTTTACATATTCACTCTTTACAAATTTCATCACATGTTACGAGTATAAGTAGAAAATTAATTACTACTTTTCTCTTTAGATCAAGTAATTTTATATCTATTTGAAAAAAAAATTATGAAAAATATATAAAATTTGATCACCAAATACATTTTATATTATATGGTAAATTTCGCTAGAGATCACTAAATTTTATTATTTGTCATGAATTGGTCGCTCAAATTTGATTTGTTCATTTTTAGTCACTCAACTTTGTCATTTGTTCCAATCAAGTCACTCTATACTTTTCCGTCCAAAATACTAACGGAATATGCTCATTCCATTAGTATTTTGGACGGAATATGCTCATTATGTTAGTATTTTGGATGTAATTAATATATACCATTAATATTTTGAATAAAATGAGAATATTCCGTTAAGATTTTGGATGAAAAAGTATAGAGTGACTTGATTTGGATAAATGACAAAGTTAAATGACTATAAGACAAATCAAACTTGAGTAACCAATTCGTGACAAATGTAGTGACCTCCAGCGAAATTTATCCTAGATTATATATTATGTTGATAATTTAGATCAATTATTTGGACTTAAAAATAGAGATATTAATTTATAGTATTGTCACGCTCGGACCATGGTAGGGTCACGCAACGACAGAATGAGATCCTAGCATCCACAACTCGTCAACCTACGTCACAAACTTAAAAAAAAAAAAAAAAAAAAAAATCAGCTACAAAGTTATGTATCCAGTCATTTAATGACATACTTCCCTATAACTGGTCAGTATAGAAGCAATAAAAAAGAACAAAATAAATCCACACAAAATATAACATTACGTATTCATATTAATTTAACCGTTAAATCTAGATTTTTAGATATCACAATACTCAGTTAAATCTCAGAAATATATTTTGATTTCTAGACCCAATATTCCATTAAATAAACCCTCATAATCCAATATCTAGATAAAGTACAATAGTTATTATTCGAACAAATCAAAAGAAAAAAGATAGATTAAATTGCAATAGCTATTTGGAACAATCCACGCGACGTAAGATCAAAATTTAATCGAATGGATTACAAAATTTCCTTTTTATTTCTTCTAGTTTTCTTTATCATTTCTCTCTCATTGTTTTTTTGTTTTTTTTTTCTTTAGCTAATTGATCAAAGAGGAAAATAGAGCATTTATATGGTTAATTTAGGAAAAAATTTATATGCATGTCCTACATGACTTGAAAAGATAATAAAAGTGAATTTGCAAATATTTTTACCTGAATTGTGAGAAATTGATTTTCTAAATAATTTAAACTTTTCTTAATATCTTCAATTCTATTTTCATCTTCTGTAACACATCTCTTTATTTTCTTGCAGAATGAGATTCTTTCTAGAGCTGTCCATCAATTCTAGGATAGAACTGGGAGAAAAATAGATATTTCACCGAGAGTTCTCTGTACTCAATATGTATATGCAGTGGTAATTGATCTATTAATACTACGATGGCTTTGGCTACCAAGAGCAACAAACACCTTTGTCTTGTCTATACCGCACAACTCCTATTGTTACCACACTTACAAAAAACCTCATTGTAACTACATAGGTTCTGGGAGAGTATTTTGCATCTCAGCTTCAATTGGAGGGTTCCACTGTTGATTCCACTGATGTCGATCATTTTATGCCATACGTGAGTCGCCATTGTTTGAGGTGACATTGGTTTTTAGATTATACTGAAAACACTAATGGACTCGAGGAATTAACTTGTCTTGATGTTGGAGGACTTGAAGGGGAAAACATAAGCAACTGGATGCAATTGTACATGCTCAAGCTAGATCTGGTCATTGCGGGTATGCAATCTGAGACTGAGGTGAGTTGTGAATTTACATTATGAAATTCTCCATATATACCTCCGTCATAAATAAATTATGGTAATTTGAGGGGTATGTATAAATTAAATATTACTCCCTATAACATAAATGGTAATTTAAGGGTACATGTGAAATCAACTTCCTTTTTGTGTTTAATTAGGTGGTAGGAGATGGAGAGCCAGACAGTTGTATTACGTGTATATTAATTCGCCACGTGTCATTAGCTAGCCACACTACAAATCTTACACCATCAAATTGAATGCAGACCATCTACTCTAAATCCTAAAACAACTAGAAATATATATAATTCCTCCAAACAATTGCTGAGCATTTCTACATGTTTATGCTCGACTTCCTCATTCTTAAGTTTTTCTCAAAGACTGTCAGGACACACAGATCTGAGAAGGTTAAAATGTTAATTCCTCTTTCAGATTTGCCAAGGGTCAATGTCCTCTTCGATCGTCTTTTTACGTTGTTCTTCCATTTGTTATTCTCGAGTTGATTACCCTTGGTACTCCTGTTATTCCGGTAAAGATAAGGTACAGTCATAGTACTTTGTAATGTTTTGCAATATTTTATTTGAACTCAATATACCTGCACTAGAAAAGGAGAGCAAGAAGAAAAATTTTGTTCAAACCGTTTGCAACTCTGGAATTTTAGTTTTTGAAAATTGGAAAAAAAAAAATGATGAAATTCAGTTTAGGATACCTAATCTGTGAACCTCGAAATATTTCACCTGTTAATCTATTCAATTAGGCAGTGGTCATAAATTTAGCACGTGTTTCATATTTCTTTATTTGAGGAAAAATATATTAACATTTTTGTTCTCCTAATTCAGGTTAGAAATTAAAGGACAACCATACCGGAAATTCACAAGTAATTTTGTAAATAAAAACTGTTGAAATGGGCCCTTTTTTTAATAAAAACTGTTTTTACCATTTAAACAACAAGCAGGAGGACAGCCTCTTAACAAAAGTCCATTAAGACATAATTAATTCGGTAATAAATTAATTTTAATAAATATTGGATGGCCTATAATAGGACAGACGCACTTTAGCAAATACTTGGAAATAATATTATTCTAAGAAATAAACATGAACACCAATCACAAACAGTTAGCCTAATAACCCTAGCTAAGACATGTAGTATCAAATTTGTCTATCTTACATTTCCAAAATTGATAATTGATTGAAGGAAACATGCCACTGCCAGGCTTTAAAAAAAAAAAAGATAATAATTGAAGAAAGCAACACACAGAAGCAAGCAAAAATTTAGTATAATTTAATTAATCATACATGCGATCGAGCCGCTCAGCTTTACAAGCGCATTTTCATATGCCTTCAATTCATGTAAATTCAGTTCCTCTACACCATTGACAATGGCCTTGTTAAAACCACCATCGCGCTCATCTATATAAATAAGGAAAAATGCATACGGTGTATAGCAAGGTAGCAAAAGCTGAATCTAAAAGCAACAGGGGCAAGCTTTCTTTTAACCTCTGTTGCTGCGAAATTTACCATTGTATAAACGAAAGAGAAAGTTAAATATCCTGAACCCATAAAATCAGGTAATGAACATATTTCCAAAATCATATGTGCATGTACATGATTTCTTTCCCTTGATCTTGTGCAAAATTTAGCCACAGTTCTTAATTGTTTGTTCTCTAGCCTACGTAGTAATTTCGACAAAATTTAGCAAAAAACAAAAATAAATGAAATATGAGGATGACAAGTATATCCCTGGGGAAGTAGCTATGAACAAACGGGATGATACCAGAGGCATTGTGTCGGTTAAATTGTAAAGTCCTGATGAAATTGTAATGTTTAAGCTAGATTTGTCTCTGTAAGTATGCATGAAATCAGAGATCTTTACGTAACTCTCCTTTTGTGTGTTTACCAATAATCCATACATGAGCAGACACCATCACTGAAGTGATGAAACCGATTAACATCTCTGACAAGTATCTCTCTTTTCGCAAACTTGGAAATCAATTTTGTAAAAAAGTGGCAATCCTCGCATAACCTTAGATTTTTGGCTATTCTAATAACCTCGCCCTTTTTCCCATTAATTAACCCAAATGCAAGTGCTGATTTCTCGCTATGTCTTAACAACAACCTCTCCTTCTCCTCCTGCTCAAGATCATAAAGTACCACTTTGGTATTTGGTACATAACCATGTCTTTTCATGGCGGTCACAAGCTCTACAAGTAATGCATGGATTTCTTGTGTTTGTGGATTCATTTCATCTACGGTTACAAACAAATGGACTTTGTTGAAAACCTCAATCCAGCTACAACCAGCAAGTTTAGGCAATGATTGTTCTTCTAGAAGCTTCTTGACTCGAGCAACTTCTTCTGGCATCTGTGCTTTTGTGTATACATCTGCTAAAAGCACATAATTCCCAGAGTTCTTAGGTTCATGGTCAAAAAGATGAAAGCATGCCAACTCAGCATACTCTACATGGCCAAATTTTCTACATGCACCCAAGAGAGAGCCCCACACCTGCTGACTAGGCTCCACAGGCATCTCCTCTATTATTTTCACAGCTTCATCCAACAGGCCAGCACGACCAAGCAAGTCCACCATGCATGAGTAATGGTCTACATTTGGTACCACATTATATTTCTCAGTCATCAAATGAAAAATCCTCTTTCCTTCGTCTACTAACCCACAATGGCTACAAGCTCCCAAAACACTAACAAAGGAGACAACACTTGGTGTAACTCCTGACTGCAGCATTTCATCGAACACCTGAATGGCTTTGTGATATAAGCCATACATTCCATAACCAGAGATCAATGAGTTCCACGAAACAACATCTCTTTTACAAGAATTTACGTAATCAAACATACGGCGTCCCAAAACAATACTGCCAGCTTTTATATACATGGATACTAGAGCATTGTTAACAGAGAGAACTGATTCAAGCCCCCTTCGCAAAATATAACCATGTAATATTTTTCCTTGACTGAGTGCTGCTAGACCCGCACAAGCTAGTAAAACGGAGACGATAGTAACCGCATTGGGAGCGAGGTTCATGTCTCCACTCACCATCATCTCACGAAAGAGGTTCAATGCATCATACGGTCGTTCATTCCTTACATAGCAGCTAATCATGGCACTCCATGTGACCAAATTTTTAACAGGCATTTTGTCAAACAATTGCTCAGCATAGGATGTGAGCCCAAGTTTTGCATAGCAATCCAGCAAGGTTGTTGCCACATTGATGTGAGAATCATATCGTCTCCTAACCGCATCACAGTGGATCTGTTTGACCCGGTTTGGGGCACTTGAAGAATCAGCTGAACACGCAATACAAGATTTGAGACCGTACGAGTAACTAAAACTGTCGAGCTCTACACCTGTCCAATTCATTTCAATGAAAAGTAACAGTGCTTCCTCTGCCTGGTCATCGGCTAGTAGCGCCTTTAGCATCGCATTCCATACAAATATAGTCTTAGTGGGAGTATTATCAAACACCTGCCAGGCGACAGAGAGCAAACCAAACCGACTGTACATATCAATTAGCCTTGTAGATAAAAATGGGTCTGTGTCATAACCCGAATCTATTATACACCGATGAATCACCGAGCCATAAGAGGGATTGTTCAACTGGCAACAAACGAGAATCAGCGATTCGAATGTGCGTTGCGTCGGCTTAGGTTCAAGAGGGAGGACCTTGAGTGCACGTGAGAGGTTTCCTTGTTTGCAAAGGATCTGAATTTGGTGGTTCTGGTTGTGGGCCATTGGAGGAGGCGATTTAATGGCAATGGCGGAGGAGAAGGATTTGAAGGGTTTATATTGAGGGGAGAAATAGGGTCTTCTAGTTGCTCTGGATTTGTGGAGGAAGGGAGTGAGGCCTGTTAGATGGAGGTTCGCCATTGGAAGTGGCAAAGGAATGTAATAAAAGGACTAGAAAAGAGGGGAAAAGAAGAGAAAGAGAGTAGGTGCGGCCATTGGAGGTGGGAAAAAATGTGGGCATGTTGAGAAAGAGAGAGATGATGAAGAAGAAGGTTTTGGCGTTGCGTGGTGAGGATAAGTCTCAGCTGCATTCAATGAGTGGTAACGGTGAATCTGGAAAGATTCCCTCCTAATCCACACAATGATTTTTACTTTTTTTTTGAAAATTTGGCAGTGGCTGCCAAATGAATCCACAGAATGAAATTAATTTCGTTAATATCTGGATTGATTCTTTTTGTCTATATCCATTTATAGTTGTCTTGGCCCAATATCAATCAGGTCTCCATCCAAATATTTACCAAATCAGTAGATTTTTTTCTTTTTCTTTTTTTTTGCTTGACACAGTTTTCAACGAGACTCTTCACAATTTAAACTATGAAACTTTCGAAGCGTAAAATTTTTACTGTTGAAATTTTGCTTGACACAGATTTGAAGATTTTGACTGGTCAGCATCGATTTTTTTTTTTTTTTTTGAATCAGTAGAATTTTTACTTATTCAAAATTTAAATCAGTAAAAAAAATACCGATCATTAAGTATATGAAACAATTAAGATACTCATTTTGTTTCTCTTTCTTCTTTCTCAATATTTTCTACCGATAAAAAATTCTTCTTTTCAATTTAGAGTCTGATAAACCAACCATACTCCCCTACTATATATTCAAATATGATGTTATTTTGGGATTATATTATGAGAAACAATGATTTTAATCTATTTAAATAAATAGTTACAAAAATTGAAAAATATATAAAATTTGGTTTTCAATTACATTCTAACACGGAGATCATATTGATCGGTTCATATTGTATTGCTTGGGCTTTGAAAACGAAAATAAATAATGTGAGGTACGATGGAGCATGAAATAACCCTCCTTTATTTTGTTTTGCAGTGTAGGTTGACAGACTGTTGGACGGATGCTAAGATCTTGTTTTGTTCTCGTGAGTCCGACCGGAGGTTGGGCCATGAAAAAATGAAATTAGAGCATTTGTTCTTCAGACTGTGTTTGAATCCTCATTTCTTTTGTATCGATATTCCATTTCAATTTGATTTGAATATCATCTGATTGATTTATCTGATATGACTTGATCATTTAATTTAAATATAATCATATTTAAATACATTTATCTAAACTAATTTGATTAATTGAATTTTTCCTGTGATGAATATGTTTTTTTTTAATTTATCTCTAAACTATTCAATTTTATTTGATATTTTCTAATTGAATTGAATTCCGAGGACAAAATTAATTTTAGGTGGAAAGACTGTAACACACCTGTTAATTTAATTTAATGTTATTAGTATGTTATTTGGATTTTTTTTTTTCTAAAAATTGATGTAGATTTTGAATTATTTTTGTATGTTACAATTATCAGGGTCCATTTTGTAATTAATAAATTAAATACCACCAATGTAAGTGAAAGTTGGTGCTTATGAAAATCCATTTTCGGTTTATACAACAAATTATGCATCACATGGAAATTTATAAATAACATAATCCTTCCCAATAAATAATTAGAAGAGTGAAGCACCTTCAAAAAAATCATGCATTATCATTTTTCTTTTAAAATAACATAATCCAGGTGCTTCGTGCAATTTTTCATATCAAATATTTTCATAAACTCTAAATCCTAAACCCTATAAAATATAGTTTTAAAAAAAAAAAATGAAGATCAAGCCTCTAAATTCTATATCTTTTTATTTCAAAAAATAATTTTTCTTATTTAGATTTTGAACCCATAATTTTTCTTTAAACCTTAGCAAATATTAGTTACAACTATTTTAAATATTAAAAGGAAAATGATAAATGTGAGATAATTTATTAAGATAATACTCATGAACAGAATTTTTAATAGTGTCAAGTTTTTATAATTAAATAGATATTGCGTTATCTTATATTATTATAAAAACAGAGTTTTGCAAGAGAACTAGAGAAGTCTGCCACGGCGGGAAATTAACTTTGGCAATTTCGTTGCGTACATTGAGGTTGGATCTGATCAAAAATTTGAAATCAATTGATACAACTTGACAGCATCTATCAAGAATTTCACAAAAAAAAAAAAAAAAAAAAAAAACTATGGACGCATGCAGCATGTTATAAATGCATTTCTATAGTACATATTTGCACAATTAATATTGATGAATCATGTAGAATTACACAACTAAATTAATTCAACAAATTAATAATTATCACTTAGATAACTACTGTCTAACTGTTCGAGGTTGAATTACGGTGGTTTTTTATATCAAGAGTTGTCACAATTTTTCATCCCATTGGGTTATAAAAATTAAAATCTAAATGTCAAATCCATATTGTCGAATGTAAAGCTACAAATGGATACATCCAGTACAAGCCAAAATGGACATCAAGTCACTTCTAGAGAATCATGCTTATCAACAAGAATGAATTTAACCTTACTTGGCTAATTAAGTTACAATAGTGAAACAGTGAAATTGTAATTAGGGTTTTTCATTCTCATTACTATAAATACACACGGCGATTTTTATTAATATCCCTAAAACAAATCAAAA
Source organism: Carex rostrata (assembly GCA_964058875.1). Lineage (NCBI taxonomy): Eukaryota > Viridiplantae > Streptophyta > Magnoliopsida > Poales > Cyperaceae > Carex > Carex rostrata. Next base: position 19,914 of record CAXKVT010000134.1, read on the forward strand.
TTTTAAAAATGCCCCTGCTCCCAATTTTTTTTTTAAAATGCCCTGACCGCCTGGGCTTCGGGCGGCCCAAAAAAGCCTGTGAGGTGCCACCCCCTAGGGCGGCCCAAAGCACAAGTGAGGCGCCACACAGCAGGGCGCCTCATGTGTGTGTGTGTTTTTTTTTTTTTTTTTTTTTTAGAGAAATGTTAGTATTTTGATTTGAATAATTTTGTGAAGAAAAACGGATTAAAATTCATAATAAATCCAGGAATTTAAAATTCAAATACATTACTAAATAATACAGTACCGTCGAGTCCATAGAATAAGGTAACATAAAATTCATACAGCAACAACCAGTTCAAATATCAATTATACAAACCGTTACAGTTAAAACATAAAATACTACAACAACATACAATTGGGGTCTAAGCCTTACGAGACGAGGAGCTTGCTCCCTTTTTTTCCTCAGCCCGACGGACGCACGCAGGACACTCCCACGTAGTGAGACGAGCGTCGTTCAGCAGATCTGCATGCGGGTCCATGCAATTGGGATGAACAGCTTTGCCACATTTATAACAGAAGAACATATCCACCATATCTCCGTTCAGCTCACATAAGCAGCACTGTCCCCATCCAGGTGGAGGGACCCTGTCCACCCAGCCTTCCATCAGCATTTTTCTAATTGATGGATCAAGAGTGCTCAGAAATTCTTCATTATTTTTGGGTGAAAACAATCTTTCCAAATTCCTCATCGCGTAGGCTTCAGCCGTCCAAAAATTATTAATGAGTGCTCTTTTTGCTTCGCGTTCGGTTTCAGTTCTTCCTCTATTTTTTCCAACTTTGGGTGCCATTATAACTAGGGTTTCAAGTGACAGCAATTGATTAGGAAGGCTAATTATGTGCGTAATTAAATACTAACTGTACAGTAATCAACGGCTAATTAGAAAATAATTAGAAAATATATAAAAAATAATTGAAATAAATATTTTAAAAATAATTAAAAGAAATATTTAAAAAATAATTACAAAAAATATTTAAAAAATTATTAAAAAATTATTTAAATTACCTGTAGCTGTAGTCGCCCAGAAAATCGCCCGAAATCGCCTTGAGCGCTTTCTCCCTTCTTTCTGCCTTTGAGGTGGAAGGTAGACTGATGTTGGAGTGAGAAGAGAGAGAGAGAAAAAACGAATAAATAGGCATCCCTAGTGGACCGCCCGTGGCCCAGGCGGTCAGGACCCTAGCAAACCGCCCCTGTCACAGGCGGTCTGCTGGGAGTGTGGGTCGCAAATAGTAAAGAAATTGTAATTACTTGAATATAATTTCTTAGTTTGAATGTAATTACTTGAAGTATACATGTGCTGCTTTTAATTATATTGTTGAACTTTAATTGTATTGTTGAACTTTAATTGTATTGTTGAACTTTAATTGTATTGTTGAACTTTAATTGTATTGTTGAACTGTGTTATAATAATGAAATGTAAAGTGCAAACAACATAATACCAACATGAACATAAAATAAAAAAACGTAATGTCAACATAATACAGCAGTCCCATAGTCAAAATACTACAGTCAGAAATATATCACAATAAACAAAAACTCTACAATCATCATCTTCGTCTCCTTCCGGATAGAGACAACCTAGGAGCCGCTACGCCCTTGCCATGCCTGTGCGGCTGCACGCGCCTCTGCGGACTCACATCTCGGAGTGCATCCTCTCCCAAATCCTCCTCATCGTCCCCCATATCCTCATCCTCGTCCCCCGTATACATGTGCTGCGTACCTGTCCTGGCTGCCCGTGGATCAAATCCAGCAGCTGACTCTGCATTGGCGGGCTGTGTACGCAGCTCCCATGGATCTTGCTCCCAGCTTGCAGAATACGTGGAAGGAGGCGGTGCGCCAAATAATGCAGAGACAAAGCCATCTGCAGTCTGAGATGAACTCCCACCAGCCTCAAAGTCATGCTCCATCTCCACTCCATATCGTGGTCTGTGGGAGCCATACGCCTCTGCATCTGTATCTGCCGGGTCCAGCTCATTTATGCTAAATATGGGATCGGCATTCCAACGAGGTGCTCCATCCTAGATTAAAATAATGTTAGTTTTGCTACATACAAAGAACTCTGCAACAAATAATGGTATAATTGGCGACTGACCATGCCAAGCTCTACTGCAACTCTGTATTTATTTTTATAAGCATCCCATCCTTGGGTATTCAGCACCCAGTCGTGGAACGCCCAACCTGAGTCATCAGCTGCATAATTGGAAGTTAACTGAGTTAGAACGAACAATTCAACGGAAATAAGAATATTGTGTGTGTCGTACTTTTAATATTAACTTGTAATTACCTGCAGGAGCTTGCGGCATCTCATCGCCGTAGACAGGGACTCGTTGATAATCTGGATTTCGCGGTGCAGACTGTATCTCCCGCCAATTGATGTTCTCCCCAGCATCGCGTAGCATGCCAACGAGGCGGCCTTCAAAACCGCCTGTCTCCACGATTGGTGCAGTGTGCTCGAGCATCTGGCATCCTATATATCGCCAAGCATCCTTCGCCATGCACGCCAAGCTGTGTCCAACTCCTCTCATAGCGGTCAACAGCTACACACAACATGATTATGCCTACAGTAAGTAATCTGGATTTGCACTTTAAAATTAAAGTATGTTTCGGTTTTACTTACCGCGCGAGCATTGATCGGACCCCAGGGCATATAATTGCTGGATGAATCCATCAGCCTACGTCGTAGGGTCTCGCCATAATGGCCTGTCAGGTAGACTGACGACATGCCCCATCTCTGGTACCATACGGCATATCTCAGATCCCCGGGACCAGCACCCAACGATGTAGTATCTGGCGGGCTCCATAAGTGCTGCTCCGGATGTCGAGCCCAGTTGTACTGCATGACGAAATGCTGGCTCCAGTCGACTTTAGCCTTAGTGTCGCGTCACCGCTGGAATCCTCGAACATGACAGCACCGCACAAATCCAGCACATATGCTCTAGTATACCTGCAATATAAAATAATCAATGTAAATAATTGAGACGGTTGAGCAACTACTAAGTTAATTTAAAGAGTGTAATAGTACCTCCTGACCGCCTCAATGTCATCAGTATCAACATCTATCTGATTATGGAAGAAGTGAGACCGGAGTGCCTTTAGAGAAATGCAGTACCCGGAATAACGAAACTCCTCCTCCTCCTCCCCCTTCTTCTTCTTATATTTCTTCTGCAGAGTCTTCGGATCACACCCTAACAACTCCGGTATCATCCTCTGCAGCTCTGGATGGTCTGAGATGCCGCCTATGGGGTCGCCATCGATACGTAAACCCCATAAGGCGCTCACATCACCAAGGGTGACTGTCATCTCCCCGACCGGGAGATGAAATGTATGAGTCTCAGGTCGCCATCTCTCCGCTAGACCCTGCATCAGAGACACATCGATCCTACTCTGCGGCATGGTGGCAAGCTGATACAAGCCGAGGTTCAAGATGTATCGCTGCATTTCTTTATGGGGGACGTACGGAATCTCAGACCTGCGGTGCCTCACCGTAAGCATGACATCGTCCTGTATTTATTATCAATTTGTCAGACTCAAATCGTGCATTTTTTTTAATAACTCAACAGAATGTCATTTTTTAAAGTATAAAATTCACGTACCTCAAGAGATGCCAATGAGACGCGGTGCTTAACATGATGGGTCCATAGAAGAGGACTAAATGTGTCAGGATCATGCACACCATCTGGAAAATCGGCCTGAGACGACGGATCCGCTCCAGTCGGATCCTCAAAACCCCTGCCAGTCGTATCATCATACGACGACGGGCCCTCTCCAGTCGGATCCACCGAGGACGTGCCAGCTCCACTCGGATCCACAGGATCTGCACCCTCTGCAGGCTCAGCTCGTACTCCCCACCGTCTAACTCTAGGCATACTACATTTGCCAAAAAATATTAATCAAAACATACAATTTATATAAAAATTTTTTAATAAGAAGCATATACAATTCTGGGTTTACTTTTTTAATAAGAATTGCATGTATATAATCCAAAAATAATTGTATGTAAATAAATTGCATTTATATGATGTTCAAAAATATACAATTAATTTTGTTGCATGCATATGCATTTGCATGTATATACAATTAATTTACACTTTGCATGTAAGTAAATTGCATGCATACGCATTTTTTTTTTACAAAAATTAATTTTGTTGAAAATAAATAAACTTTACAAAAAAAAATGCATATACAATTCTGGGTTTATTTTTTGGGTGTATATGCAATTTGTTTACAAAATTAATTTTGCATGTACATGCATTTTTTTTTGGTAAACAAATGCATGCAATTTACTTACAATAAAAAAAATGAGATATAGATGCAATTTACTTACAATAAAAAAATATATATATCATTTTTAAATAAATATTGATATACTTCAAAATAATTAGTTTTACTTCAAATCTTTTATATTCATATATACATGTTTTTTATAAACTATCACAAAAATAATTTTCAAAAAATAAATATGCATATTTTTAAATCATAAACCCTAAATTGAAGTGTAAACCCTAAATTTGTAAGTAATTCACAATTGACAACCATAAACCCTAAATTTAACTATAAACCCTAAATTTAAAAAAAAATTCACAATTCACAACTACAAACCCTAAATTCAACCATATGTCATTCAAGCAATTTTACCATAAATCATAATCCTAAATTCGAGCAATTGCACCAATTCAAGCAATTCAAGCATCCAATTCAAGCAATTCAAGCATCCAATTCAAGCAATCAAGCAATTCAACCATCTAATTCAAGCAATCAAGCAATTCAACCATCTAATTCAACCAATCAAGCAATTCAATCATCTAATTCAACCATCCAATCGAACCAATTCGACCAATTCAATCAATTCAACTAATTACTAACATTTCACCCTAAACATCGAATCAAACAAAACCGAATCACATTACATCATTTAATCACATTTAACCGAAACCCTAAACCCTAATCAAATCGAAAAAAAGAAAACTCACTTGTTCGATCGAGAGAGAAGCGAATCGAGGCGCGAGGCAGAGAGGGGTCGGCTCGGAACGGCTTCTTTCTTCTTCTTTCTTCTCTTTTTTTCTCTTTTTTTCCTCTTTTTTTCGGCAGAAACAATGGGGGAGAGAGAGGAGGGGCGGCTCAGATGGGGGGTTATAGATGGGCAGTGGGGCGCCAGATGGGGGGCGCCTCACTTGGCTTATGGGGCGCCAGATGGGGGGGCGCCTCACTGGTGTTGTGGGCCGCCATTTGGGCCGGCGCCTCACAGGCTTTTTTGGGCCGCCCGAAGCCCAGGCGGTCAGGGCATTTTTAAAAAAAAATTGGGAGCAGGGGCATTTTTAAAATTTTGATTTGTTTTAGGGATATTAATAAAAATCGCCGAAATACACAGCAATTGTAATATATGAATAATCAAGTTTACAATGAATGAAATATAATTCAAAACCCTCCCTCCTCCTCCTCTAACTTTATATAGAACTTTTTTTTTCTATTCCAAGAGGGGCACACCGTGTAAAAAAATTGTGATATTTTTCGTATAATTTGCACAAAATTATATGACAACAAAAATTAACAAACATATATTCATATATTATAGATAAATATTATTAATTCGTATTGGAGACTCTTTAATTTATTTTGTGTTCGTTATTTTAAATAATTCTAGGTACTTTTGTTTCCTTACTAATAATTATTCACATAGTTTGAATTAATTTTAATTTCTAAGCAATATAGTTTATTCATTTTGAACGATTAATAATTCTACTCTTAGATATGTTGCGTGTTTATATGCATGCCTTCTATCTTTTCTAAATAAAGAAATTAATCATGAGACCTATCTTTTACAATAATTTAAAAGAAATAATTCTAGTATGAAAAAACAAGTAGAATTGGAATTCGATGTTTACAATAATTTTTAAAATTTTGAAATTCAAACTATGAATCTCAAAGAGGGATGTATTCCTCTAATATTTATATGTATTTGAAGTTCATTTAAAAAAGATTAAATCATTAAAACAAATTAATTTAGTTACGATAAGTTAATATTTTCATTCGTTTTTAAGTGTGTTATCTTGTACAAGGCGAGACATGGGATGCATTGTTCATGAAAATAAGCAAGATAACTTTTGACATATATATTTCGTTTGAATCTGATTATGAGCAGGGGCAGAGCCAAACTTTCAAGTTATGGAGATCAAACGTGAATGAAAGTCAATCATATAAAATTTCTTGTTGCAAATGGGGTCATTTTACACTAATTATAACATTTTACTATAAATTATATAGAAAATAAGTTGTAAATAAAAAACTTTGAAAAAAATGAGGTGAATTGACCCCATTCTTACACTATATATCCGCTCCTAATTATGAAAAACGTGAAAGCACAAAGAAAATAAAAATAAAAATGCAAACTGCAAACTGCAATAATAGAAATAGTTGGCCCCAATTCAGAATAAAGAGAATGAGATAGAAAAAATATATTTTTTTTTATCAAGAACAATGCAATAATCATTAACTATGAAATCGCAATTACAAAGTAATCACACGTTATTCATTCCTTTACTATTTTCGTAAAATAAAGTAATGAAGAAAAATGACTCTAGAATGACATAGAATTGCCTTCCAATAGAACAAACCTAATATAGTTAATTAGGGGTGTTCAAATGGTTCGGTTTGTTTGGTTTTGAACTGAATTAATAAATTTCAGTTTAAATGATTCGGTTTTTCGGTTTAAATGGATCGTTTCGATTGAATTTTTGAATTATTTCAGTTTAAATGGATCATTTCAAAATCGACTAAACCGAACTGACCGAATTATATTGGTTCAAGTATGGTTTACATTTTATTTGTTTCAATTATTGCTTCCTTTCTTTCATTTTAGTTTAAATATTTTAAAACATATACATATTTTATATGGAATTGAACAACTTATATATGAACATGTGTAATTTTCGTTAATAATGGAACCGAACCGAACCGAACCAAACCGAACAAACTGAAATTTACTTCAGTTTGTTCGGTTCGGTTCTTAATCGGTTTATAAATTTAATCGGTTCGATTAGTTCAATTTTTGAAAAAAAAAGACTGAAATTTGTCATTTTTACTTGAGTATACTCTAAACTAGCAATTAACTTTGTCATTATTTATAGAAATTATTTAAAAATAACATAGAAATTGGATCAACTGTACTAAAATTTCTTTATATTAGAAAGAAGGCACCCAATCATCGATTGGTTTCTTCATGCATTTCTTTAAGGTAACAAATAACTGATTTGATTCTTTAGCTAATCGGATTTTCAGTAGCAGTGATTTATAAGTTTTCATGAAATTAAAGTGTTTCGGAGTCAAATATGTTGCATGGGACGTCGTACAGCGTGGTGTAGCAACAGGAACTGAATAATTTTTTTTGAAATGCTTGATAGAGACTATCAAGTAGCCTAGTAAAAAGAAAAAGAGAGAAATTAAAAATCAAAATGAGGAAGAGGATTAGCATGGGGAGGTAAAAGATAGAGATAAAGAAAATTAATAATGAGGAGGCGAGGCAGGTGTGTTTCTCGAAGAGGCGTAACGGGTTGTTCAAGAAGGCGAGTGAATTGTCTACGCTCTGCGGTGCTGAGATCTGTATCATAGTCTTCTCTCCAGTCGGCAAGGCCTTCTTCTTTGGCCACCCCTCTATCGACTCCGTAAGTAGCTGACTGCTTCCTCTCTTTCTCCACTAAAACCAACTCTGCTGCTATTAACCATGGTAATTTATTATATTTATATATTTGTGCTCCTTAATTAATTTCTTCTTGTCTCTGTAGATATCTTAATTTCAACAATATTAATTGCTCACAAAATTTATTGTCATAATACAATAATCAGAGGTGGATGTACTATAGCTTATAATATTAAAGATAAAATTGCTATATGTATGTTAAAATTGACCCTATAGATTAAAATCCTTATGTGCATAATTGATTATTTTTTGTTTATTGATTTTCTCTAATAGCTCACTATAAATTTATAAGTACATTTTTCAGCTAGACTATAAATCTAAGCTTGTGATCGAATTTACTATTATTTTTAATTATTATGGCATTTACCTACAATTCATATGGATGGCCTTGCACAAAATTAACATGATTTTAGTATGCAAATAGTGTGATCTGATCAAAGCAGAGTCCATCGAATTAGTCTCAAACAAAGAATTTGAACCGTTGAAACTCGCCTACCTTACGAGTGATGTGTCTACATGTGAAAATTTTAAACATTTAAATTAATTTAGTATAAAGTCAAGCGGTCAAAATTAGAAAGTTAATAAATTAATTTTAATGCATTCATTTTTTTTAACTTTTTTTGATTACTTGACTCTATGCAAAATTAATTTTAAAATTAAATTTTTTACATGTAGATGCATCACTCGTAAGGTAAGTGGGTTTACTCTAGTTTTTTGACATGTAGATGCATCACTCTAGTTTTACTCGCAAAATTAATTTCAAGAGGCTTGGTGAACTTAAGAACACCCTAGTTTTACTCTCTCTCTCTCTCTCTCTATATATATATAGAGGAGGGATCTAATTACACTTTTTTTTTGTGACACCGGATTACACTTTATATTTTCAAAGTTCAAACAATCGATTCAAACTGTTTAACATGATGAATATCTTAAAATGTACTTGCAGATCAAATTTAAATGAGACCTATCTTTTTCAATAATTTAAAAAAAAAAATTCTAGCATGAATAAACAAGTAGAAGGTCTCATGATTTTTTCATACCAATCAGTACATGGATGATAAGCCAAAATTGTATCTATTTAAACCTAGGGTTAGGTATGTAAATTAAGCTAAGTTTTGGTTAAATTAGTTTAAATTAGGTTTAATTAGGTTAGAAATGTCCAAAAGTTCAAGTTACTGCCCTAGTTATGTTTGTTTTACAGGTAATCAAGTGTTTGGACCTTAACGAAGCAAAACGGGTGAGTTAGCACGAAAAAATGAGCTTCTGCCAACATTTATTGCGGCCCGAAATGGAGTTATTGCTGCCCGCAACCAAACAAGTCAGAGCCTCTTCATTACAGCACAGTTATTGCGGCCCGCAACGCACTGTAGCAGTCAGCCAAAAATAGAGTCTGAACTTAAAACGGCCATAACTTTTGACTCGTAACTCCGATTTAGGCTTGTGACCACTTTTTGGAAAGCTAACGAGAAGATCTACAACCTGAGAATATAAAAGGAATGTATTGCGACCCGCAAGGACTTTTATTGCGACCCGCAAGGACTTTTATTGCGGCCCGCAAGGACCTCTTCAGAATTTTTCTGCGCAGTCTGTTAACTGCTACAGTACATTGCGGCCCGCAATTAGGTCGGTTCAGAGTCCGAATTTGCTATTTTTTGTTGGTTATTTCTAGGTTTTAGAGGGGGCTATAAATAGGAACCTGTAGAACAGATTGGGGGACGTTTTTTAGGCAGAATTTCTAGGGTTTTAACAAGGAAAAGCAAGGAAAAGCTAGAAGAGAGAAGGAGGAAGAGATCATTGATCAATCGGTTTTATTTGTTTTCTTTCTTTCGGAACTCTTCTATTTTTCTTTGATTTGATTTGTATCTTAGCCATGACAGGCTAAGGACTCTTCTAGGGTAGATTAGGGTTGTACTTGAAACTTTTGTTATGATTTAGTTGGTTTTATTTTATATATTCTTGTTCTTTATTATGATCTATTCTTTATTTTAATTGATTGTGAGGACTTAATCGAAATCACATGAAACCCTAGGATTTGGTATTTGCAATTGAGAAATTGAATATTAGGTCCAGACCATAAGGAATAGGGTATTTGATAGGCTAAGTACCGAGAGGTGACGCTTGTCTTATACGGGCTTTACCTAATAGTTTAGAGAATTGTGCCAAGTACCGAGAGGTGAAAGATAGTTTTCTAGATTTATTGGGACAGTAAGAACTTAATGACTTTAGATTAGGGTAGCCAAGTACCGAGAGGTGACGTTTATTCTAATTTAAAGATGGTATTAATATAGAGATATCCCTTTGTACCTACAACACCCAACTGTGCCTTCATAACTAAAAGAACAAATTTAATAAACCAATTAGTCATAACACTAGTGGATAGGAACCCTAAGAAACCCTAATTTCTCATACTTGTTAAAAACTCAGATTTTGCTTTAAGACTTTAGTTTAATTCATTTTAATCGAAACCAAACCAACCTTTGAACAAACAAAAACCTTTTTTTACTTTCTTTTACTAAATTAAATTGTTAGGTTAGAGTTAATATTCAGACTTGTCCCTGTGGAGACGATCCCTAAGTACTCCTCGATAAGGTTGTACACTTGCAACCAAATTGAGTGCAATTTAGGATTTATTACTTGCATTGCATAATTCACATCAAGTTTTTGGCGCCGTTGCCGGGGACAACGGTGAATATTATTTCAGACCTAAGTAATTTAGTTAGTAATTGTTTAATTCCCTTTTGCTTTCTTTCTCTCTCATTTTTTTTTAGGTTGAAATCTGTAGACGGATACAAGTTGGTGGATGACATGGCTCTCAACCAAAGCCAATGGCACAACCCTAGGGAGACACCGATCATCCTGCAGCGGGGAATGAAGGAGGTGAATTCGAACCCAAACTGGGCTGCAGAAATTGCCGCTTTGAATCGCAAAATTGATCAAATGAGCGTAAATTCGGTAAACAATTCTTCTCCTCTTCCTTATTCAATCTGTGGTAATACCGATCATCTAGCAATTAATTGTGGTGTAAGTAATTGGGGTAGTTTTAAGGAAGTTAATGCAATTAACCAAGGTAATTTTACACCAAATAACAATCATTACTCCAATACTTATAACCCCGGTTGGCGAAATCATCCAAACTTTTCGTGGAGACAAAATGACCAACCGACCCAAGATAATCAAAACACCCAAGGTAATTTAAACTTTAATAGACAAAATCAAGGGTATGGTTCTAATGCACAACCAAAATCCAATCTTGAATTGATGATGGAAGCTTTCATGACAAGTCAAAACCAAAAGTTTGATGAATTGACCAAAAATGTTGATATGTTGGCAACTCAAAACAAATTACTTGAAAACCAAGTTGCACAACAAGCTACACAATTCTCCTGACAACAAGGCACATTACCGGGCAAGCCGGACATCAATCCTAGGGAGTACGCGAATGCAATAACCCTGAGGAGCGGCACGGAATATCAAGGACCAAAGATGCTAGAGACACAACCGCCTTCGGCTCGCCTCAATGCAAGCACACCGGCATTGGATCTATCTCAAGAACTGGGTAACTCCAACCCGGCCAAGGTAAAACCTATTGAAACTCCTAAGTATATTCCTCCACTCAGGTTTGTACCCTTTCCTCAAATGTTAGTGAAGAATAAACTGGACCAACAAGAAATTTTGACCAAAAAACGCACAATGGAGGAAAGTAAACATGTGACATTAAATGAAGAAGATAGCAAAACTTTTTCATATGATTTACCTCTTTTATTCACATTAAAAGATCCCGAGAGCTTCTCATCACCATACTCAAAAGACAATACAAAAATTGAAAAGCCAACGTGTGATTACGAAGCAAATGAAAGTCCTTTGCCCAATGAAATGTTTGACCAACTTGAGTCCGGTGATTTTGAGTCGACCAATACAAAATTAATTCTAAAAGATGATTCAATACAATCTCCACTTGGTGTTTTGAAAAATGTGGTCTTCAAAAATGAGAAAATTGAGATCCCCACCAATTTTGTTGTACTTAAAAATGATAAAGATGTTCAATCGAACAATCTTTTAAGTCAAATTATCTTAACAACGGTGGATGTACACAACAATGTCAAAGAGGGGGCACTTTCTTTTTCCGTGGAAAAGAAGAAATAAATTTTTTGCCATAACCAACTTAATACCCCTTCTACTAATAAAAATTCAGCACCCTTGGTAGAGATTTTGCAGGTGGATAACAATTCTTTTCAAGGAAAGTCGGTGGTAACATCTGAAACCGACAAGGCACAAGAATCCAACAAGATGAACCCATCTTGGTACTCGAAGAAAAAATACATTAATTTGATAAGAAATTACAAGAAAAGGAGAAAGAAGAAGAAGGTCAAGCCCCGACCTAAAACCAAGCACTTCTTGGGAGGCAACCCAAGTCCTTCTCGTTCCTTCCCTCTACTTGAACCGCCATCTCTCCGCCTCTATGACGGTTCTTCACACAACTTAATCTTTCATATTTCTTTCTATTTACTTTTTAGTTTTAGATTAAAGCATTGGGGACAATGCTTAATTTAAGCTTGGGGGTATGAGAAGAAACTGTATCTTGCATGTATGTTTATTTTTTCAGTTTTTTTTTTTTTTTTTCAAAAAATTTTAGGATTTATAACCTTGTTTTTACTTGACCATGAGTAGGATTTGTGATTTTGAACTTTAATGATTGAAATTGCAAATTTGTCAAGACGTTTTACGGGGTTATGAAAAATAGAGTCGTGCATAATTGGACTTAATTGTTTGAAAATGCATAAAGTATAAAATCATGTTTAATTTTTTTTTTTTTTTGTCAAAAATTGGCAAAAATAAAACCCTTGAAATTTTAACAAGTTTTTAGTAATACCCTTGGAATAATTTGAAATAACCACATACTTTGGCGAAAAAACTTTGTGGAAATAAAGGTTTAAGAAATTGGGAATTTAGGGATTAAAATTTTTTTTTTTGAAAATGCAACTTGTTTGTGAAAAACGAATTTAGAAAGATCGGGATATCCATAGGTATGAATTAATGCCTAAGGATGTGTGTATTCATGATATTTTTGCAAAAAAATATTGAAAAATAGTCAAGTTGAAAATTTTTAGAAAAGAAAGACTTCATTTGCTTATGTTACGGCGATATGACGTACTTATAGCAATGAGTCATAGACACTTTGCTCCGCTAGTTTGCCCGATAAAGTGACCGGGTTTGCACTAACCATGTAGGTTCGTGTCATGGAAGGGTTGAACCAAGAGCATGCGGATGCACTTTTGAATTAAAACGGTTGGGTATGGATTAGCTACCTATAACTAGCCGATTTTGTTCTAAGGATAAAGATTTATAGTGTCAACAAAAGAAAAATAAAATTTTGCATATATCAACACACGAAGTTTGCGATTTTCTAACCTAAGTTTGATTCAAGCTTGGGGGATTTTTAAAAAGAATTTTCGCAAATAGGAATGCATTTTTTGTAACAAATTTAGATATCCAAAGTTTACAAATTCTAAATCTTTAGGGAAATAAAAGTTAGAGTAATTGAATTGTGGGGTGAAGCATGATTAGCCAAGGGTTGCACTTTAAATTTGTACAAAATTTACGTTGAGATTTTTAAATTTTGGCAAGATCATACAAATTTTTCGATTGAAAAACATACTTGATATAGGGTTAAATTAGAGTTCCAAGTTTAGATGTTGCTTGAGGGCAAACAATGTTCAAGCTTGGGGGAATTTGATAAGCCAAAATTGTATCTATTTAAACCTAGGGTTAGGTATGTAAATTAAGCCAAGTTTTGGTTAAATTAGTTTAAATTAGGTTTAATTAGGTTAGAAATGTCCAAAAGTTCAAGTTACTGCCCTAGTTATGTTTGTTTTACAGGTAATCAAGTGTTTGGACCTTAACGAAGCAAAACGGGTGAGTTAGCACGAAGAAATGAGCTTCTGCCAACATTTATTGCGGCCCGAAATGGAGTTATTGCAGCCCGCAACCAAACAAGTCAGAGCCTCTTCATTACAGCACAGTTATTGCGGCCCGCAACGCACTGTAGCAGTCAGCCAAAAATAGAGTCTGAACTTAAAACGGCCATAACTTTTGACTCGTAACTCCGATTTAGGCTTGTGACCACTTTTTGGAAAGCTAACGAGAAGATCTACAACCTGAGAATATAAAAGGAATGTATTGCGACCCGCAATGACTTTTATTGCGGCCCGCAAGGACCTCTTCAGAATTTTTCTGCGCAGTCTGTTAACTGCTACAGTACATTGCGGCCCGCAATTAGGTCGGTTCAGAGTCCGAATTTGCTATTTTTTGTTGGTTATTTCTAGGTTTTAGAGGGGGCTATAAATAGGAACCTGTAGAACAGATTGGGGGACGTTTTTTAGGCAGAATTTCTAGGGTTTTAACAAGGAAAAGCAAGGAAAAGCTAGAAGAGAGAAGGAGGAAGAGATCATTGATCAATCGGTTTTATTTGTTTTCTTTCTTTCGGAACTCTTCTATTTTTCTTTGATTTGATTTGTATCTTAGCCATGACAGGCTAAGGACTCTTCTAGGGTAGATTAGGGTTGTACTTGAAACTTTTGTTATGATTTAGTTGGTTTTATTTTATATATTCTTGTTCTTTATTATGATCTATTCTTTATTTTAATTGATTGTGAGGACTTAATCGAAATCACATGAAACCCTAGGATTTGGTATTTGCAATTGAGAAATTGAATATTAGGTCCAGACCATAAGGAATAGGGTATTTGATAGGCTAAGTACCGAGAGGTGACGCTTGTCTTATACGGGCTTTACCTAATAGTTTAGAGAATTGTGCCAAGTACCGAGAGGTGAAAGATAGTTTTCTAGATTTATTGGGACAGTAAGAACTTAATGACTTTAGATTAGGGTAGCCAAGTACCGAGAGGTGACGTTTATTCTAATTTAAAGATGGTATTAATATAGAGATATCCCTTTGTACCTACAACACCCAACTGTGCCTTCATAACTAAAAGAACAAATTTAATAAACCAATTAGTCATAACACTAGTGGATAGGAACCCTAAGAAACCCTAATTTCTCATACTTGTTAAAAACTCAGATTTTGCTTTAAGACTTTAGTTTAATTCATTTTAATCGAAACCAAACCAACCTTTGAACAAACAAAAACCTTTTTTTACTTTCTTTTACTAAATTAAATTGTTAGGTTAGAGTTAATATTCAGACTTGTCCCTGTGGAGACGATCCCTAAGTACTCCTCGATAAGGTTGTACACTTGCAACCAAATTGAGTGCAATTTAGGATTTATTACTTGCATTGCATAATTCACATCAATGGACTAATCGGTAAATTTTTACTGATTTAAACTTTAAATAAGTAAAAATTCTACTAATTCAAAAGAAAATTTGATGCTGCGCAGTCAAAATTTTATCTTCAAATCTGTGTCAAGCAAAATTTCAACAGTAAAATTTTTGGAAGCTGATAATTAACCCCGCACCTCCCACTCCGCAATTAACCCTGCACAAAATACCAAAAAACTCCAGCTGTCATTTTTTTCATAAGGTATTAATACTTACGTACAGAAGTATTTATCCCTAAGAACAAAAATATTTATCCCTAAGCACGAAAGTATTTAGGGGACCATGCACGTTTTTTTCATGGAGGGTGGGGGGAATCTCAAATCACATGGGGACCATGCACGTTTTTAGAGGTGAATTTTTTTATCTCATTTCAATCTCGTCCACATTTCTCACGATCTATGAGAAATTTTGCGAATCTAAAACCACGAACGTTTTCTACGTAATTTTCTCTTTCAAATGAGATCCATGATGACATACTTTCGGACAAGTCGTTACAGAAGTATTTATCCATTATCGTGCAAGTATTTATACCTATACTTGAAAATATTTTTTTGCATATAATACTTATAATACTTGATATTAATACTTTCATATGTCAGTATAAGTACTTATAATACATGATATTAATACTTTCATATGTCAGTATAAATACTTATAATACTTGATATTAATACTTTCATATGTCAGTAACTGTCATATGTAAAAAATATTTGCAAGTATGTCATCATGGATCTCATTTGAAAGATAAAATTATATAGAAGACGTTCGTGGTTTTAGATTCGCAAAATTCATCATAGATCATTAGAAATATGAATGAGATTGAAATGCGATAAAAACTAATTTGGAGAGAGAGAGAGTGGGGGATGGTGCGGAGATGGAATGGGGGGAGTAATATAATTGTTCAAAATTTTTACGCTTCGAAAGTTTCATAGTTTAACGGTAAAGAGTCTCGTCGAAATCTGTGTCAAGCAAAAAAAAAAAAAAAACTTTTGATTTGGTAAATATTCTGGAAATACATCTTCTGTTATTCAAAGAGAATAACAGGAATTTGTTATTCAGATCTTAACTGTTTAAATTTTTTATGCATGAATTTAAACAAAAAATAAGTTTTTCATTTACAAATCTCAACAAAAACCAATATTTGAGTTCAGAATAACAAATTTCTATTATTTCTCGAGAATAATAATAGATTTATTTATAAATATTCTATCAATCTTTCTGTGCATAAAAAAATATATAAATACTTTTTCCCTTTTTTTATGTTTCTCTCTTTTTTTTGATATTTTCCACACAAAATTCTCATCGAAAAGAGAGGTGACGTAACATTATCAATTCATGCACTTGTTGTGCTGATTGGCCGATTTTTTATTAAAAGAAAAGAAATAAAATCGAGATCTCAAAAAATAAAAATAAAACGCTATGGTTTATAATGTCTAGGCACTATATATGGACGTTATAAACCATAAAGTTAAATTAATCTCATATTATAATGTCATATTTGGTTGTGAAGTAAAGTTCATGAAATTTAAATTGCTTGCTCCACTTTACTTTTCATATTTTATATTTTGTTTGGTAGTCTATGTCATGAATGGAATTAATCTATATAAAGAGTAAGATATTACAAAATGAACCCAACTCTATGATAGTGGGCCTTATAGGTGGAGTAAATGTGAAGTTAATCCACTTAAAGATGTGGAGTAACTTATTCTGATTCAATGTTTTCAAATGCGGTATTATTCATGCATGTGGAAAGGCACTGCATACTGCATATACGGCATGTGGCCGCATATGCGGATTTATATGCGGAAATATATATGCGATTTCACTATACTCTGTTAAAAAAATATAGATAAAATAAAACTAATTTATATTTAAAGACTTGTTTAGTCTAGTGGTTTGTGCTATTTACCTTATTATAAATGTTATAGATTCTAATATTCTCCATCGCAAAATAATTTTGAAGAGAGAGAAAGAGGAGAGAGGAGAGAGATAGGCAGAGAGGAGGTATTTCAGAAACCTGAAATCGGAGCTGGGATTTCAGCTGATCCCATTTCTTTAACAAATGGTTGCTAATTTTCTTTTTTAAAAAAAACATTTTTTTTTTATGGTTGGCGGCGAAGTGCCGCCAACAGATTGATAGATATATATAAAAAAAGTTAATTACAAAAAGGTTGGAGAAGACCATAGGAAGTCCCATTTCTTAAAAGAAAACGAGAAAACAAAGAACTAAACGCTAAGTAATCAACAGTAAGCAGTAACAGTAACAGTAAAAAATTAGATCTAACTCGCCCCTATTGCCATGAGGAGTGTACAATACTCCCCTCCATGCCCCCGTAGACCCTCCGTTCTTCTGTTACACATTGTACAACCATAGTTGAATCTCATGAATTGAGATGGTGAGGAGGTGGTTGGTTATATTTTTTCTTCGCCATCAATGCTTTGGTTGCTGGTGGTTGTGTAATAAATTTTCTGTGTGGGATTTGCTATTGCAGCGTGGGAGGGATAGTGGACGTTATTAATGGCATGGAAATTGGATTTGAAAGGGTAAGGGAACAATGACTGAACAGTACCATCGCATTGAATGTTCTGGACATTCGATTGATGGCCATGCAAGCTAGAGTTGTTAAAAAGGTACTTACCTGAGTTCCTGTAGGAAGTACGGCTTGGTTGGTTTCCAAAGAAATGCTTTCTGGGAAAGGCGCCTCTGCCGTGTTGCTCTCCTTTAGCTGGGCTGTTCTCCCGCCTAAGAAAACGGTGCCTCCTTTTAGTGAGAACCGTGCTCCAGCCATCTTCATTGGTTGTTATCTTCATTTTCGCCATGGGAATCCTCTCAGCTTAAAAAAAAAAAACATTGTAACTAGATATTATATAGTTTATAACGTTCAACACTTCAACTACATTATTATTATTATTATTATTATTTTTTTTTTTTTTTTTTTTTGGTTTTTTGTTTTTTTTTGTTTGAAACCTACAAGAAATTCACCAATTTAAGGATTTTTGGTAATAGTATTTGCTTCAACCTTCAGTCACTCTTCTAGCTCAAAGGAAAATTCTGAATTCTGCTCAAGAGAAGAACCGAAGTCAAAAACAAAAATACTGTAACTGAATATTATAAATTATAATGTTTAGTTACAATGTTTTTTTATTAGCAATCGAATTAATTGAATGTTATAGTTTATAATTTTATAATATTCAGTTACAGTGCTTTGGATATTATAAACTATAACATTATTTTTATATTTCGAAATCTTACAAAATTTTATTGATTTTTTATTTATTTATTTTCCTATTAATAAAAAAAATCAGCCAGATCAGGCAAACTATTTATACTGCCTATAATAACATAAATGGCTTTATACTGCCTATAATAACATAAATGGCAAATTAACTATTTATCAAAATGAGGTTAACAATCTAAAAGCACAAACACAAAACCGGAAAATAGATAGAGATATTACAGCTGCATCTCGTCCTCATCCCAAATTGCCGATTTCAACTTCCCCAAAGATAAATGTATTTTGTGTGTTAAGTAACGTAGGTGCCTTGGTGGAATGCATGTTTTTGCATGAATTAGTAAAAAAAAAAAAAAAATTCTCCAATGATGCCATGCATGCTTTAGCTTCAAGCTTGTAAAAGTAGCTTCGCTGTAAACTAAGAATGCACTAAATTGACGGATTATCTTAGAAATATCGAAATTTGAGAAAGATTAAGAGCAGAAACCAATACTTAATTGCTCTTGAAGTGCTCGGCTAGTGGGCAGCGGCGATTAATGCAGTGCGATGGGGAAAAAGCGACAACAGATTTGAGTGAGAGAAGAAGGAAATAGGAAGAAAGCAAAATACTGTGCATCACAAACAATGGATGGGGACCTGATTGATATTGGGCTAAGACAACTATAAGTGGATAGAGAAAAATAATCAATTTAGATAGAGTTGGAAAAATGGTACGGCGGAGCCAGCTCCATCACAGAACGACACGGTTATGGTATGGAATGGCACGGCACGGCACGTGTGACTGTACTGTGCTGTGATTCGCTTGTCGCGTGCTGTAATTAGCTTTTGAAAAATTTGACACAGCACGGCACGTCACGTCACATAATCACACGAGTCACATGTAATTAAGACAGTTACGTCTTAATTAAATGGTGAATTTTGAATAAATTAACTTAAATTATGAAAAAAAATAGTTAAACGTGAGAAATGTAACTAATTACGTTTGAACACGGTACTCGAGTCACGACGTGACTCACATGCTGTGATCATCCCTCAATATTTTGGTTACAGTACGGCACATGTCACTGTTCATTTAATCATAACACAGTACGACACAAGACCAAAATTATGATGTGTTAGTCACGGCACGGCACTTTTTTTCCACTCTAAATTCAGATATTAACGAAATTAATTTCAGTCTGTGGATTAGGAGGGAATCTTTCCAGATTAACCGTTACCACTCATTGAATGCAGCTGGGACTTATCCTCACCACGCAACGCCAAAACCCTTTCTTCATCATCTCTCCCTTTCTCAACATGCCCACATTTTTTTCCCACCTCCAATGGCCGCACCTACTCTCTTTCTCTTCTTTTCCCCTCTTTCCTAGTACTTTCATTACATTCCTTTTTCATCCCTTGCTTTCTCTACCATGGCACCTTTCTCTCCTTACTTCTCCATGACCCATTGTAATGGAGTGAGAGGAGGAATTTCTAGTCTCCTCCTTCGAAACAGCGTCACACGTCTAAAACCGGGTACTTCTTTTCTGAAAACCTGTTATCCCAGAGAGGAGCTACCATCACTGTCTTGCAAAATCGATACCTTGTTGTGCCAGCATCACATTCCTTCTGCTAGTTTGTCCTCTTATGCAAGCTCTGACGATGAATCTACCAACATTGGGGCATCCGAGGAGGCGACAGATACAGATACAGAGTCCCCGGGTTCAGAATCAGAGTTGTCAAGCATGGCAGACGCCTTTCATATTTCCTCAAGGACCGCATTTTCCATCACTGCAATGATAGTCTTCGCTGCACTCACATTTCCTCTTGCGATGAAATCGGTTAGCCAGACAGTGGGGATGAAGATGAAGATGCTTTCGTATCTGACGCTCTTGTCGGGATTTTACATGGCGTGGAATATCGGTGCAAATGACGTGGCTAATGCAATGGGGACGTCGGTGGGTTCAGGGGCTCTGACTCTGCGACAAGCCGTTCTGACAGCGGCTGTGCTCGAGTTCTCTGGAGCATTTCTCATGGGAACACATGTTACCAACACCATGCAAAAAGGCATCCTTGTGGCATCTGTTTTTCAAGGGAAGGAGTCTCTCCTATTCACTGGTTTGCTTTCTTCTCTAGCTGCTGCTGGTACATGGTTACAGGTAGACACATTGCAACATCTTCCTTTTCTCATCTTACAAAAAGCACATTATTGATTGCCCCTTCCTGGTGCATTTTCTGAATCTGGTGTAACTATTGAAATTCATCATAAACTTTGAACCGAATTCAATTTTCATGTGCTGCGCTGCGCCAAATTTCATTATAAAAATGTAGTTTACCGATCCTTAAAACATCTGTAAGCAAAAGCTTAGGGACATGTTAGTAAAGAAAACATACTTCCAGTTTCTAAAATCATTTGTAAATATCACAAGCATTAATTAGAAAAGGAACTTGCATACTATATAAATTAGTAAATTTTGTGATATCAATGCTGAATTAAGTTTCAAATGTTTGACATTCGCAATAAATTATGGTCCCTTTTTAAGTTCAGTTCATTTCTTGGAAAAATTTAGCTCATAGAGTTCTGAATTTGAACCATTTTTCCTAGGCTTACTTCATTGATCTTCCACCCTTTTCAATCCTTTTTTTAAAGAACTGGGTCTGTAATTAACTAGTTAGCTCATCTTTAAAATTACAAACATTCCACCCATTTCGATCAACTTTTTGTTTAACTGTGAATTATAATCAAATCTTATTCTTAATTCTACTGATAATATAGGTTGCTTCTTTCTTCGGCTGGCCAGTCTCCACCACACATTGTATTGTGGGTGCAATGGTAGGATTTGGGCTAGTATATGGTGGAGTTGGTGCAGTTTTTTGGATCTCATTAGCAAGAGTTTCTTCATCATGGGTCATTTCTCCTGTTATTGGTGCAGCAGCTTCATTCGTTGTGTATAAATGCATACGGCGGGTAAACTCTCGGTTACATGTGAAACTAACAAATTTTAAATCCAAATTATGGCCTTAGAAAATAATATTTGGCAAGAAACCAAAGGATTGCACTACTTGATCAACACTATGTCAAAAAAAATAAAAATTGTTAGTACTGATACAGATATGCCAGACTGATAAACTAGATGAAAATTTGCCACTGATAAAGTTAGCAAATTTTCTTCTTCTTTTTAGTTAATATTATTGTCTATTTTTAGGATTAAATGAAGGAATCTGCATATTACCATGGCCTATTTTGCTTTTAGTAGTAGTGATCATGTCTTTAATGGTTTTTAACTCTGGTAAATTATTGACCCTCCAGTCCAGAACATTTGATACCAGCTCAAGTATATCATTATTCTGTATTTAAACTATGACATAATATTGTTTTTCCTGCATGCTGATAAGCAACTTTCATGCAGTTTGTGTATTGTGCCCCGAATCCAGGGCAGGCAGCAGCAACTGCAGCACCCATTGCTGTCTTTTTGGGAGTCGCCGGGATCTCATTTGCTGCTCTTCCTCTAAGCAAAATCTTCCTAATAGCACTCTTACAAGCATTAGCTTGCGGCACAATAGGAGCACTGATTGTTAGTAATGTCATCACAAGGCAACTCGGTCATCTATTATCTTCAGAGGCAAACAAACCAACTCCAACTGACCAACCTCTTGTGCAGAATGTCGGTTTTCTCTCTGATATAGCTGGTCCTAAAGGGGCTCAGTTGGAGATAGTTTATGGGGTTTTTGGCTACATGCAGGTGTTATCTGCTTGTTTCATGTCATTTGCTCATGGAGGTAACGACGTGTCCAATGCCATAGGCCCGCTAGCAGCTGCATTAGCGATTCTTCAGGGTGGTCTTAGTGGGGCTGAGATAGTAATTCCATTGGAAGTTCTTGCTTGGGGCGGTTTTGGAATTGTCGCCGGCCTCACAATGTGGGGCTACAGAGTGATAGCAACAATTGGCAAGAAAATTACAGAATTGACACCAACCAGAGGGTTTGCAGCTGAATTTGCAGCAGCGTCAGTAGTTCTTATTGCATCCAAGCTTGGGCTTCCCATTTCCGCAACACATACGCTTGTCGGCGCAGTAATGGGGGTTGGATTTGCAAGAGGATTGAATAGAGTTAGATCAGAAACGGTTCGGGAGATTGTTGCCTCCTGGGTGGTCACTATTCCAGTTGGTGGCATTCTAGCTGTGGTCTACACATGGCTTATGACAAAGATCTTGCCTGTTGTTCTTTAAGTGCGCGCAATTGGCCTTTTACGGTTTTGAAGACGGCTTTACGCTACTTCATTGGAGATTCTAACCTAAAGAAACTTCATTCGAGCTTCTGACGAAGAGAGGATTTCTGGTATGTTTCTACAAAGAGAAGAACCAATATTCCTGGCCCATGCCATGTCATTATATTCATCCTTAAAATTATACTCTACTATTGCTTGATCTTGTGATCATTCCTTTCACAAGGTAGCTTACTCTTGGATGTGAATGAATATTGTTCATTTTCATTGAACAATTTTTCTGTCCTTTTTTTGTAGAATTATGTACAATATTTAACCTACATTTTTACTAGGAACAAATTAAAGAATGTTCTAGGAATTAAACTACAACCAATTAAAGGTAACAAGGTGAAGTCATTGTATATCATGTCCCAAATAAGCTGGTTGTCATATCGAGTTTCAAACTAGCAATATTTACCACCTCAATATTTCAAAATTCGCAATTTGTATGGTAAGGTGCGAATTTTGAAATATTAACTTAAAAAATTTCGGCCGTTTTCCTCCAGAATTTCTTTTATATTTAATCATGAACAATTATTTAATTATCTACACAAATGACTTTTAATGTCACACTTAAGAAATTCGAATCCTATTCACAATTATTTATCCTTCTTTTCTTGATTTTGGGATAACTTATAGTCTTATATAGTTCATAAGGAGTAAGGACGAATTTAGTACGAGCGTACGACTGAATTTTAAGTACTTGTCAATTAATTTAAAAAAAGTTCAGGGGTCACATTGAATGAAAGCCTCACTTCTCTTTACTTCGAGGGACATGAGAGATGACTGCCAACTTTTGTACAGCACGCCGGATCCGTATCCTCCCAGGTACCTGACTCAACACAATTTAAACAGACGGTCCAGATTTACTCTCAGCCGGTGTGTGTTTGGGATAATGTAGGGGGCAGTATTATGTCTGCTTTAAGATTCGTGCAAAGTAAAAAAAACAATTTTGGATCGTCCGATTCAATTCGGTAACCTGAGGGGATGTGAATTCCAGCACCCCCACCTCACTGGCAAACCATTCCTTTTCCACTCGCTATTGTCTCCCCTGCTTCGAGCTCCCCACAAGCTTGGCAATGGCGGATCACTCTCGCAGCAACTCCCCGTCTAAAGGAAAAGCCCAACCCAAGCCCAAGCCTGAGTCAAGAGAACCACCAGTTCTTCCTCCAGACCGACCCAGCGGCAGCAATCCCCGACGCCGCCCGGTCGGAGTCCTGGCCTTCTGGACCTACCTGACCATCTCCGTCGGCCTCCTCTCCCTCCTCCTCTCTCCTTTGTTCTCCCAACGCGATCAGCACTCGTGGTTTCTCTCCCTCCCTCCCGACCTCCGCCTACATTTCTCCCAAGGCAAACTCATTAAGATCCACCCCTCCCTCCACCTCCCCTTTCGTGTATTCGCCATTGATTCCAGTCCAGCTGAATTCAGCGAAACCGTGCTCTTTCTCCCGGGCCTGGCCTGTAATTCCTTCTCATTTCGCCATGTCTTGACAGCATTGCGCTCTCGTGGACTTCGAACTGTGGCTCTTGACCCGCCCGGCTCGGGTTTCTCTGAGATACCCCGGGTTCCTGGCGGCTTTGAGGATGTGTTTAATCAGATTAGACAGAAAGGTATATTCTGGGCTTTTGATCAGATGGTCGAAACCGGCCATGCGCCATACGAGGAGATCAAAGCTAAGGAGAACTTTTCACCATATGGACCGGCTGAAATTGGCCATGTGATCAAGGAGGTTATTAGAGAGATGAACTTGGGGCCAGTGCATTTGGTTATCCATGATTCCATGTTGGCATCAGGGGCTAATTTTGTGGCTTCATACCCGTCTTTGGTTAGAAGTGTAACGCTTCTTGACTCGTCGGCTGGGCTTCCAGCATTTCCTTATTGGGCTCTTGGCATACCAGTAGCAGGACGGTTAATACTCAAGTCTCCTTCTATGTTTTCCAAATTGATGAGGCTTTGTTGCTCTAGGTCTATCGACATGCCAGCAGTTGAGTCCCAGAGACTTCTTCTACTGAAGAAGGATGGGAGCAGGGGGGTTGTTGGCATGGCTAAGGCGTTGAATTACAGCTTTGATTTGAGAGAGTGGAAGGAATTGGATGGGGTGAAGGAGATGCCTTTTCAATTGCTATGGTCTAACAACTGGTCTGATAGGTGGATAGAAGAAGGTAGGCGAGCTGCTTTTGCGGTTCCAGAGGGAAAATTTTCTTATCATTTGGGTGGGCGGTGGCCACAGGTATCTATCTATATTTATTTATTTTTGGGCCTTCATAAACATTGGTATCATGTCTTATGCCGTATACCTGATTGTGAGCCGAATTGTAGTTTTTTCCTCAAAATAGATTGTCCATTTGTAATTTGGTTCTGCAAATGCTATAGTTGCTGCTGTGAATTATGTTCTAAAATATTTAAGACTAGTGTAAACAGGTATCACTCAGTGTCCAATGTCCAATATCATTTTCGTTTAGTTACTCTCTGACAATGTACTCGCAATGTGATTTCTAAAGATTAAAAGCCCCACAGTTGATTCTACATTTGTATTAATCTAATTTATCATCCTGTCTTGTGAATAAAATGCTATTTTGAAGTTAGAGTTAGGTCTGTAGCAGTTGTTCTCATGTTGGTATTCACTATTCAGTGCCCTTCGTTGGAACCTAGCATTGATACAACAGGATCTATCTAGTTTCGTAATAATTTTTTTCTATGATTTGTTCTACTTGTGATTTTATCATGCATAGGGAGTCTTGAGGTTTTAATATGGATTTTGAACCTAAACTTCAGTAAAATGAACATGTGTTGCCCTATCCAAACTGAATGGTAGTCTCTGGATCAATCAAATTATGTACCAGTAGTCCTTTATATTGATCTCTAGAAATTGAAAATTTATTAGATTTGCATTGCTTGTTCTCTCAGGAAGATAATGTCAAGGAGATAACAGAAAGGATTGTTGAGTTTGTAGCCTCATTACCAAAAACAATCAGAAAGGTAACAAAGGAGTCATCAGAAGATCTTGGAGAGAAAGTCTTAGAAGGGAATGACCATAGTTTACATCAACATGAACAACAACACGATCAAGATCATATGCATGGGTATCCATCTGAGCAAAACTTGGGTATGTATGGCCTCGGTCCAGGATGGATTGGATGACCTCACTTGATGCTTTCTCGGGAAGAGCACCACTGGGAGATGAGGGCAAAAGGTTGTATAATATCTTTATTGTAGGAGATTTTATTGTATTGTAGATTTTCCTGTGTTGATTTTTGTGATGATTTTTCTGTACAAGCCGTGCAAATACAACCATTTTGGATATTCAGGAGTTTTTTTTTTTTCTTTTTTACTATTCAGGAATCCTAAACTGCTGAATTTTTGCTTGTTTGACCTAGATGTGACGCTGCTTTTTTTAGTGTTCCACTTTCTGTTAGCTACTTGATAGCATTTTTATTCAGAATTTCAGACGCTTTTAAAAAAAAAATGTACTTCTTTCCTATGAACTACACGGGGATTAAATCTGAACTTATATTATGTGCATGGACATTGCATTGGATGGCAGTTGACCTGCTTCTATTTTTTGACTGGCTTCAAGATTTTAAATATGATCAGAGAGGCTTATGCTGCTACTCCCTTGATGCATGGAAATGGTTCCATCGTCAGTAAAATAGAGTATGGTGTGAATAGCCAAGATGTCAAATTCACTACTAAAGCAAGAAACCACTCAGTACAGCCAGTAAGTTTTTCCAAAAGAGCAATTTGAATCTCTGAATTCATATTCCCAACTCAAATAATCTTAAATGATTTTAAAAAAATTATGAGGAATTATGGGTCAACTCATGAAAGAGTATACTAACACATCTAATAACCTTAACCTAACAAGAGAGGTCTAACAACAAGATGAAAAAATGTATCCCGTAAACAGAAGAAAATGAAGTACTCACCCGATAATCTAACAAGAAAGGCTTTTAGCAAAGGGAAAACAAAACAAGATAATGATTAATAGCAAGCAAATTTGCATCATGGTGGGCATCAGAGAAAGCAACATGCAAAATAAATGATGCCATGGTGCAGAAAATGATACATTAACTTTAGACAGAGACAATAACAGTGAACTAATTTCTAAGATTATAAATATATATTACAACAGCTTAGAAGTTCAATATCATGGAAACATTCCTTCAAGGAACTCATTGAAGTTTTCCTCTTCATCACTGTCGCTACTTGCACCCTTTCGAGCTGCAATATTAGAATTATTAGGCTCTAAGTATAGAAAAGAACAAAAAAATGTCATGGGGATGATCAGGGGAGGGACATAGGCTTAGCTAGGGGGTGCTAAGCCACCCCAACTTTTCAAAATTTTATTATCAAGTACCTAGATACGGTAGAAGAAATGGAATTTGGGGAATTTGGGGAGAGTTAATCTAGTTTTCTTACTAATTTGTTTCTTTTATATGTATTAGCACCCCCCATCCTGGTTCCGTCCCTGGGGATGATGCTAAAGAAGAACTAAAATAATGTGGAGTGTTTCAGCCAAAAGCATAAGTTCCAAATGCATTTGCTTGCCTTCTAAATACCAAATACATGATCAATTACCAAGAGAAAATTTGAAGATCGACCATTTTATTTCACACCTAACATACCACATATTTGGTTTTAACTAGAAAGAAATAGAAAAAAAAGGTAGCAACCTTTTGTCCTTCTATGATCACTCTTTGCAGGCTCATCATCAGGTCTATCGTCATACTCTTCTTGTTCCCTAGATTGAAAGAACAAAGATGACTCAAATAAAAAAAAAATAGTATTTTTACAACTAGAAAGAGGAAGGCAGAATACGTGAAGAAATTTTATGCACCTCTCTCTCTTTCTGCTATGTTCTTCCTTTTGCTTCTCCTTTTGCCTTTTGTAAGCAAGCTTTTCTGCACATCTTCAAGATACAATCCCACAAAACCAGTAACAAAAACAATAAATTAGCAAGTCCAATAAATAAAAAAACTACAACAAAGTATATCAACCGCTAGAAGAAGAGTATGGAATGAGATATTTGAGAATCATAATTATAAAAATTAATGCCTGCTGCAAAATGATATTGCACAAATGCAAACATATAACTTGAGAGAATATGGGAAGAATGATACCTAGGGCAAGCCACCAATTTCACAAGTGCCTGTTTATGTTCTCCAGCTTCCACATATGAAAAATTGACCTTCATCAGTGACGAAAATAACATCAGATGTTTGAATTTATTATTAATCACACTAAAATGGTTATAGAAAGAACTAATTCTGAAAATTTTAGCCTTTTACTTTTTCAGCACAATGATGTTTGTTTTTGGGTTCTGCTCATTATAATTTGATTAGTTTATGTTCCATTTTCTAGTTAGTTTGGGAAAACAAACAATGGCAATATAAATCATGAAGGAAATGTACCTCATAGCTGCCTAAACCATCCCTTTCATCACACTTCTTGTTGCCACAAATGAACTGTCCTGTTATACATGAACTTTTTACAATTTTTTCCTTGTGACTAAAGATAAACCCCACAGAAGAAAGCATTATAGATACGGTTGTAACAAAATCATACAAATCAGCTTATAATTATAGTCCTAAATTGTCATGCATGCACAAAAAAGTAAGACCTACAAAAGCTGAAGAAAATAAATAGCTTTCGACTTTCAAACAAATAAAATAACTAAGTTAATACCTTTGCCGGATGTTACTTCCTTTTCTGTTCTCCACCTTAGGCCAATCTGTGCAGCACAAGAATCATAAGCATTTAATACAAAATCATGCTTCAACATTCATGAACAAATTTATAGTTTGAACTATTGTAGACCTTGCCACTTTTGTAGGCTGACATGTCAGCAATACAATATCTTTTAATGAGTTAAGGTCTAAAGATCCTACAAACCAAGTACATTTGGCTGATAAAGCAGGCTGATATAACTAATGCAACATGACCAAAGTCCGCATTTATTTAAAATTCCAAAGAAATATTATCAAATCTGCACAGAACAAAAACATATTCAAAGATATTTTAATATTAAACAATGCCATGATTTCCTAATAAAGGATACTCTTTATATAGTTTGTCATGGTAACGCTTCACCAGCCTTTTC
Source organism: Carex rostrata (assembly GCA_964058875.1). Taxonomy (NCBI): domain Eukaryota; kingdom Viridiplantae; phylum Streptophyta; class Magnoliopsida; order Poales; family Cyperaceae; genus Carex; species Carex rostrata. The sequence continues at coordinate 48,558 of CAXKVT010000134.1, forward strand.
ACCCATGCAGAACCCAGATCATCATCTTCAGATAAAATGAACCTTACAAAAGGAAAAGGAAAAGGAAACTATAGAAGATAGATCTTGAAAGCTAGGAAAAGGAAACTATAGGAGCAGCAAAACAAAATGTATCAAGTGGATTTGCAACAGGATAAGGTAGCATAGTTTTTGAAATTCAACTCTCCTGAAACCAATTTTGTTTAGGGAAACAAGGATATTTTTTGTATGATCTTCTGCTCAATTGTCAACTAAATCATTTGTTCAGGAATCAAATGAGAGGCAAGTATTATCTCAGTCACAGGAACTAATATCTAATCCTGGAAGATGAGTTTTACAAACAGTACCTAACAGGAAGGTGGAAACTTCCTAGTTTCGAAAAGGCTACATAAGTTGGAATTAAGGCACTAGCCCTTGAGGACACTAGCAAATAAGTATTAGTTACTACTTGATATCAGATCGGGATTTCATTCATTTCCTTCACACTCAATTTGTATTCAAATTTAACATCAACATCTATTTTTCCAAGGCCAATCTTTTACAGAACTGAGATTAGTCCCAAAACTTGCTGGTTATTTTCTAGTCGACATACCAAATTCCTAATCAATTGGCAAGTTTCTATTTTATGTACCACTTACCAATCAATTTGGTATTTTTCTAGCACCGAATTACCAATATGGTGGGTTATAGTTTATAACAACAGAAGAGTTATTAAAGTAAAAGTTAATAGAAGTCCACAAAAAAAAAAAAGTATTTTGTACCTGTAGCCTTCTCTAAGAGCATCTTGATCAGTTTTAATTTGAATGGTACTATGCTCATTCTTATCATGTCCATAGAACTGAACTGTGAGAAAAGAAGGACACACACATCATTCTCAAAATAGGAAGCATAGTTTGTTTATTGCACAGTAAGATGGAAAGGAAGATAGATACCATAATCACTCATGAACTTCTTGTGTCGATCATAAGCATTGAGGCCCCTTACCTGAGATTGATACTGCCTAAATTAACACAAAAACCAAATTAATTTTCAAAATTCCGTCAGCAAATCCAAAACAAAAACAAAAGCTGGAGATATATAGATAGAAATATTACAGCTTCTTCTCTTGCTTGTCCCAAATTGCAGATTTCAGGTTCCCCAAAGATGCCATGCTTCAGCTTCAAGCTGGTAAAAAAACAACTTCGATGTAAACTAAGAACGCACCAAATTGATCGATTGTCTAGCAATATCAAAATTTGAGAAAGATTAAGAGCATTTGTGGGGCAAAGGCGACACCGGGTTTGAGTTAGAGAGGGAGAAGAAACTGCACCCGTTCCTGCGTGACAGAGAATTGGACGAAGCGAGAAAACAGGAGGTCGGTTACTGCTCCGGTCGTCTATAGCCGGCGTTCGGCCTCTCCTCTCTGTATTGGGCCAAGGTTCTCTCTATATTGGGCCAAGGTTCTCTCTGTATTGGGCCAAGGTTAATACGCGCTATAGATACCAGAAGCACTCCAAGGCCCAGAAATAATTAAGGCTATCTGGTCCAAGAGCGAGTTGGCCCAATAAGAGTAAGGCGCTTCAGGTTCAGCTTGTGAGCTCTGCCACCCGTATACTGAAATATGTTAGCATGTTCACCTTCACAGTCACAGCCTCACAGGGTTCTTAAAGAACCCATGAACAAAACACCTTGAAGTGTCAATTAGGTACAGTGCCTGTGGAGACTGGAGAGTGGGGCTACAGCAAAGCTTGACCAACACGAAATAGAGCAGATCAATAATTTTGATAAAATATATTGAGAGGTTTGGCTATAATCTAATTTTGTCCCGCACAATTAATACAAAAGTACCGATGCAAGTTAAGAAAAAAAAATATTTCGAAAAGTAATAGGCATAGGGGTGAAAACGGATCAGATACGGACCGTATAGTGATAAAACTATATCCGTATCTGTTTTTATTTTTCGGATACAAATACAGATTAGATATTAGATAGATACAGGTATGAATACCGATTGAATTAATTATTTATTAAAAAATATTAAAGTTCATAATATTTATCTAATTATGATGATATAAGATAATTTTTTCATAATATATATTAAACTATATGGTGTATATCTATTTAGTTAATTAAAACTTAAAACCATATCCATATCCGTATCCACCCGAATATTTGAATACAGATATCCATATTTTATTTTTCAAACATAGATCAGATATTATCCACCATTCTGTTTTAATCCCTAAATAGACACCCTATTTTTAGTTGGATTGTTTGAGACACATAAATATAATCTATAAGTTTTGATAATCATCAAGTTATTATTTTCTACGACCAAATCATTTCCTACCATTAGATCAATCCGAGGCAACTTTGTAAATTGTTTTCTTAATATAATTTAAAATTCGCAAATTTTCTAAAAAAATATGGATATATGATGAGAACGAAATGCAACTTATATGAAAACCAGTTATTGTGAAAAATAGAATAGTTGCCAAGGTGTATACCGTTCAAAATTTCATTTCTGGTATATGCCATAGTCACAAGATACGCGAATTAAACTTGAATAATTCACAAATTTTACGAACTTTTTCCTAATTTTACAAATTATTCGCCAATTTTTTCCGAAATTTTCCCATAACATTTTTTTTTTTGCTCTGTTTCAGGATTGAGATCTCTGATCCGGATAATTCCGAATTATTTCCGAATTATATCCGAATTATTTCCAAATCACAAATTTCTTATCTTGCCGAACCGAACCCGAATAATTCATTTATCAATATGGTACATGCAGCCATAATTAAAACCTAGCCTTCATAATTCAATTATTCCAAACATCTGCGCTGTAAAAAAAACAATGAAATGGGAACAGCAGAATGATTGAGAAGATTTAAATACAATTAATTAGGAATGACACTAAAAAGGGTTAAATCTGGGCATTACGTAACACAAACAAAAAAAACATTCTACTTAAACATAAGAACTTTGCTTCTAGGGTTCTAATCAAAGAATTATCATCTACTAAACCTATTTATCTTATAAGCTATATATATAAAAAAACCAAAGGTTTAAAAAAATTTGCTCCAAATTTCTATCTACTTCAGTAGTTTTCTTTGACAAACTCATCATCAGGCACTCTCACTTCCGCCAACCCAATACTGTTTAACAGCATAAAGTATCTTCTCTGACGTGTGGGGCCCGTCTTCGTGATCTGTCATCTTTGTTTTCCATCTCATGCCGTTTACCATCTTATTCACCTTTATCAATATATTAAAATTATCACGGATAATAACCGCACCTTCGGGTCTCAGAATGCGATCCATCTCTAGCAGAATATCTTCCATCTTGCACCTATATATGTTATGTTTATATATAATTTTTAATTGGAAGTTGGAATATTACCAGCAAATTAAAGCAAATAATATATATACAACAACACATATGTTAGTTAGGGAAATGGTTTTCGTCACTAAAGCAAAGGTCAGGAAAGCTTCCCAAATTCAACAGTACTGGTACGGTACCAGAATGTACCTCTCCCGTTCTATGTTATACATAAATTTGTACCTTGTATTTTATTGATTATTTATTAAATAGATTAGTTTTAATTTTATGGTCATCACTTACTTGCTCTGATACAAGCTAAAAACACCGTCGGCATGGATAAGATCATATGTTCTTGGATAAGTGGAAAACGCTTCACACCTAAAAAGCAAAATAAAATAATATATATCATGTCCACAACTGTTCAAAAGAATTTTAAATAACGGAAAAAAAAACGAGAAACATACATACCAGTCATGATAAATCCCTATCAATCCTCGCTCATAGATAACGCCCAGCTTAGATCTATCAGATATAGTTGGCACCACATTCATAACCCACAACTTAGGAGACTCAATCGTTGCTGCAAATCCACCCAAACCAGAATTCATGTCCATTATGTTGCGGTATCTCCCGCTATCTAGCAACTTATTGACTCTCTTGTACTCTGAAACATGCATCTGCCACAACTTATTATACTGTTGGAACGATTCAGCTGTGAAACCTGAGATAGAGCCGCTCGCTATCCTTGGAGGAACAGAGTTGAGCCTCTTTGGAAATTGCAATAGCTCGCCTCCTGCCACCTCGTCAGGGCTGTTAATCTCAGGGTACCTTGTAATGCATGGCTCCATTTCCTTGTACCTAAGTTTACCAGAGATTAGAGAAATTCTATTAATTTATTTGCCTTGCAAGTACAGTTGCTGTGTAATTTGCAAAAAGAAGTATCTAAAAGAAGATTACATAGTAATAATAATTCAATTTCCTACCACACATCATCGGAATCGGTAGAGCTGCACATAGAGACACGTGATTGGTCTTTCCTAATAGAGCAAGAATCGGCATTAATCCTCTTTCTCCAAATGCCTATCTCAGCAATCTCAGTCACCTTCTCCCAGCAAAGGAGCTTTGCAGTTTCTTCAATCTTTCTTTGTTCCTCCCCGAGGTCTTCCTTTGTACGTTCCCATGCTTCGTAGTTTGTTCTCCAGTTTATAGGGGGGCCTGACAGCACCCAATAGCCTCCCGGTCTAAGAACTCTGTCGACTTCCATCAAGTACATGCCACCTGCACAGTTTGAGCAGAAAATTAGCAGTCTTGCTATGTTCTTACCTTCATGTTTATTTATTTCAATAAAACTTTTGCGCGTGATTTCATGCAATTTTCTAGTCCTGGAATAGACCAGGTGTCTTTTTTTTTTTTTTTTTTTTTAAGGCTGAGCAATCTATTGCATTAACAATATCTTTTAAAGCAGAATACCATTTTCACCCCAAGGAATCAGGCACCTTGAACAGTGAGCCATGTCGAAAGCCCTAGATGGGTATGGAAGTTTTATGGATCCAAGCACACCTATAACAGCCGGAACGCCTCTTTCAAGTGCAAACTGGACCTGTGCCTCATGAGAGTCTCTCGGTGCAAATGACATTGTCAGAACATTCCTTCCGAGCAGATATGCACCTAAGCTAGCAACCTACATGCAGTGTTTAAATGGCATGAAAAGGCCTGAAAAGTTTTTCATTAGAACATAATTGGTTGACAACAAACAATTTGCATAGAAACACAAATGACTGCATGCTAGGGGTGAAAACAGTATGGATAATATCTGATTCGTATTTGATCTGTATTCAAAAAGTTAGATGTGGTATCCGAATATCCATGTGGATAAGGATACTGATATGGTTTTACGTTTCAATTATCCATATATGAATAGTAGATACATACCATATATTTTAATATATATTATGAGAAATTTATGTTATTCACCATTATAATTAGATAAATATTACGAACTTTAATATTTCTTAGTAAATATCCGATCTAATCCGTATCCGTATCTAGAAAATGAAAAAAGGAATATGGATATGGTTTTACCACTATTGACCGTTCTTTTTTTAATTATTCTTGTCCATAGTTTTACTGGTAAGAAAATAAGTGCAAGTGCTTCACATACCCCACAACCTGTGTCAAGGACAGTTCTGACAGTCCCATCAGAAATTGGAACAACAGATGAAAGCTGGTCGATGTAATTGTCGGCGCCTTTAGGAAATTGGGTCCCACCACCAGGAAACCTAAACACATTTCCCTGAAACTGGACCCAGTTTTGAATCGCCTTCTCAACTGTCAAGCTCTTATATGGCACATTAACATAAGCCGCATAATCTCGGCTCTTTGGCCATTGAAATGGCGCCACGTACCCCTTGGGTGCCGGAATGAGGCAATATATTTTCTCTTCATCAGGAGGGCAATGCCTCTCTCTGTAAACCATGTTCCCCCTCGGGAAGGTCATGGCCCTCCTCTGGTCTTGGCAAGGGGTATAATCGGTAAAATTGTCTCCACACGGCTCAAAATTCCTCATCTCAGATTCATCAATCGATGCTGACATGTCATGGTGCGTCTCAACATTCAGATCTGGAAGGTCTGTGGTGCAATCAGCTTTCTCTGCAATTGCAATTGCAATGCTGTCCCCCTTTCCCGGGCCACTCCTATGCCATGCGCCTAAGAGATAGAATATTAAACAGAGACCGCTCGAGATTACTAGGAGGAGGGAGGTTCTTGTCTTTTGGTCTCCTGGGTTTTCTTTGATCGCCATGGCTTTCCACCTAATTAAGGTTTTCCAACAAATGTGTCACTGAGAAATGTAGAAGAAGAAGAAGAAGAAGAAGAAGCTATTAATGGAATATAGGAACAGAATTTTATTCCTGCATGCGCTATCTCCTGCATTCCTCCTAGCAAATAATTTTCTTTTCTTTTCCTGCAGTATGCCCATGTTTTCTAAGCCATTGATTTAGATTTTTTTATGAACACACTATAATTAGCTTAAATCATCGTATTGTTATCCAAAATTTGCATGTATCGCCAACACTTTGCATGTGGATCGTAGAAGTATCAACACAAATATTAATTCTTCCAGGAACAAGGAAGCATTTTCTAAAAGTATAATATATGCTCGATACATAACTCGTTTAGTCTACAAACTAAAGTTACAAAAATTAAAAATAAAAAGGTAATTAGCAAATGAATTTTCTAAGAATTCATGAACCAATTACCAAACAAATGGAAAAGAACAGGTAGAACAAGAATTGGGCCAAGACAATTTTTTTTTTCCACACAGGCCTGGACTGCTAACACGCCAATAGCACAGTTACTGCATCACACAATAAGTAGATTTATTGCAACAGCCGAAATTTTTATTTCTATTATTTTAAAAAAAATAAACTAAAAAACTCTCGTTTCTTGAAAATTTCATTTCTATCACAGCCACAGCTGCATTATATCAATGCGGCCTCAAATTGGAGTCCGCATTAGCATTCTGTGGCACTATTCAATTTTCTTTTCAACCTTTTTAAAACTTTGAAATTTGTTCTTTAGAAATTGTGCTTTCAAACATTCAATTCAAAAGCTGAATTGAAACTTCAACCAAAAAGATTATAAAAAATTATAAAATTTAACATTCAATTCAATCAATCAAATCAACTTTGTTTGTTTCCTATTAAAATATTATAATATTTGACATTTAATTCAAACATTCAACTCAACTTTTGTTTGTTTCCGCCATATTCAAACATCCCGACTCACATTTTTTTTTTGTTTTTTTTCCTATTAAAATATTGAATAACTATTTGAGAAAAAACTTGAAAAAATAGGGCTTTCTAGCTACCAGTGCGGATTTTAATCTGAGACCACATTAGCATAATGCAGACTTTGCATTTGGAGCCGCATCAGCATAGTGCGGTCGTGGTAGAAATGAAATTGTTTAGAAAAGAGAATTTTTTGGCTTATTTTTTTTTTTTAGCAAATATTAGAAATAAAAATTTTGGTTGCAACAGTTTGCAGTTTTCACTATGCTACTTTTCTATTTACAAAAAGCCTTAATTTCTTAAATACTCTTCAATTTGTTATAAATTTCTTATTTCTACAGCTCGTGAATATATCAAATTTACCAATCAATTCTTCCAATTTCTCTTTCTTATTTAATTATATATGTAATTAAAAATAATGATTAGTTATTATTAAAGATGCTCCATCTATGTTTATTGTTTAGTTTAAAATCAATTGATCAAACTCTTTTAGCGAGCATAGCACACGTTAGCCTTACTCGTTATGGTTTTTTCTAAATAGTGTTTATTGTGTCGTAGCAGAACGACTAAGAAAATGATGCTACGTCCATGTAGCACTGCTATAGTGCCAATAGCCTCGTAACTTTTATTGTCGAAAAATGCTATAATAGCGCTATAATGTCGCTATAACGCGCTATAAAATTTGTTTTTTCTAATATGATTTGACTATAATTAATTTTCTTCCGTTAAGAAGAAATAAAAAAAAAATGTTGAAGAGTATGTTGGAGTATATATATCTCTATAAGAAAAAATAATTAAAAAAATCAAGATAAGTAGAAGGAAATGTAAAAAATTAAACTCTTTTATGACCTTCTCCCCTTTAGCTTATCCTGAATCAATTTGTTACAAGTAATTAATTCTGTGGTCCCGAAGAAACAGACAGGTCCGGTTTCAGACCCGTTCACTTGTATCAAGAGTTGCCTACAGCTGGCTTATACCCTCACAAAAAAAAGAAGAAGAAAGATAAGATGCTTCTAGAATCTAGTGTCTACGATCACTCTCTAACTTGCAGCACAGGTCAAACTAAGTCCCATTATTAATTGTCCCGCGCGCGCGTGGTCGGGTCCGGCCACCCTCTAAAGTAATTTAATTATTGGATTTTGGATTGGAACTGTTCGATTCAAATCTGTAGCTTGAGATTGTTTCAGGATTTAAATCCGTCGCTCGACATGTGTGCGTTCTACTTCAGAATGGATTGTTATGGATTTGAATCAGACAGTTCTGATCTAAAACCTAAAAATTGAGTTACTTCATTAGATCTGAATTCCACGTGGTCAGAGGCGGATTCAGCCTAGTACAAAGGAGTTCAACTGTTCAACTGTCTCTTTCTGAATTTGAAATTTTATATAAATTTATAGGTTTGATTCAACTTTGTTTTTCTTTAAAATTTTATTTGTCTCTCTCTTAACTTTTGATTTATAATTAATATTAAATTCAGAATTAAAATTATGATAAATTTTTTGAATTTTAATTGATAATTAGAATTAGAAGTTAGAGTATTAAAAATTAGAAATCAGAGCATTGAAAATTAAAAAAGTAGAGCATTATCTTTTATCTAATACCCGATTAGCTAATGAATCCGATTCGTTATTTTCTTACGTAGTCGCATATTATCGTCAGTGTCAAGAGCGATCTGGCGGCTGAGGAAGAGGAGGAGAAAAACACTTTCATTAGCACTGCAGTACTACATACGCAATTAACCCCACCCCCAGCTACCTAATTAATACACAAACGGTCGGTTCAACTCCTCATGTGATATGACCGACCAATATATCAAGTACTTCATGAGGAAATACGGACTAATCAATTCATCAATTGGAGAAGAGCATGCACAGATCCTCATGAGTTGAAAGCACTTTAACTAGTTGCGGAATATGACAAACAGAACAGCTAGCTTATCTGACTATAAAATTTATATTACTTCCATTATCCATATTGCTCACAGCCTCACATAATATAATACTTTTTTGAATGATACTAACACCAGAACTACCAAATGTCTCAGTCGCCAACAATAAATACAGCTTTGTACATACACCTAAATTTTAGGCTGGTAATTAAATCACAATACACATGCATCTAGCTCTTGACAAAGACACTTCTCCAAAATCAAAGAAATTCATCTACTGAGATTTCAAATGCAGCTTCTTCTTCATTCTCAGTATCATCTAATAACCATGACTCTAACCAGGAGAGCTGCATCTGTACTTCAGACCCAGTCTTCGTACAATTCACCTCGCTTGACGATTCACCATAAGTAAATCCCGAGTTATTATCATATTTGTTAGAAGAACTGGATTCTGAAGGAGAACCGTTAATGCTCGGTTTGCCAGTAGATAAGGCCTCAGAAAGCGCTTTCCTGGCTAAGTTCATGTCAGTTTGTAGCGTCTTCTCCCACAGTCCTTTTGACATGAATTTGTCGTTCATTAGATTGGTTTTACGACCGACGACCTTTTTCTTGAGATGAGTGTTCCAATAGTTCTTGATATCGTTGTCAGTTCGCTCCGGGAGATAAGAAGCTATAGCAGCCCACCTGCATCCATATAAATTTTATAAACTAATTGCCCTTATCATTATTTTCTTATAAGAGGAGAGGGTCTAAATGCCTTATCGTGTTTCATATTTTTTTATCTTTGTTTTCAAGATTCTAGTAGTCGATCTGAACTGCTCAACTTTATATGCATATTAAAATATGCTTGGAGACTAGATATTATATTTTTTGGAAAAATTTAATTATTATTTTAGATAGGCATATATAAAATCACTTTTTTTATGGTTCAAAAACAGTGATTTTGAACCTATATAAGTAAATACTAAAAAATCTCTAAAATTATAAAATTCCATCTCCGAATATATTTTAATATAGTGATGATGTTGAATGATTCAGATCAACTATTTAAATTTAAAAAACAAAAATAAAGAATGGAAGACATGATGAGTCACGAAAGACACGAGGTATTTTAACCCTTCTCCTCTTATAATTGAATAGAGAGAAGTTTCTAATTGGTACCTTCCTGTTGTCTTCAATCTACTAATAATTCAAGTGAATTATTTTATAATTTAAAGGGACAAATATTGAAAAATCAACTTTGTCTAGAGCCACATAATTCTTGAATAACATTGTTGAATAAGCTGGTGAGAGCAATTAATTAGTAATTATAACCTGTTGCCCAGAAGAGCATGAAGATCCATTATCAACTTTTCCTCTTGCGGTGTGAAGTCGCCTCTCTTGATCCCGGGCCTGAGGTAGTTCGTCCACCGCAGCCTACAACTCTTACTGCGCCTCTTTAAACCTGGTAATTAAGTAAAAACACAGTTTAAAATCTGAGAATTCTTTCAAGAACCATCCAACAATACAATAAATTAGATAAACCAATCATATATATATATACCAGTATTAGCTGGAACATCATTCCAATTTCCAGACCCATGCTCTTGGATGTAAGAAGCTAGAATTATATCCTCTTCTGGTGTCCAGGTACCCTTGTTTACAACATCATTAGAGGAACTAGGAGGTCTCATTATGCTTCTTCTTTCTCTCTGATATAATTTTATTTTTGGAGGAAGACAAGACTAAACAAAACACTTGTTCAGTGCTTAGAGTAGCTTACATGACAAAGCTTCGGGTCTGGTCTGTATATATACTGGGGTTGACTTGGAGTAATGAAGAGACATTATAGGTACAGGTACTGCAGGTAGTCAGGTACAGTACGACGAACAGTGACTGGATTGAAGGAAGAAAGAGTCAAAAGGTGACAGCTGATAGCATTTAACATGGATTTATCCTAAAGTCAACTCGGTGAGGGATTCAATATTTCAATCTCTGATGGGGCACTTTGTATTTAATGAGGTTGTTCCACTTGGGTTATTTCTAATTATTTTATTAATTATCTATCTATATAGCTAGGGGTGTCAATGGCACTCTTTTAATCGTTTACCCAATCCGTATCGTATCCGAAAACAAGAATAAGGGTAAGATTTTTTTTCAATATCTTATCGGGTACGGGTAAGGATAACGGTTTTTTCCTTTATCTTACCCGTTTTCGTATAAGATAATATTTAAAAATAAAATTATAGATATAGATATATATTTGTATGAAGATGAATTTTCATTATACAAATTAGTTGTATTCATTATTTTTTTCTTTTCTGTTTTTTCTTGTTTTGAAAGATATTTTATCGGAAGCATATTAGTCCGTTTACCCAACCCGTACCATATTCAAAAAAAAAAGTAAGGATAAAGATTTTTTTTCATTATCATAATGGATACGGATATGAAAATGTCTCCACTCGATCAGTATCATACCCATTGACACCACTATATCTAGCTAATTTAGTCCGTTTTCTTTACTCCTCTTTGTAATGATATTATGATACAGAAAGATTTATAAGGTTTTCTTTTATTATAGTCTTTGGTGCTCCTATTCATCCTCTTCTCTAATTTGTTCCGCCTACCTTGTAACTTGAAATATTTTTATTGTATAATAAAATTATGTAGTAGACATTTTGGCCAAGTTTCCACACAAAAAAATGATAGCAAACGCTATTTTGAAAATGTATGTATTGACTCAAACTAAACACTTGGCAGGATTGTTCTGAAAATAATAAAGAAAGAAAAGGTTCCTATTCAACAAATCAACTCTACAGGTTAGGGCTGCAAATGAATTAAACTTATTCTAGTTTGAATTTGAATAAGATTCAAACCGAATTGGTTTGATTTGTTTCAAAACGAACTTTAATCAATGAGTTAATTGCGAATTTTTTTTGAATCGAAGTCAGTCGAATCACGAACTACGAGCTTTTTTCTGGCATCTCTGCCGCCCTTAATTATTTTTGAAAATTGGATAGCTTAAACTAAGCATTGCATTGGATCTTATCTTATCATATCAATTACCTATTTGTACTTATTTGAAATGAAACCTTGATTTTGCACTGATTCACTGGCTTTGCTCTAATTTGAACGGTACATATTAATTTGAGATTTGAACCTAAATAGTTTGTGAACCAATTTCAAACAAACTATATCTAGTTTGAGTTTAAATTTGAATAAAATTTGAACCAAACTTGTTTAATTTGTTTCAAATGAACTTATCAAACGAGTTAATTGCAAAAAAAAATTTCGAATCACGACCCACGAGGTTTTACAGGTCTACTTTCCAAAACAAAACAAAACAAAAAATTCTCTGTTTTATCTTTAATAGGGCTAATAGTGCATAACTGCAATTGCAACTACATCATGGGCCTGTTCCTGGGCCGGATTTATGTCAAGTTGTCAACCCAGCCCAATTCCAATACGATCCGTTCTTACCCATACTGAAAAGAAGTATATGGAATCAGCAAGAACTAATTTATGACGACTAGGACCCACACTCCAGACCCTTCTCCCCCATTACAGCCCTTCCCTAAATTGCGTCTGATTCCATGGCTTCGTCGCAATTTTACGGTTCCGTGGTTTCGACCAAGGGAAAGAGCCTTGTTCTTTCAATTGCACCTCGAATGCACCATCTTAGTCCTCCTAAGGTTTCTCTGTGGCAGCATCGTCGATTTAGTAACCCAAACTTCGTTTCGTTCAAGGTGCGGTTTTCACTAGGTGAATATTTTTCGATCCGTTATTTTTCAACTTACGAATTTCAAAGGTTACGGGAGTTTTCTGATTCGTGTACAGGGTTTAGGGTTTAGGGTCTTGTTTTTGTAACAGTATGTAATGTTCGGAAAAGTTCTCACTTCTCCTTTCGTTTTTCATATCCAGAGGCTGCTGGTTCCTTTGTGCGTAAAGAAGAACGTTGCGATCCCTCCCGAATTCGGATCAAATTCAGCAGCAAAGTCTAGAATTTCAAGTTCAAATTTGAATGAGGCTGGTACTAACAAAAAATACGCAAAAGTGCATGACTTTTGCTTAGGCATCCCTTATGGTATGTGCTCTTTTCTATTACACAAGCAATGAAGATGTATCAAAAGATAAAATCGTGCTCTCTTCTATTACACAAGCAATGAAGATGTATCAAAAGATAAAATCGATTGTTTGTAATAGTTAATTAACTCACACTGTCTAAATTAGTTTATCAATATGCTTATTTGTAAATTTATCTCTTGTATATTTTTGTAGGTGGATTGCTTTTTATCATGGGGCTTATAGGGTATATTGTATTCAGAAGCCCCGTCAGTTTGGTCTTAGGTGTCATACCAGGATTTGGTACAGTTGCCCTTGGTTTTTTTAGTATGATGGTTTGGAGGAAAAGCAAATCGAATTTCATTTTCATTCTTGGCCAAGCAGGTATATTATATTCATATTTCATTTTAATCAGTCAGCTGACATAGTTATCGGTACTCAAAATAACTGACTTGTAACTTTCCATTGTTTAATACTATTTTAGTTATTGCTGGGTTTCTGGCAAGGCAGTATTCTCAGGCCTTCATCCTGGTTTGTGGCACTCCTGCTTATTATCTGTTATAGCAAAGTAAAATTATTATCAAATATATAATTTCTTTTTATTTAAACCTCCGATCCTCCTATATAATTTTTCTTTTTTTTTCTATTTCTTTTTGTCTTGGTACAGACACAGAAAATCCTTCCCTGGGGGTTTTATGCTTTTCTCAGGTACTAATTACTTTATACATTTGTTTGGTATTACTGATTACTGATAGATGGAATTATTGAGGCCTCTATAGCTAAACTGTCATAACCCTGAATCGCTAAGTTTCATATGGGATGTAATTTTTATGTACTTCTACTCTGGTTTGTTACTTTTAACATTTATCTATTATTGAATCTTGAGAGCAGTTCTGCAATGGTGTGCTTCTATGCCTATGTGGTGTTATCTGGAGGAAATGCTCCACCAGGAAACAAATCCAAGGTTGTGTAGTGTATCCACACAGAATTTAAATCTCTACATGTAAATTAATTATTTTGGTTTCATTAGGTGAGATACAGAACTATTAACATAGCTCAGACTACAAACTATGTAGGGTTTGTGCAATTTTACTAGAATAGGTATTTTACCATCATTAGTTCTCCATTTGCAATTTTATATATGTAGGGTTCTTTCATTTTGTTGATGTTGGTAATTAGGCTTTAGACAAAGGAGCAAGGATCTTGATTTCATAGGAAATACTTGATTTGTTTTAATAATTTCTAAGCTGGGCTTTAAGTTCTGAACTTATTTTATTAATTTAACTTTCAAAAATATCTATTCTTTTGAAAAGATATACAAACTCAGATTACTAGGATCATGTCCGTTCATTGCAACGGAAACATATTATAAGAGTGAAATTTAAATGTTTAGTAAATTAGACTTAATTATCTCATGATCTTGTGTAGATCGGCTTGAATCAGACTTAGATTTATTTGGATTGGTCTATAGGCTTTGCTGAAAGCGTTGAACAGAAAAATGGGCCTTATGTTAGCCTCATATTGTTTGCACTGGGATCAATTTATTATTTAATAGAATAAATTTCCACGGGATGTTTTCTTTTTCTTTTTTTCTTTCTTTCTTTCTTTTCTTATAAAATTTTCATGCTGTTCAAGTGTTCTGAACTACTTCTGATCAATGACCAGCTACAGATATAGGAACATAAATTTACATGTTACGATAAAGATGAATCTCTAGCTTGAATTTGAATGGTTTCGTACCGCATCAAAGTTTGTGTTGTGAAAATCTAAACATATCCATCCTTAAAATCTACAATTTGTCACCCGCTGATGCGTACGACGACAAATGTGTATCTTCTTGAAGCTTGAACATTGCGAGAAGTAACACAACAGCACAATAAATAACATTGATTTGACTCGGATAAAAGGGCCAGTTACAAAGCAATATTCTCAGCAAAGAGTACATGAAAAGGGCAGAACTGCATAAATCGAATACTAAACCCTTACCAAATTAACCAGCATAGACAGTGCGACACACAATTCAAGTGCACTCAATGAAAAATAATTGAAGACAGATGCACGAGTCTCATGCTTGATTAAGTATATATGATGTCAATCACTGGTGGTTCTTGGCATCCTTCTTCTTGTGGTGCTCGTGGAATGCAAATCCAGCACCGCCGACTGCCGCAACAGCTGCAATCTCCTCCTTGGTTCTGTGGCTGTGTGCGTTCTCTGGGTCCTTCTTGGCCTGTTGCTTCTCATACTGGTCAACACATTTAATCTGAGGTTGATTAATTCAATGTACAAGATAATTCACTTAATAATTGAGGATAATTTTCTCACATAAAAAACAAAAAATAAATTAGGATAAGCTTTTTTTTTTGTGGGGGTCATTGAGACGTCTGAATGAAGCGCTATATGAATAAATGCAAAATAAATTTGAGGACAGTGTCTATCATTAACTAAAAATACACAAAATTAATGAAACAAATTTGGACAAATGATCAAAGACCAATAATTTAGGCTGTAAACTGTACTGATATTATAATATTATGATATATTTTTCCACAACAGTACTATGCCTAAGAGGTATGTACTTAATTTATTTCCCTTTAATCATCTAGTTATTGATCGATTTATCTAGTAATTTACCAACAAAGTTAACTACTCAGGATAATAGCATGATGTATATGTAGCTAAATATACCAGGGCATATGCACCAGGAGCAAGGGTAGTGAGCCCGCTGATCTGCTCCACGTGCTTGTGGTGCTTCTCCTTCTTTTCATAATCAACGGGACCCTCCTCTTCGTTCTTCTGGTGGAACAAGTGGTGGTGCTTCTGCTCCTCTTGGGCCATTGTTATCTAAATCTGTGATAACTGCTACTTAATTAATTAACTGAATACTGTTATAGGAGATGATGAGTAGATTAGTTGCTGTTGAAATTATGCAATATGCCAAGGGTTTATATAGGCTGAGAATTTTGGAGGGGGTGGAGGGTAAAGTTACAAAATTGCCCTTAGCAAAGTCATCAGATCATATATTGATTTTGTTTAGTGTGTGGTGTTATTGCGAGCCTTGATTGATGTTAAGTGTTAACAATTATATGCTTAGAAAAGTTTGGATGAGGGTCCCTAGATAACAACCGCACAAAGAAAGTTGCAAATTAAGATACTTTAAATAGATAAATATCCACATTTTTTTTTTGATGGTTGTCGACAATTGCCAACAACATATATATTGATAAAAAAGTTTTATACAAGTTTTACATATACAGATACTAATTAGAAACTCCGCTTCATATACAAAGGAGTTACTAATTCTCATCTCAACCACTTGTCAAGATTCACTAGTTCTATATTAAATGTTTATTCGTTAGTTTTCTATCTTGAGTGCCGTATCGGTGATAAGCCGATGCACCGCTTTCCTTTTCGCAGAAAATAACATCCTCTTCCTCTCCCTCTCGAGAGCTCATACTCTTGCCGCCCAAATTAGGTCCCAGTGCGATCCTTGTGCATGTTGTTTCCTTCCATTAATCCAGGTGAAGATTATGTCCACCTAGCCCATAATGGATGTTGTACTCCGCCATCAAGCCACTCCAAAAATTTGCCGTATAGACGCAGTCCCACATAATGTGATCCCTGTTCTCCACCGAAATTCCAGAGCAAATGTGACAACCCGTGGGGACCGAACACCCTCTATACAACAATACCTGTTGAGTTAGAAGTTTATCATCCAACATTAGCTAGATAAATATCTTGACCTTCATTGGGACCTTCAACTTCCAAATTTTATTGTTACTCCATGATATAATACCGCTATGGTGCATTGCTTTGTATGCACAGGAAAAAACCCCAGACGGTGTCCATCTCCATTCTCTGACTCCCGCATATATTCACACTGATGATGTTAGAAAATAGTGCAAAGTCGTCAATTCTTTGACAAAGAAGGAGGCTTCATGCCCCCAAGGCATCCATTTGAGATACCAATGTCAGTATGTGCAGCGCTTTTATCGTTTGCGGCCATAGTATTGTTAGATTATTTTCGATCACCCATAACCACTTAGTAAGCAGGGCATCATTCTGACATCTCAAATCAATGATACCCAAGCCTCCATTGTCCTTTAAGGCACATACTCGTTTCCAATTAACAAGGCAGTTAATCCCTTTACACGTGTCATTCCCATACATGAATTTTGAATGCTTCCATGTAGTGTAGCGGCATAACTGATAATACTGCTTTGAATAGTGTGATTTTGCTGCCGTATGACAGTAAGTTGGATGTCCATCCCTCTATTCTCCGTTGTACTGCCTGTAGCATTGGTTGGTAGTCAATTTTCCTTGGTTTCCTTACCGATAGGGGTAATCCTAAGTACCTAATCGATAGTTGTGACGGCTCAGATGCAATGATGGACTGTAATACGTGTATCATGTCTGCTGGTATCACAATCGGGACGAATGTGTTTTTACTTCGATTAATCTACAACCCCATAAGCTCGGCGTAAACATCTAGGACATGCGTTAGGATTTTTAATGAAATGGGATGTGCTTCGCAGATTATCAATGTATGATCCGCATACTGAATTATTTCCGGTCGTAACCTTACGTATTGGCATGATTTCCATCACATTTTGCAGAAATCTATTGAGGGAGTTCGCAACTAGGATGAAGAGCATGGGTGAGAGGGAGTCTCCCTGCCGCAAGCCCCTTTTGTGAGTAAAAAACCTCGTGTACGACCCATTGACTCTGATTGTTGAGGAGGATGTACATAGTATACTTAGAACCAAAGATATCCAGCTTGGAGAGAAACCTCTCTCCACCAAGAGGTTTATAAGAAAACACCAATCCACCGTATTGAAAGCCTTCTCAAAATCAACCTTATATAGTATGGATGGTAGCTTCCTTTTGAAACAAAAGTTTAGGAATTCCCTTGCCGAGAGGAAAGATCCCATCAAAGATCTACCTTGAACGAAAGCTGTTTGGTTGTTCGAGATTAGGAGCTAGAGGTGAGGTTGTAACCTATTTGCCATGATCTTGGTGATGATCTTCGTCACCGTGTTAATAGCACTTATCGGTTCGTAGTTTGAGATTCGTTATGGGTTTTGTCTCTTCAGGATCAAGGTAATTGCCGCTTTGTTGATGCACCTGATGTTAACATTGTTTTTTTTTACGAATTCCCTAATAAGCTCTATCAGATCAAATTTAATCATATCCTAGAAGGCATGATAGAACTCAATCGGGAAGCCGTCTGGACCACTTGCCTTTTCTTTAGGCATGCCAGAGATTACCCTGAGAATATCTGCTTCATCAATGATATTATCTAACGACTGTAAATAAATTTTCAATAAGTTTTTATTGCAACATTTTCAATAAGACATCAATAAGTTTTCATTGCAACATTTTCAATCTCTGTCTTTTTAATTTTAATTCTAACTATATCATGTGCATAATGTGTAAATAAATTTATATTTCTACATATAAATAGCATAAAAAATATTCATTGAATAAAGAAATGTGGACTAATTGATCGAATGGTTAATATTAATTCGAATTTTTTTTTATTATAGCTGCTGACGGATGAAGACATCTACGTGCTTAATATAAGAATATAGATCTGTAGACTTAAATAGAGTCAAAACCGAGTCAAAAGACAGACAATGTGCCCTCTCATATTCAAGCACAACCAGCACAACCACCCCAGAAATATAGCTCAAAATAATACTAGCATCCAACGCAATAAAGTAACATCGCTTGAACATAATAGGACATTATCATTTTGAATTCAATTTGTATTGAAATACGAATGTTGGTACTCGGTATTATAGTGACAAATGAATTATTTGGGTTCGGTTTGGTGAGATCGAAAGTTTGTGATTCGAGAATAATTCGGATATAATTTGGGAATGATTAGGAATTATCAGGATTAGAGATCTCAGTCAAGCAAAGGAGCAAAAAAATATCAAAAAAAAAAGGTATGGAAAAAATTAGGGAAAAATTTGCGAATAATTTGAAAAATTCGGAAATTTTTTGTAAAATTCACAAATTATTCGGGTTTAATTCGGTCAAAGTTCGGCCAACTGAATAATTCGGCGTTCAGTTCGACATCACAAAAAAAAAAAAAAATCAAATTATTCAAGTATAATTCGAATATAATTCACGAATCTTGTAATTATGAGCACAAATATAATACGATTTGAGAAATGTTGGTGCTACTGGGGTAATTAACTAGCGGGAGCTGGTAGCTTTCTTGTCGCTGCTTTTGAAGAATTAAATGTGATAATGTGGTACAGCATATTCACATCAGCAAGCCAAGTTCATTCACTCCGTCCGTCTACAATTTGAGTACGTGTTGCATCTGCCGACTTCATTGTCCAATCCATATTTGTTTATATATTTTTATATTCATTTACAAAGAAACAAAATGAGGAAGCTCTTCTATTACCTCTCAGAAGGATCTACCACCTGTCTCTCATACCTATCTGTAATTATGCCTCTTAACTAGATATTTCATCCTTTTATATATTATCAAAGGGTAGACCTGGCTCACATGAACAATAGCTTTTTGTTTAACATATGCATTTTAGCGGCTCTAATTATATTGATAATTTATGCAATAGTTTTTTTTCTCGCAGAACAAAATTTATACATTTTTTTTTTTACTCTTCACGAATTCACACTAATGGATTATGGGCCAGTTCAAGATTTCATTACCTTTTACGCTGCTGAATTGATTAAAATTACGGCATGAACCTAATCAAATAGAACTTATTCCATTGTTAATTTGTTACGCTGCTAAAATATTTTTCTATTATAAGTTATCATTATATTAATAATTTTGAGCTGTGATATAAGCCTGCATTATTAAAGATTAATGGTTGTATGATTGTATCCATTAATTGCATTATTTGAAATTCGAACTTAAATAGTTCGCGAATCAATTTTGAACAAATTATATCTGGTTTGTGTTTCATTTGAATAAAATTTAAACCGAACTGATTTAATTTGTTTCAGAACGAACTAATTTTGAATTAAATTAAATTCAAATCAAACTCAAATCGAATAACAAAATACAATTTTTTTTTTCACTCCTGTCTATGGGTCTACTTTTCGAAACAAAACAAAAATTATCTGTTTTATCTTTAATAGGGCTAATAGTGCATAACTGCAAATGCATCTGCAACTGCATCCTGGGCCTGGACCGGATTTATGTCAAGTTGTCAACCCAGCCCAATTCAAATACGATCCGTTTTTACCCATACTGAAAGAAGTATACGAATCGGCAAGAACGGATCGTATGACAACTAGGACCCGCACTCCAGACCCTTCGCCCCCGTTTCAGCCCTTCCCTAATTGCGTCTGATTCCATGGCTTCGTCGCAATTTTACGGTTCCGTGGTTCCGACCAAGGGAAAGAGCCTTGTTCCTTCAATTGCACCTCGAATGCACCATCTTACTCCTTCTAGGGTTTCTCTGTGGCAGCATCCTCGATTTAGTAACCCCAACTTCGTTTCGTTCAAGGTGCGGTTTTCACTAGGTGAATATTTTTCAATCCGTTATTTCTCATCTTACAAATTTCAAAGGTTACAGGATTTTTCTGATTCGTGTACAGGGTTTATGGTCTTGTTTTTGTAACAGTATGTAATGTTTGGAAAAGTTCTCACTGCTGCTTTCGTTTTTCATATCCAGAGGCTGCTGGTTCCTCTGTGCGTAAAGAAGAATGGTGCAATTCATCCCGAATTCGGATCAAATTCAGCAGCAAAGTCTAGAATTTCAAGTTCGAATTTGAATGAGGCTGGTACTAACAAAAAATACGCAAAAGTGCATGACTTTTGCTTAGGCATCCCTTATGGTATGTTCTCTTTTCTATGGAGATGTATCAAAAGATAAAATTGATTGTTTCACATTGTCTAAATTAGTTTATCAATATGCTTATTTGTAACTTTATCTCTTGTACCTTTTTGTAGGTGGATTGCTTTTTATCATGGGGCTTATTGGGTATATTGTATTCAGAAGCCCTGTCAGTATGGTCTTAGGTGTTATACCAGGATTTGGTACAGTTGCCCTTGGTTTTTTTAGTATGATGGTTTGGAGGAAAAGCAAATCGAATTTCATTTTCATTCTAGGCCAAGCAGGTATATTATATTCATATATCATTTTAATCGGTCAGCTGACATACATATCGGTACTCAAAATAACTGACTTGTAACTTTCCATTGTTTAATACTATTTTAGTTATTGCTGGGTTTCTGGCAAGGCAATATTCTCAGGCCTTCATCCTGGTACGTGGCACTGCTTCTTATTATATCTTATAGCAAAGTAAAATTATTATCAAATATATAATTTCTTTTTATTTAAACCTCCGATCCTACTATATGATTTTTGTGTTTTTGGCTAGGCAAGGTAAAATTATTATCAAAGTTATTGCTGGGTTTCTAGCAAGACAATATTCTCAGGCTACCATACATTACAATGCATAGGCATTTTTGTACATTGGACTATAAATCACCAGATTCAAAGTCCAAATAACCGATCCAAACCGTTCATCTTGTTCTCCATATTAATATGTGTTTGGAGACCAAATTTTACATTTTTTGAAAATTATTTACTATTTTTTTAAATTTATTAAAAATCATTGTTCTCCTTATGTTAGCCTCATATTGTTTGTATTGGGATCAATTTATTACTTAATAGAATAAATTTCCACAGGATGTTTTTCTTTTTCTTTTTTTCTTTCTTTCTTTCTTTTCTTATAAAATTTTCATGCTGTTCAAGTGTTCTGAACTTCTGATCAATGACCAGCTACAGATATAGGAACATAAATTTACGGAATTTTTTTATAAACCATAAATAGAAAAACAATTTTTAGGAAACCAGCACGATTGTTTTTTTTTTTTGAAAAACCACAAAGACCGAGTGGAGCATTCGGTCTCCACTTTTTTTTTTCTCCAGACCGAATGCTCCACTCGGTCTCACTCTTTTTTCAACTTTTTTCAACTTTTCCGTGCGGCAAACGGTGTGGCATATGTTTTATGTATATGTATAGAGAGTGACTTGAAATTTCAAAATCCAAAAAGTCGATCCGAACCGTTCATCTTGTTTTCCATATTAATATGTGGTTGGAGACCCAATTTTATATTTTTCTGAATTTTTTTACTATTTATTAAGTCACTTTGAAAATTGTTGATCCAACGGTGGCTTAACAAAACAGTAAAATTAGCAGCCACCGTTGGATCAACAATTTTCAAAGTGGCTTAATAAATAGTAAAAAAATTCAGAAAAATGTAAAATTTGGTCTCCAAGCACATATTAATATGGAAAACAAGATGAACGGTTCGGATCGACTTTTTGGATTTTAAAATTTCAAGTCACTCTCTATACATATACATAAAAGGATTATTCGGATCTTATGTGGCCGAATCTGTGAAAAATTGAAAAAAATGGTGAGACCGAGTGGAGCATTCGGTCTGGAGAAAAAAAAAAGTGGAGACCGAATGCTCCACTCGGTCTTTGTGGTTTTTCAAAAAAAAAAAACAATCATGCTGGTTCCCTAAAAATTGTTTTTCTATTTATGGTTTATAAAATTGATCCTAAATTTACATGTTACGATAAAGATGAATCTCTAGCTTTAATTTGAATGGTTCCGTACCGCATCATAGTTTGTGTTGTGAAAATCTAAACATATCCATCCTTAAAATCTACAATTTGTCACCCGCTGATGCGTACGACGATAAATATGTATTTCTTGAAGCTTGAACATTGCGAGAAGCAACACAACAGCACACAATAAATAACATTGGTTTGACTCGGATAAAAGGGCCAGTTACAAAGCAATATTCTCAGCAAAGAGTACATGAAAAGGGCAGAACTGCATAATGAAAAATAATTGAAGACAGATGCACGAGTCTCATGCTTGATTAAGTATATATGATGTCAATCACTGGTGGTGCTTGGCATCCTTCTTCTTGTGGTGCTCGTGGAATGCAAATACAGCACCGCCGAGTGCCGCAGCAGCTGCAATATCCTCCTTGGTCTTGTGGCTGTGTGCGTTCTCTGGGTCCTTCTTGGCCTGATGCTTCTCATACTGGTCAACACAATTAATAATTGAGGATAATTTTCTCACATAAAAAAACAAAAATTAAATTAGGATAACCTTTTTATTGTGGGGTCATTTAGACGTCTGAATGAAGCGCTATATGAATAAAAAAAATAATAAAATGCAAAATAAATTTGAGGACAGTGTCTATCATTAACTAAAAATAGGCAAAATTAATGAAACAAATTTGTACAAATGATCAAAGAGCAATACTTCATGCTGTAAACAGTACTGATATTATAATATTATGATACATTTTTCCACAACAGTACTATGCCTAAGAGGTATGTACTTAATTTATTTCCCTTTAATCATCTAGTTATTGATCAATTTATCTATATATAGTAATTTACCAACAAAGTTAACTACTCAAGATAATAGCATGCTTTATATGTAGCTAATATACCAGGGCATATGCACCAGGAGCAAGGGCTGTGAGCCCGCCGACCTCCTCCTTGTGCTTGTGGTGCTTCTTCTCCTTTTCATAATCCACGGGACCCTCCTCTTCCTTCTTGTGGTGGAACAAGTGGTGGTGCTTCTGCTCTTCGGCCATTGATTTCTAAATCTGTGATTAACTGTTACTTAATTAACTGAATGTTGTTATAAGAGATGATGACTAGATTAGTTGCTGTGGGAAATTAATGATGCAATATGCCAAGGGTTTATATAGGCTGAAAATTTTGGAGGGGGTACGTGGAAGGTAACGTTACAAAATTGCCCTGAGCAAAGTCAACAGATCATGTATTGATTTTGTTTAGTGCGTGGGGTTATAATTGTGAGCCTTGATTGATGTTAAGTGTTGACAATTATTTGCTTAGAAAAATTTGGATGAGGATCCCCTGGATAACAACTGCATCAAGAAAGTTGCAAATTAAGATACTTTAAATAGATAAATATCCACATTTTTTTTGATGTGCCGACAACAGATATATTTATTGATAAAAAAGTTTTATACAATTTTTACATATACAAATACTAATTAGAAACTCCCCCTCCTATTTAAAGGAGTTACTAATTATCATCTCAACCATTTGTCAAGATTCACTAGTTCTATATTAAATGTTTATTCGTCAGTTTTCTATCTCTAGTGTCGTATCAGTAATAAGCCGATTCCCCGCTTTCCTTTTTGTCGAGAATATTAGCCTCCTATTCCTCTCCCTCCAGAAAGCCCATACTCCTGCCGCCTGATAGGGTGGAAATCAATGCTAATAATATTTATAACCCTAATGTCTACTCTACTGTCGATTCACAAACGTATGAATCTACCGTATAGTATAGATTGAGGTATTGATCCGCAGGAATTGTGCAAACTAAGATCTAGGTTATGGCATTTTACTCGTCCATGTGTATGTCCGTCCTTGTAACATCACATCAATCATTCCACGACTGTCAATGAAATTGTTAAAATCTAGCATCGTGCCTAGATTGCGAACTTCACCTGTTGAGTCTTCGACAGTCCTGTAAAGGTAAAGTCTACCAAAACTAACCATGGCAAATTCTAACATACATATTATATTTCTTATTTGATGTGATTGAAGAAAGGATCAGGGAAATAAAAGGAAACATTAAATGAGAACAAAAAAAAAAGTAAGACATCAATAAGTTTTTATTGCAACATTTTCAATTTATGTATTTTTAATTTTAATTCTAACTATATTGCATAACGTGTAAATAAATTTATATTTCTACACATAAATAGCATAAAAAATATTCATTGAATAAAGAAAGGTGGACTAATTGATCGAAGGGTCAATATTAATTTGAAAATTTATTTTTTATTATAGCTGTTGACAGACGAAGACATCTACGTGCTTAATATAAAAATGTAGATATGTAGACATAAATAGAAACAAAACCGAGTCAAAAGACAAACGATGTGCCCTCTCATATTCAAGCACAACCAACACAACCACCCCAGAAATATAACTCAAAATAATAGTAGCATCCAACGCAATAAAGTAACATCGCTTGAACATGATAGGACCCTCTCATTCTGAATTCAATTTGTATTGAAATATGAATGTTGGTACTCAGTATTACAGTGACAAATGAATTATTTGGGTTCAGTTCGGCGAGGTCGAAAGTTCGTGATTCGGGAATAATTCAGGTATAATTTGAGAATGATTAGGAATTATCCGAATCAGAGATCTTAGTCCAGCAAGAGAGCAAAAATATATATATCTTGAGAAAAATTCGGGAAAAATTCTCGAATAATTCAGAAAATTCGCAAAAAATTTGTAAAATTCACGAATTATTCGGGTTTAGTTCGGTCAAAGTTCAGCTAACTGAATAATTCGGTGTTCGATTCAACATCACAAAAATAAAAATAAATTATTCAAGTATAATTCAAATATAATTTGCAATTCTTATAACTATGAGCACAAATATAATACGATTTGAGAAATGTTGGTGCTACTTGGGTGAGCTGGTAACGTTCCTGTCGCTACTTTTTTTTTTTTTTGATAAAAGTGGCTTAATCACCACCGATTTCATTACTCGAACGAAACCTACAAAGTTAGAAATTTGGTACCAAGCTGATACCAATCAATCCCAACATCATACCAAACAAATCAAATCAATTTCCTATGAATAGCTATCAAAAAAACTACATAGCAGTCAACAACTTTCAAAAGAAACAACCAACTAATCATCACTAACAACTAGGCTATTAGCGGCTGCTGAATTCCGTGGATGTACCCCACTTATTTCTACTATGTTCTCCTCCTGAAAACTATCGTCATCAAGCTGACGCTCTAAACCACTTGTTCCAGCTACTCTCTCCTCCTGCAAAAGAAAATTATCGAAGACAACAGGCAATTGCAACACATCAGTAGGTAGAACTAAAGATAATGTAAGAAGAGTACCCCTTTCTTTGGATTTCACCCAAAATTGTGCTAAAGAAATAATTTGAGATCCTATAGATCTAAGAGAAGTATGAATCCCCTCAAAACAAAGTTTATTTCTTGTTAACTACATAACCCAAAGTATTGCCCCTCTCACAAATTCAATCAAATACCTATCCTTAAAAGGAATTAAAGCATCAATAAACCACAATTCTTCTATAGTCATAATATCAAACGTAAAGTTGTTATAATTAGCTATCCAATTCCTGTCGCTGCTTTAAAGAGTTAAAGGTCATAATGTGGTACATCATATTCACATCAGCAAGCCTAGCTAAGTTCATTCACTCCGTCCGTCTACAATTTGAGTACGTGTTGCACCTGCCGACTTCATTGTCTAATCCATATTTGTTTATTTTTTTTTATATTCATTTACAAAGAAACAAAATGAGGTAGCTCTTCTATTACCTCCTAAAAGGATCTACCACCTGTCTCTCATACCTATCTGTAATTATGCCTCTTTGTTTAATATGTAACTAGACATCTCGTCCTTTGTTTAAAATGAGGTAGGCCTCACATGAACAACGGTTTTTTTATTTAACACATGCATTTTGAAGAGACACACACAAGGACGCCGCAGAGTATCCGTATCCTCTGAGATATTTCATATTTTGCGTGACCGACGTGTCCGGTGTCTATTCGGGGATAGCGCAGGGCCCAGTATTATCTGAGCTTCAAGACAGTTGAGCTTTTCCAGAAAGTCACGCAACATATGAGATATCTCAGAGGATGTAAATTCAGTCACCTACACAAGAATCAAATGGTCAACAAAATAAATATCATTATTATTTTTCAAACCCATATCTCCACAAAGAGCCACCTGCGGGGCCGATTTATGTATAGATCGGGGGTGCTAAGCCACCCTATGATTTTAAAATTCTTAATTATGTATATTAAACTTTAGTTAAACTTTTGAGTTTTTTGAACTTTTATATAGTCTAGCACCTCTCATGAAATAACAAATGTTTGTTAGTAGTCAAGTGGTTTGAGTTCTAGTTATTATGTGTGAGGTCATGGGTTCAATTCCCACTAGCCACATTTTCTTTTAATTTTTTTCATATATTACATTTTATAGATTAGCCCTCCCTATTTACATTTTCTAGTTCCGCCCCTGGCCACCTGTACACCACGTGGCAGTCGATTACCCCTCCTTTATTATATGTATATATATTTTTTATTTTGTTGAGATATGGTTTTGGTAAAGATGTTACGATAAAGATAAATCTCTTGCTTGAATTTGAATGGTTTCGTACCGCGCGCATCAAAGTTTGTGTTGTGAAAATCTAAACATATCCATCCTCAAAATCTACAATTTGTCACCTGCTGATGTGTACGACTACAAATATATATCTTCTTGAAGCTTGAACATTTGCGAGAAGTCAAACAACAGCACACAATAAATAACATTGATTTGACTCGGTTAAAAGGGCCAGTTACAAAGCAATATTCTCAGCAAAGAGTACATGAAAAGGTTAGAACTGCATAAATCAAATACTAAACCCTTAACAAATTAACCAGCATAGAAAGTGCAACAGAATACACTTATTTTTAACATCAAAGGGAAATCAAGTGCACTCGATGAAAAATAATTGAAGACAGATGCACGAGTCTCATGCTTGATTAAGTATATATGATGTCAATCACTGGTGGTGCTTGGCATCCTTCTTCTTGTGGTGCTCGTGGAATGCAAATCCAGCACCGCCGAGTGCCGCAACAGCTGCAATCTCCTCCTTAGTCTTGTGGCTGTGTGCATTCTCTGGGTCCTTCTTGGCTTGATGCTTCTCATGCTGGTAAACACAATTAATTTGAGGTTGATTAGTTCAACAAGATAATTCACTTAATAATTGAGGATAATTTTCTCACATAAAAAAACAAAAATTAAATAAGGTAAGCTTTATTTTGTGGGGTCATTTAGACGTCTGAATGATCGCGCTATATGAATAAAAAAATAATAAAATGCAAAATAAATTTGAGGACAGTGTCTATCATTAACTAAAAATACGCAAAATTAATGAAACAAATTTGTACAAATGATCAAAGAGCAATACTTCATGCTGTAAACAGTACTGATATTATAATATTATGATACATTTTTCCACAACAGTACTATGCCTAAGAGGTATATACTTAATTTATTTCCCTTTAATCATCTAGTTATTGATCAATTTATCTAGTAATTTACCAACAAAGTTAACTACTCAAGATAATAGCATGATGTATATGTAGCTAAATATACCAGGGCATATGCACCAGGAACAACGGCAGTGAGCCCGCCGATCTCCTCCTTGTGCTTGTAGTGCTTCTTCTCCTTTTCATAATCAACGGGACCCTCCTCTTCCTTCTTGTGGTGGAACAAGTGGTGGTGCTTCTGCTCTTCGGCCATTGATATCTAAATCTGTGATTAACTGCTACTTAATTAACTGAATGCTGTTATGGAGATGATGACTAGATTAGTTGCTGTGGGAAATGATGCAATATGCCAAGGGTTTATATAGGCTGAGAATTTTGGAGGGGGTACGTGGAAGGTAAAGTAACAAAATTGTCCTGAGCAAAGTCATCAGATCATGTATTGATTTTGTTTAGTGCGTGGGGTTATAATTGTGAGCCTTGATTGATGTTAAGTGTTAACAATTATTTGCTTAGAAAATTTGGATGAGGGTCCCCTAGATAACAACTGCACCAAGAAAGTTGCAAATTAAGATACTTTAAATAGATAAATATCCACATTTTTTTTGATGTGCCGACAACGGATATATTGATAAAAAAGTTTTATATAATTTTTACATATACAAATACTAATTAGAAACTCCGCCTCCTATATAAAGGAGTTACTAATTATCATCTCAACCATTTGTCAAGATTCACTAGTTCTATATTAAATATTTATTCGTCAGTTTTCTATCTCTAGTGCCGTATCGGTAATAAGCCGATGCACCGCTTTCCTTTTCGCCGAGAATATTAGCCTCCTTTTCCTCTCCCTCCAGAGAGCTCATACTCCTGCCGCCTGATAGGGTGGAAATCAATGCTAATAATATTTATAACCCTAATGTCTATTCTACTGTCGATTCACAAGCATATGAATCTACCGTATAGTATAGATTGGGGTGTCGATCCGCAGGGATGGTGTATTAAGAGATCTAAGGTGCAAACTAAGGTCTAGGTTATCAGTTTCTTTAGATTGGTTGATTGTGTTTGATTGTAGGTTTCTCAATTGTAATGTTGGATTACAACAAAGAAATAATAGTAGATTAAGTGTTTAAAAGATGGGCTTTTAGGAAATCAGACATTCTATAATTCAAATTTGTTTAATCTAGGTTCTGGTTGTCATAACAATCGCATACGGTTCTATCACCATCTGCATGCTATTGCTAATACCTGTTAGTTGCAAAGTTACTCAATAGCATGCAGCTCTATCACCATCCGCACACGTTAGGGTAAACCGTACAAAGTCTGGTTTCAACTCCAGTCGGAATCGCACACGGTTTTGCCAGAACCGTACACATCCTGTACTGGTATCTTTGCGATCTGAGAGCTGCTAATCCTATTTTAATGTTGATCTCCGGTCAGTCTCACAACACCCCATCTGAGTACCTTTTTTTTTTAAGTACTACCCCAATAAATCAGAATTAAATAAATACCACCGGATTTCATTAATTTAAGATTCTGCCACGTTCGCGAAATGAATTTGCTCACCGACCCGTTCCCGGACCCGTTCACAAAACTATTATGCGAACTGACCCGCTTCAGAGACCCGTTCTCAAAATGAATTTGCAGACGGATCCGTTCCCAAAATGGTTATGCGCACCGACCCGTTCGCACGATGGATATGCGGACCGACCTATTCCCGATAATTTCTGTTTTTTTAATTCTGTTTTTTAATTTCTGTTTTTAATTTCTGTTTTTTTAATTCTGTTTTTTAATTTCTGTTTTTTAATATCTGTTTTTTAATTTCTGTTTTTTAGTTTCTGTTTTTTAAATTCTGTTTTTTAAATTCTGTTTTTTTAATTTCTGTTTTTATTTCTGTTTTTCTTTATTTCTGCTTTTAATTTCTGTTTTTTAAATTCTGTTTTTTTTATATCTGTTTTTTAAATTCTGTTTTTTTATTTCTTTTTTTAATTAGCTGTTTTTTAAATTCTGTTTTTTAATTTCTGTTTTTAATTTCTGTTTTTTAAATTCTGTTTTTTAATTTCTGTTTTTAATTTCTGTTTTTTAAATTCTGTTTTTTAAATTCTGTTTTTTTAATTTCTGTTTTTAATTTCTATTTTTTAAATTCTGTTTTTTAATTTCTGTTTTTAATTTCTCTTTCTTAAATTCTATTTTTTAAATTCTGTTTTTAAATTCTGTTTTTAAATTTCTGTTTTTAATTTCTGTTTTTTAAATTCTGTTTTTTAATTTCTGTTTTTAATTTCTGTTTTTTTAATTCTGTTTTTTAATTTCTGTTTTTAATTTCTGTATTTTAAATTCTGTTTTTTAAATTCTGTTTTTTAATTTCTGTTTTTAATTTCTGTTTTTTAAATTCTGTTTTTAATTTCTGTATTTTAAATTCTGTTTTTTTATTTCTGTTTTTAATTTCTGTTTTTTAATTTCTGTTTTTTAAATTCTGTTTTTTAATTTCTGTTTTTTAATTTCTGTTTTTTTATTACTGTTTTTTAGATTTATTTTTGTAAATGTTGGATTTATTTTTAAATAGGTTAGATTTATTTTTGTGAATGTTATATTTATTTTGAATAGGTTAGAATTATTTTTGTAAATGTTAGATTTATTTTTAAATAGGTTAGATTTATTTTTAAATATGTTAGATTTATTTTTGGAAATGTTAGATTTATTTTTAAATATATTATATTTATTTTTGAAAAAAAACATAAATTAAAAAACATAAATTAAAAAACAGAATTTAAAGAACAGAATTTAAAGAACAGAATTTTAAAAATAAAATTTTAAAAAAGAAATTAAAAAACATAATTTAAAAAACAGAAATTAAAACCAGAATTTAAAAGACAGAAATTAAAAAAACAGAAATTAAAAAACAGAAATTAAAAAACAGAATTTAAAAAACAGAAATTAAAAACAGAAATTAAAAACAGAAATTAAAAAATAGAATTTAAAAAATAGAAATTATCGGGAACGGGTCGGTCCGCATATCCATCGTGCGAACGGGTCGGTGCGCATAACCATTTTGTGAACGGATCCGTCCGCAAATTCATTTTGAGAACGGGTCACTGAAGCGGTTCAGTCGGGAACGGGTCGGTTCGCAGAATAGTTTTGTGAACGAGTCAGGGAACGGGTTAGTCGGGAACGGGTCGGTGCGCAAATTCATTTCGCGAACGTGGCAGGATCTTAAATTTATGAAATTCGGTGGTATTTATTTAATTCCGATTTATTGGGGTGGTACTTAAAAAAAACGGAACTGAGTAAGTACATGTCGGGTACTTAGCACAATTGCATGTAGATTAATGATAAATCCTAATTACTAATATTACAAAAGGGTCAAGTTCACTTGGTTGGTCCTTCCTCTAACCTTTAGTAATAGCAATAATTAAGATTACCCCACTATTAGTAATGGAATGCGACATTCGTCTGCTAAACCACTTCCCAATAGGTCCCTTAACTGTGGTTCGAATACAAGCGGACAACCGGTCAGTCTATTCTACTTGTATCTAGGATAACTTATATTATTCGGATATTGGTTAACCCCAATTAGGTATGAATGGAGTGTACACTCCATTCATACGATGTCACTTTAAGCACACAATAAACAAGAATACAAGGCATAAAATCTTAGTAAGAATTCAGATTATAGTGCAAAGATAATATAATGAACAACTAGATTAAACATATAAGAATTCAATATTACATGTCTGCACCCTAGAATAGGGTTGCTTAGCCGCTCATGGCGGGTTCAACAACAAAAGAAACAAAGTACATAAAGAGGGAGAGCAATAAAGAGAGATGGAGGGAGAACACCTATGCTGCCCCTTATCTCATGTACACCGTCTTTACGCCTTGTTCACATACTCGTTCCCACTTAACAAGGCAGTTAATCCCTCTACACGTGTCATTCCCTTTCCATAGAAAATTCCTCCTCATTTTGTCTATGTGTCTAATTACCCCTACAAGAATTTGGAATGTTTGCATGTAGTGTAACGGCACAGCTGATAATACCGCTTTGACTAACGTGATTCTGCCGCCGTAAGATAGAAAGTTGGATGTCCATTCCTCTATTCTCCGTTGTACTGCCTGTAACATTGGTTGGTAGTCAATTTTCCTCGGTTTCCTTACCAATAGGGGTAATCCTAAGTACATAATCGGTAGTTGTAATGGCTCAGATGCAATGATGGACTGTAATACGTGTATCATGCCTGCCGGTATCACAATCGGGATGAATGTGCTTTTACTTCGATTAATCTGCAACCCCATAAGCTCGGCGTAAACATTTAGCACATGAGTTAGGATTTTTAATGGGATATGCTTCGCAGATTATCAATGTATCATCCCATACTAAATCGTTTTCAGTCGTAACCTTACGTATTGCGGCATCATTTTTGTCACATTATGCAGAAATCTATTGAGGGAGTCTGCAACTAGGATGAAGATCATGGGTGAGAGGGGGTCTCCCTGCCGCAAGCCCCTTTTGTGAGTAAAAAACCTTGTGTACAACCCATTGACTCTGATTGTTGAGGAGGATGCATGACGTATACTTAGAACCGAAGATATCCAACATGGAGGAAAACCTCTCTCCACCAAGAGGTTTATAAGAAAACACCAATCCACTGTATCAAAAGCCTTCTCAAAATCAACCTTATATAGTATGGACGGTAGCTTCCTTTTGAAACAAAAGTTTAGGAATTCTCTTGCCGAGAGGAAAGATTCCATCAAAGATCTACCTTGAACTAAAGCTGTTTGGCTGCTCGAGATTAGGAGCTGGAGGTGATGTTGTAACATACTTTCCTTGATCTTGGTGATGATCTTCGTCACCGTGTTAATAACACTTATCGGTATGTAGTTCGAGATTTGTTCTGGGTTTTGTTTCTTCAGGATCAAGGTAATTACCGCTTTGTTGATGCACCTGATATTAACATTGTTTTTTACAAATTCCCTAATAAGCTCTATCATATCAAATTTAATCGAAGTCCAGAAGGCCTGATAGAACTCAATCGAGAAGCCGTCTGGACCACTTGCCTTTCCTCTAGGCATGCCATAGATTGCCCTGAGAATCTCTGCTTCATCAATGATATTATCCAACGACTGTAATTGGTCCGTCATTATGAGTTTAAATAATCCGACATTACAGCAGACGGAATTGTCTGGCCATTATCCGATTGAAGAGTTTCCATGGAGTTTATGTTCTTCCTGACATTTGCCATCGTATGAAAATATTTTGTATTCTTGTCGCATAATTTTAGCCAAGTGCATTCCGACCTTTGTTTCCATTTTTCCTCTTTCTCAACCGCTAGCGCGAATATATAAGTTTAATTTCCTGATTTCCTCAACCCTATCTAGGACCTGGAGCACCTATTTTGATCTTGTCAAATACATCTCCCTTCTAGTGAATTTTGCTTGTGCCCATATTCGCAATTCTCTTTGCACCATCTTGATTTTTTTTCTGAAACCGAACTACTGGATTCTGAGTTGTTATTGTTGACCATGCTCGTTGTACCACACCCTTCATATCCTCGTATTTAAGCCAAAAAGTTTCAAATTTGAATAGCCTTTTAGGGGGGTTAGAATGTGGTTTGATCCTGAGAATTAAAGGTACGTGATCTAAGGCAGTTGCCGGTAGGTCTGTGAGGTCGTAGGATGCCCCGTACTCATTCCAGTGACCCGACAGGAGAACTCTGTCAAGTTTTGAAAAAGTCGGTTGTGGCATTTTACTCATCCATGTGTATGTCCATCCCTGTAACAACACATCAATCATCCCAGGACTGTCAATGAAATTGTTAAAATCTAGCATCGTGCCTAGATTGCGAACTTCACCTGTTGAGTCTTTGACAGTCCTGTAAAGGTTAAAGTCTCCCAAAACTAACCATGGCAAATTCTAACATACATATTATATTTCTTATTTGATGTGATTGAAGAAAGGATCAGGGAAATAAAAGGAAACATTAAATGAGAACAAAAAAAAGTAAGACATCAATAAGTTTTTATTGCAACATTTTCAATTTATATGTTTTTAATTTTAATTCTAACTATATCGTGTGCATAACGTGTAAATAAATTTATATTTCTACACATAAATAGCATAAAAAATATTCATTGAATAAAGAAAGGTGGACTAATTGATCGAAGGGTTAATATTAATTTGAAATTTTATTTTTTATATAGCTATTGACGGACGAAGACATCTAGGTGCTTAATATAAGAATGTAGATATGTAGACTTAAATAGAAACAAAACGTACCGAGTCAAAAGACAGACAATGTGCCCTCTCATATTCAAGCACAACCACCCCAGAAATATAGCTCAAAATAATAGTAGCATCCAACGCAATAAAGTAACATCGCTTGAACATGATAGGACATTCTCATTCTGAATTCAATTTGTATTGAAATATGAATGTCGGTACTCAATATTACAGTGACAAATGAATTATTTGGGTTCAGTTTGGCGAGGTCGAAAGTTCGTGATTCGGGAATAATTTAGGTATAATTTGAGAATGATTAGGAATTATTCGGATCAGAGATCTCAGTCCAGTAAAAGAGCAAAAAAAAATCAAAAAAAAAAAGTCCTAAAAAAAATTCGGAAAAAATTCTCGAATAATTCAGAAAATTCGGAAAAAAATTCTCAAATAATTCAGAAAATTCAGAAAAAAATTCGTAAAATTCACGAATTATTCGGGTTTAATTCGGTCAAAGTTCAGTTAACTAAATAATTCGGTGTTCGATTCGGCATCACAAAAATAAAAATAAATTATTCAAGTATAATTCGAATATAATTCGCGAATCTTGTAACCACGAGCACAAATATAATACGATTTGAGAAATGTTGGTGCTGAGCTGGTAACTTTCCTGTCTTTTGAAGAGTTAAAGGTGATAATGTGGTACATCATATTCACATCAGCAAGCCTAGCTAAATTCATTCACTCCGTCCGTCTACAATTAGAGTACGTGTTGCATCTGCCGACTTCATTGTCCAATCCATATTTGTTTATATTTTTTTTATATTCATTTACAAAGAAACAAAATGAGGTAGCTCTTCTATTACCTTCCAAAAGGATCTACCACCTGTCTCTCATACCTATCTGTAATTATGCCTCTTTGTTTAATATGTAACTAGACATCTCATCCTTTTATATATTATCAAAGGTTAGACCTCACATGAACAACGGATTTTTTATTTAACATATGCATTTTGAAGAGACACACATAAGGACGCCGCAGAGTATCCGGATTCGAAGTACTAACACAGTAACACCCAAGTCACCGAGTGCGTATCTCCTCTGAGATATTTCATAT
This sequence comes from Carex rostrata, assembly GCA_964058875.1. Lineage (NCBI taxonomy): Eukaryota > Viridiplantae > Streptophyta > Magnoliopsida > Poales > Cyperaceae > Carex > Carex rostrata. Next base: position 83,995 of record CAXKVT010000134.1, read on the forward strand.
TTTGCGTGACCGACGTGTCCGGTGCCTATTCGGGGATAGCGCAAGGGCCAGTATTATCTGAGCTTTAAGATTCGTGTGAAACGTTTTTGAACAGTTGAGCTTTTCCAGAAAGTCACGCAACATATGAGATATCTCAGAGGATGTAAATTCAGTCACCTACACAAGAGTCAAATGGTCAACAAAATAAATATCATGACTATTTTTCAAACCCATATCTTCACAAAGAGCCACCTGTCCACCACGTGGCAGTCGATTACCCCTCCTTTATTATATGTATATATATATATATATATATATATATATTTTTATTTTGTTGAGATATGGTTTAGATAAAGATGTTACGATAAAGATGAATCTCTTGCTTGAATTTGAATGGTTTCGTACCGCGCTCATTAAAAGTTTGTGTTGTGAAAATCTAAACATATCCATCCTTAAAATCTAATGAATCTCTTGCTTGAATTTGAATGGTTTCGTACCGCGCTCATTAAAAGTTTGTGTTGTGAAAATCTAAACATATCCATCCTTAAAATCTACAATTTGTCACCCGCTGATGCGTACCACGACAAATATATATCTTCTTGAAGCTTGAACATTGCGAGAAGTAACACAACAGCACACAATAAATAACATTGTTTTGACTCGGATATATAAAAGGGCCGGTTACAAAGCAATATATATTCTCAGCAAAGAGTACATGAAAAGGTCAGAACTGCATAAATCAAATACTAAACGTACCCTTAACAAATTAACCAGCATAGACAGTGCGACACAATACACTTATTCCAGCATAGACAGTGCGACACAATACACTTATTTTGAACATCAAAGGGGAATCAATCCACGAGTCTCATGCTTGATTAAGTATATATGATGTCAATCACTGGTGGTGCTTGGCATCCTTCTTCTCGTGGTGCTCGTGGAATGCAAATCCAGCACCGCCGAGTGCCCCAACAGCTGCAATTTCCTCCTTGGTCCTGTGGTTGTGTGCGTTCTCTGGGTCCTTCTTGGCCTGATGCTTCTCATGCTGGTCAACACAATTAATTTGAGGTTGATTAGTTCAACAACATAATTCACTTAATAATTCAGGACAATTTTCTCACAAAAAAAAACAAAAATTAAATTAGGATAAGTTTTTTATTTGTGGGGTCATTTAGACGTCTGAATCAAGCGCATATGAATAAAAAAATAATAAAAAATTTGAGGACTGTGTCTATCATTAACTAAAAATACGCAAAATTAATGAAACAAATTTGTACAAATGATCAAAGAGCAATAATTTAGGCTATAAACTGCACTGATATTATAATATTATGATACATTTTTCCACAACAGTACTATGCCTAAGAGGCATGTACTTAATTTATTTCCCTTTAATCATCTAGTTATTGATCAATTTATCTAGTAATTTACCAACAAAGTTAACTACTCAAGATAATAGCATGATGTATATGTAGCTAAATATACCAGGGCATATGCACCAGGAACAACGGTAGTGACCCCGCCGATCTCCTCCTTGTGCTTGTGGTGCTTCTCCTCCTTTTCATAATCAACGGGACCCTCCTCTTCCTTCTTGTGGTGGAACAAGTGGTGGTGTTTCTCCTCCTCTTGGGCCATTGATATCTAAATCTGTGATTAACTGCTACTTGATTAACTGAATGCTGTTATATATAGGAGATGATGAGTAGATTAGTTGCTGTGGGAAATGATTTAATATGCCAAGGGTTTATATAGGCTGAGAATTTTGGAGGGGGTGGAGGGTAAAGTTACAAAATTGCCCTGAGCAAAGTCATCAGATCATGTATTGATTTTGATTGATGTTAAGTGTTAACAATTAATTATTTGCTTAGAAAATTTTTGATGAGGGTCCCCTAGATAACAACCGCACTAAGAAAGTTGCAAATTAAGATACTTTAAATAGATAAATATCCACATTTTTTTTGATGTGCCGACAACAAATATATTGATAAAAAAAATTTATACAAGTTTTACATATATAGATACTAATTAGAAACTCCGCTTCCTATACAAAGGAGTTACATTCTCATCTCAACCACTTGTCAAGATTCCCTAGTTCTATATTAAACGTTTATTGGCCATTTTTCTATCTCTAGTGCCGTATCGGTGATAAGCCGATGCACCGCTTTCCTTTTCGCCAAGAATAGCCTCCTATTCCTCTCCCTCAAGAGAAGTCATACTCCTGCTGCCCAGATTAGGTTCCAGTGCGAACCTTGTGCATGTTGTTTCCTTCCATTAATCCAGGTTGAGATTATGTCCACCGCGCCCCTAATGGAGATTTTGTACTGTGCCATCAAGCCCCTCCAAAAATTTGCCGCATAGACGCAGTCCCACATGATGTGGTCCCTGGTCTCCACCGAAATTCCAGAGCAAAGGTAACAATCCGTGGGGACCAAACACCCTCTGTACAACAATACCTGTTGAGTTAGAAGTTTATCATCCAACATTTGCCATATAAATATCTTGATCTTCATTGGTACCTTCAACTTCCAAATTTTATTGTTACTCCATGATATAATCCCGCTATGGTGCATTTCTTTGTATGCCGATGCACAGGAAAAAACCCCAGATGGTGTCCATCTCCATTCTCTGACTCCGACAGATATTCGCAATGATGATGTTAGAAAATAGCCAAAGTCGTCAATTCTTTGACAAAAAGGAGGCTTTCTGCCCCAAGGCATCCATTTGAGATACCAATGTCAGTCTGTGCAGCGCTTTTATCGTTTGCGGCCATAGTCCCATTGGATTATTTTCGACCTTTAAGGCACATATATACTCATTTCCACTTAACAAGGCAGTTAATCCCTCTACACGTGTCATTCCCTTTCCATAGAAAATTCCTCCTCATTTTTTCTGTGTCTAATTATCCCTACAGGAATTTTGAATGCCTGCATGTAGTGTAGCGGCATAGCTGATAATGCCGCTTTCACTAGCGTGATTCTGCTGCCGTAGGATAGAAAGTTGGATGTCCATCCCTCTATTCTCTGTTGTACTGCATGTAGCATTGGTTGGTAGTCAATTTTCCTCAGTTTCCTTACCGATAGGGGTAATCCTAAGTACCTAATCGGTAGTTGTGACGGCTCAGATGCAATGATGAACTTTAATACGTGTATCATGCCTGCCGGTATTGCAATCGGGACGAATGTGCTTTTACTTCAATTAATCTGCAACCCTGTAAGCTCGGCGTAAACATTTAGCACATGCGTTAGGACATTATCATTCTGAATTCAATTTGTATTGAAGTACGAATGTCGGTACTCGGTATTATAGTGACAAATGAATTATTCGGGTTCGGTTCGGCGAGGTCGAAAGTTTGTGATTCGGGAATAATTCGAATATAATTTGGGAATTATTATAAATTATCCAAATCAGAGATCTTAGTCCAGCAAGAGAGCAAAAAAAATGTTCTGGAAAATATTCGAAAAATTCGAAAAAAATTCTTAAAATTCATGAATTATTCAGGTTTAATTCGGTCAAAGTTTGGCCAACTGAATAATTAAAAAAAAATTATTCGAGTATAATTTGAATATAATTGGCGAATCTTATCACTATAAGCACAGATATCATACGATTTGAGAAATGTTGGTGCTACTGGGGTAATTAACTAGCGTGAGCTGCTTTAAAGAATTAAAGGTGATAATGTGGTACAACATATTCACATCAGCAAGCCTAGTAGGGGTGTCAACGGGTACGATAGGGTCGGGTGGAGATATTTTCATATCTATATCTGTTATGATAACGAAAAAAAATCTTTATCCTTACCTGTCTTTTCGAATACGATATGGATCGGATAAACGGATAAAAAAGTGTCATTAACATTTCAATTTGTGATTTCAATAAAATATTTTTCAAAGTAAGAAAAAAAATAATAAATACAACTAATTTGTATTATGAAAATTTAATAAAATACAAAATTTTATTATATCATGTATTATCTTCATACAAATATATATCTATATATATAATTTTATTTTTAAAAATTATCTTATATGAAAACGGATAAGATAATGGAAAAAAAATCATTATCCTTACCCTTACCCTTACCCGTACCCGATTAGCTAATGGGAAAAAAATCTTAACTTTACCCATATTTTCGGATACGATACGGATCATATAAACGGGTAAAAGGGTGCCATTGACACCCCTAAAGCCTAGCTTAGTTCATCCACTCCGTCCGTCTACCATTTGAGTATGTGTTGCATCTGCCGACTTCATTGTCCAATCCATATTAATTTGTTTATATTTTATATTCATTTACCACCGGTCTCTCATACCACCTGTCTCAAAATGAGGTAGCTCTTCTATTACCTCCCAAAAGGATCTACCACCTGTCTCCCATACCTATCTGTAATTATGTCTCTTTGTTTAATATGTAACTAGACATCTCATCCTTTTATATATTATCAAAGGTTGACCTCACATTAGTGGTTTGCTAACGGGTTACCTGTGACCCGTTCCGGGTAACCCGTTAGGGGTAACGGGTAGGACGGGTAAAGGGGTAGGCCGGGTACGGGTAAAACCCGTGACGGGTAGACGGGTAATTTTTCCAAAATCTCTATCCGGTCCGTTTATTATCCGTACCCGTTGCGGGTTGACGGGTACGGGTACCACGGGTACGGGTCCGGTCCGGGCGGATTTTTTTTTTTTTTTTTTTCTGTTTAATAGAAACGAACGGCCCAGATTTACTTAGGATTGTAGCAGATTTAAATAAAAGGTTGGATTTGGAATTGGAGGGACCTACAATCCCTTAGAATTGTAGCACTCAGTGAGGAATTGCACTGGATTTGAATTTTAAAAGAGGCCGCCAAAAAAAATTTGAAATTCAAATTTTGTAATGGGTCGGGTACGGGTAACGGGTACGGGTACGGGTAGACGGGTAGACGGGTACGGGTAGGCGGGTACGGGTAGGCGGGTACGGGTAGGCGGGTAAACGGGTACGGGTACAACGGGTTTTTTTTTCAAATGCCTTGTCCGGCCCGTATATTACCCATCTACCCGTTTGACCCGGGCAACGGGTACGGGTCAAACGGGTAACGGGTACGGGCCGGGTAAAACGGGTTTAACCCGTTTCGGGTATAGCAAACCACTACCTCACATGAACAACGGTTTTTGATGGTCCAGAATTTTTTAAAAAACAATGATTTTGAAATTTAAAAAAAAAACGTAAATAATTTAAAAATATATAAAATTTAGTCTCCAAGTACAATTTAATATAGATATCAACTTGAACGATTCGGGTTGACGTTTTGAACTTTGAAACTAGAGATATGAACACAAATTAAAACACTCACATTAATTTGTAAAATATGGTAGGCTTACTCGTATAAATTCTGGAATGAACCAAAAAAAATTTGGACCGTCTATCTAGTGGGAGAGGGGGGTGTCCGACGCCCATCGGACCACTTTTGTGTTCGATGGATTCTCTTCACTGTCGGATCTACTTTAGAATTCGCGCTCTCAATTTCGCGTCTGCATTAAAATCCGTATACAAATTCTAAAGCAGATCTGACGGTGAGAGAACCCATCGAACACAAAAGTGGTCCGATGGCCATCGGACAGCCCCCTCTTCCCTATCTAGTCATGATATTCAGATATTTTGTAAGACCAAAACTTGTCGTTAAAATTTAACGGAAATTTTTTCGGAAGGGTAAAATATGTATTTAGATGCTCTCCGTTAACCCTTTCTTCCAACCGTCCCCTGTGAGATACAACCAATCAGTGACGTTACCACTCCGCGTCTCGTTGCGCTCGCGATTGCTCGTTGCCTCAAGCATCGTGAAATCGGTGAGATTCAGCAGGAGTTTATTTGGTATAGGCGGGGCCAATTTATGTCCAGCGACAGCCCTTCATCCTCCTTTTCTGTGTTCCGACTCGCCACTTCCACACTTCCAATCATAGCTATGAAGAGGAAAAAGGAAGGTGGAAGGGGTCCGACGATATGACCGAAGCGAGCTTCCAATCCAGCCGGTGCGGTTGTTCACGCAAGTAACCAGGTACTCTCTTCTTATTCCCCATTATGTCCAATTTTAGTATACGGTGTATATAGAGATGTGTTGCGCACCACATATTTGACGTGATTGACTATTGTTACGTCTAATTGATGAAGCAAGTTAGCAAAGTAGCTCTCTTTGTTCTCATTCAATCAGTTTAGTACATACTAATTTTATGAAAATTGGTTATTTTTCTTAGTACTGGTAACCATCAGAATTGGATTTTTTTTTTCGTTGTTGGTCAGATTTGGGATAATATCTAATTGATATCTAATTGAAATTCAACGTGCAACTAAGTATCATACTGGGAATGATACTAACAGTGTTCTTGGGATTGCAATGGAGTTTGGGTCAGTAATTTTCACAAAAAATAAAAGCTTCCTAAGTGTGATCCACAAGGGCATTCTGGTATTTTTGAAGACTTGTTTCAACTAAAAAAATGTCATTTTCTTTCTTAATTAAGAAAATAGTTGAACATCTCTCATGTGTCTCAGTTTGTTGCGGATATATGCAAATGATAACTCCTTGGCTTTTGTATTTGATGGAATCAATTTTGTGGCGTATGATTACTGATAGTATGCATATTCTATGGTGACTCTTTTGAGAATAACTCCATTTGAAATTATAAGTTCCTCACTTATGGGATAAATTATATATTTTTTTTTTCTTCCAGTTATTTATTGCCAGCATCCCTTGCCTAATATTTCTTTGTTCATATGGGGGTTTTATTGGAATATGGTTTGGACTAATAGTCTACATGATATTTAAGGACTTTTGCAACTACCAGAAGGTAATAATTTAATTGGTCCTTTAGTTCAATAAAAATGGAGAACCTCCATATTGAGGAAGTCGATTTTGACCAATTCTCCTCTTCCTCTGGCGATGATGTTCCCCTTTACTTGAGATTGCTATTGACTCATCCATCCATATCCAAGAGTGGAATTCGTGTGCATGGGCCAGAGCAGGTGGTTTCCCCTTATGAGGTTAGCATTTTTCTTAGCCTTATATACCGCTACCAACATATCGTAGGGGTTATCTGTATGAATTGTGAAGACAGGTTTTCAAATTTGTATAGGATGTCAATAATTAATTGATGTAATTGAGACCAATATGTTAATTATCTAAGAAAAAAATGGTATATGCCCTGTACATGGTTCATTGTCATCACTGTTACAGTTCAAGTAGTTTTTTTACTAATCACTGTATAAATCCAAACGTGATAAAGCTAAATCGTTTAAATTTTTAATAGTGAATTGTAAATTGATATTCAAAACACTCTAAAATTTATATGCCTAATATATTTTTATTTTTATTTTTGACGTGTCATATTAAGTAGAATATCAGGCATTAAACATATTGTTTGGCAGGACAAGATTTAGTGATGACAGCCATCATAATTCAATGAAATAAAAAGATAAATAATTCAATGAAACAGAGCTTGCGAATATTGAAATTAAAGTTTTCGCAATTTAATTTAAATTGATATTAACTGTTCTGAACGTTTATGTCTGTTCAAGATGGTAAGTACAAATTATCTCACAAAATTTGATAAGCGTTCCATTTAGATGTCATCCGTTTTGGACGAAACCAAACTGGAATTCTCTGACTTGTTTCAGTTTAATTGTTCCATACAATTTAGTCCATTCAAAACGGATGCTCTAGAAATCAACATATCTCAAAAATATATTTTACTTAACTATTAGATTATTACAACTCTATAGCTTCGTAAAGTCTTGTTGACTTTTAGGTTTTTCGAATGAATCTTGTAATTCAGCATTTCATGAACCTTAGTTATTCATTATAAATCTTGTAATTAAAGTCCTGAACCTATCTTTGGTTCTTCATTATAGATCTTGTAATTAGAACTTTGAACCTGCACACTTACTCACTCATATAAATAGTTAAATTCAATTAATGTATGTTTTGTAAATTTAGTCAAACAAAGTATTAGAAGATTGCATACAACCAACAATAGTGCCTATTTGACTAATCAATTTTATTTTTTACACAGTGGCACGCTTTTATACAAGATCTAGGATAGAGTATCTGTGTCATTTTTTTTAAAATATTTACAACAATTTTTTTTCTATCCGTTACACCTTAAATCGGAAGGGAAATCAATCCTATTAATTACAAGCAGTGTTGTAAATAACGGTATTCGCTCGTCGAACGGACAGGGTACTGCCTCAAGTTAATTTTGTTAGTAAATTACATAGGATTTTGACTTAGGTTTTACCTCGTTTTCTCAACTTTATTTTTAATTAATTAATGAAACATGTTACTATTGCCCCAAGATTGTGTTTTAGTGCAGGAACCATGCTTTGATATATATTTTATTTGATCATTGTTTAGTCTTTTGTTGTTCGATTGCTTTTGCGCTTTATGTTCGATCTTACTTGATTTTGTTTATTAGTCTAGACTGCCACTGTGAGGGCTACACATGGAAGTTAGTCACTATTAGGCTAATCAGATCGAGATAAGGGAGAATAAAAATACTATATTAGTGGTGGAGACCTTAGCCAGAGATACCATTAATTGGATCAACAAGAGTATACATGAAAGTCTCGACATTCGCAGACAGATCCTTGCACTAATCAAGTCAAGTCCTAACAGGAAGTCTTGGTTAGTAGCGTGGCTGTGCAATGCTAGCAGTAGTCACTATGTTTGGATTAGAAGCCCTCATACAATAACTAAAAACCAACATCAAATAAAGTAAGAGTCGAAGTGGATTGAAGTAACAACAGTGTGTCAAAACCCTAGGATTTTACATCTCCAATTTATCTATTCTATTTACTTTTAATTTTCGTCAAGTAAAAATTCGATCTCTGGTTCAACAACAACTCTTTGATTTCAGATTTTGTCTGGCCTTTTGAAGAATTGTGATTTAATTGCTCAAGATCTTAAATCTTATTTCTTGCAAATCGACACTCGTTTATACTATTCAATATTATTATACGCTTGTAATATGATCAAGCATATATTAAACACTATATTTTACATATTTATCAGATAAGTCATAAGTGATGTGCTGCCTTGATTGTTAATGAATTCTATATTTAACAATACTGTGGTTTGTGGCCTGTTTCCACTTAAGCCGGAATCGAATCCTCTGTCCCCGGAGTCATTGTCAGTGGACTCCCAGTTCAAAAATTAAAAGTGACTGGCACTACACAGCAAAACTGAGGGGTAGGAAATTCCTGCACCGGCAGGTGATTTCATTCCACTTAAGCCTTCGTCCGTCCGACTCGAAAAATTTCATACCTAGGTTTATTTTCATTTTTCCCTCCAAAGTTTTCATTTCACGCCCCCCTTTCTTCCTCTCTCTCACTCGCCAAGCCTAGACTCAAATCGAAACCGGCACCCAAATCCAAATCGACCCCGTCGCCCCCAATCCAAATCGAAACCGCGTAACCTAGATCGGTGTCTCCCTTCCCTCTCACTCTCTCTTCCTGGTGCGATTTTGCATCGCCCTCCCTCTTTTTCCCTGTTAATTACGCAAACCCGGTTGGGGCTTCATTGGGTCCTTCGGCTGTGCTTGCGAAGCTCGGAGACCACGCTCAATTCCCTCTTGGTACCAAGCTCAGAAGCAAGGTGGAGGAGAACGATCAATTCCCTCTTGGTACCACGCTGAGCCGAAGTTGAAAACTATCTGGTAAATTTACCTTTTTTCAAAGTTATTTCCCCTTCTCTCTTTAACCATGATTCTTCTACTGGTAATTGGCAGTAGTAATTACTTCCATTTTAATTGCATTAGTAGTTGATTTTATTATCGCAATCACCATTTAGAGAAGATAATAACATCATTTCAGTAATTCCATCCATATCACTGGATAGGTGATTTATGTACTGTTAGTGCTATTTTTCAGTCCATTTGCAAATCAAATGTTTCTGCGTTTCAGGTATGGTTAATTTTTCATGGTTTTAGTTTCCCCTTTTGCAGGGACAAGGATATATTGGATCTTTCACAATAAAAAATTTCTTAAAAGAAGAAAGACAAAAGATAGTGCATTGATCCCTCTCTTTTTCTTGTTTTCTTTGCATTGTGGATTCAGATCAGATCATGGCAATTATGTCTCAATACATGCTGTTGGATAACCATCATAATGAAACCCAACCGTTGCGGCAAGATTCAACAGCCTAAGGTGCTTTTAATATATGCACTTTGGATGTTTTATGCAATATAATGGATATTTCAATTAAGATAAGTTCGATTTCTTTGCAATATAATAGATATTTGCGTAATTTAATGTTGCCAATACCATAGGTTTTTGCGGCATCTTGGTGAGCATCTGCATTTGCCTGTGTATGGCGTGGTAGATTCAGATCCTTGCTGGTTTGATGCTTTGACGACATACCGTTTTGGTTCAATGGTACCATTTCATTTTGATTTTAAACATTAAAATAATAGTGCTTCTGTTACTGAATTTTGGCAACTAGTTGCATTTGTAGTAGATTGTATTCTTTTTTGTCTATCATTCTGGCATTATATCTCCAAGAATGATTGAATTGTTACTGAATTTTGGCAACTAGTTGCATTTATCGTATCATGCAACTCTTACAATTTCAAAATATATTAAATTGTTCAATTTCCTTCTATTAATTAATTTATCCATTGTTTTTATTTTCTTGTTTTCCTTTGAATGGCACGCAATTTAATGGTTGCAAAAAATGCACTAAAAAACTATCACTACAATAACAAAAAGTATTCATAGTCTAATAACTAGCAGTAGAAAGTCTATTTTGTTTTTATTCCTTTTTTTTCTTAGAAAATTTGTTTCTTAGTAATGAGAGAGATGTGTATTATATATAATGACAGGTATGTGGAGGAGAGGAGGTGGAGAGTGACATGGCTGGTTGCCAGTGCATGGTTAGCCGGATGGGTACAACAAGGAGGCGGCGGCGACAAACAATGGTGGCCGGGTATCGCAAGGTGGTTCAGGGACCGGTTCTTCTATCAATTTATTTGGCCAAGGACCAGAAATTTAATTTGGTATGATTGTGGAGTTTTGTCAATTCAGCTGTCTAGATAAAGTATATAAATATTATCTGCCCTTTCTTTTAAACTTAATTAGGTTCTATATATGGTGATTATTATAGAGGTGAATTTATGCATTCATTGGCTTTAATGATTTGCAAGGTGCTCTTGGATTTTTCAAAGGAGAGAGAGAGGGTATGTAACCTTTAATTATCTCATGATCTTGTGTAGATTGGCTTGAAGCAGACTTAGATTTATTTAGATTGGGCTATGGGCTTTGCTGAAAGCGTTGAACAGAAAATGGGCCTTATGTTAGCCTCATATTGTTTGCACTGGGATCAATTTATTATTTAATAGAATAAATTTCCACAGGATGTTTTTCTTTTTCTTTTTTTCTTTCTTTCTTTCTTTTCTTATAAAATTTTCATGCTGTTCAAGTGTTCTGAACTTCTGATCAATGACCAGCTACAGATATAGGAACATAAATTTACATGTTACGATAAAGATGAATCTCTAGCTTGAATTTGAATGGTTTCGTACCGCATCAAAGTTTGTGTTGTGAAAATCTAAGCATATCCATCCTTAAAATCTACAATTTGTCACCCGCTGATGCGTACCACGACAAATATATATCTTTTTGAAGCTTGAACATTGTGAAAAGTAACACAACAGCACACAATAAATAACATTGATTTGACTCGGATATATAAAAGGGCCAGTTACAAAGCAATATTCTCAGCAAAGAGTACATGAAAAGGGCAGAACTGCATAAATCAAATACTAAACCCTTACCAAATTAACCAGCATAGACAGTGCGACACAATACACTTATTTTAAACATCAAAGGGAAATCAAGTACACAATGAAAATAATTGAAGACAGATGCACGAGTCTCATGCTTTATTAAGTATATATGATGTCAATCACTGGTGGTGCTTGGCATCCTTCTTCTCGTCGTGCTCGTGGAATGCAAATCCAGCACCGCCGAGTGCCCCAACAGCTGCAATCTCCTCCTTGGTCTTGTGGCTGTGTGCGTTCTCTGGGTCCTTCTTGGCCTGTTGCTTCTCATGCTGGTCAACACAATTAATTTGAGGTTAATTAGTTCAACAAGATAATTCACTTAATAATTGAGGATAATTTTCTCACATAAAAAAACAAAAATTAAATTAGGATAAGCTTTTTTTTGCGGGGTCATTTAGACGTCTGAATGAAGCGCTATATGAATAAAAAAATAATAAAATGCAAAATAAATTTGAGGACAGTGTCTATCATTAACTAAAAATATGCAAAATTAACGAAACAAATTTGTACAAATTATCAAAGAACAATAATTTAGGTTGTAAACTGTACTGATATTATAATATTATGATACATTTTTCCACAACAGTACTATGCCTAAGAGGTATGTACTTAATATATTTTCCGTTAATCATCTAGTTATTGATCAATTTATCTAGTAATTTACCAACAAAGTTAATTAACTACTCAAGATAATAGCATGCTGTATATGTAGCTAAATATACCAGGGCATATGCACCAGGAGCAACGGCAGTGAGCCCGCCGATCTCCTCCTTGTGCTTGTGGTGCTTCTCCTCCTTTTCATAATCAACGGGACCCTCCTCTTCCTTGTGGTGGAACAAGTGGTGGTGCTTCTGCTCCTCTTCGGCCATTGATATCTAAATCTGTGATTAACTGCTACTTAATTAACTGAATGCTGTTATAGGAGATGATGAGTAGATTAGTTGCTGTGGGAAATGATGCAATATGCCAAGGGTTTATATAGGCTGAGAATTTTGGAGGGGGTGCAGGGTAAAGTTACAAAATTGCCCTGAGCAAAGTCATCAGATCATGTATTGATTTTGTTTAGTGTGAGCCTTGATTGATGAAGTGTTAACAATTAATTATTTGCTTAGAAAAATTTGGATGAGGGTGCCCTAGATAACAACCGCACCAAGAAAGTTGCAAATTAAGATACTTTAAATAGATAAATATCCACATTTTTTTTTATGGTGCCGACAACAGATATATTGATAAAAAAAATCTATACAAGTTTTATATATACAGATACTAATTAGAAACTCTGCTTCCTATACAAAGGAGTTACATTCTCATCTCAACCACTTGTCAAGATTCCCTAGTTCTGTATTAAATGTTTATTCGCCAGTTTTCTATCTCTAGTGCCGTATCGGTGATAAGCCGATGCACCGCTTTCCTTTTCGCCTAGAATAGCCTCCGATTCCTCTCCCTCCAAAGAAGCCATACTCCTGCCGCCCAGATTAGGTCCCAGTGCGATCCTTGTGCATGTTGTTTCCTTCCATTAATCCAGGTTGAGATTATGTCCACCGCGCCCCTAATGGAGATGTTGTACTGCGCCATCAAGCCCCTCCAAAAATTTGCCCATAGACGCAGTCCCACATGATGTGGTCCCTAGTCTCCACCGAAATTCCAGAGCAAAGGTGACAACCCGTGGGGACATAACACCCTCTGTACAACAATACCTTTTGAGTTAGAAGTTTATCATCCAACATTAGCCATATAAATATCTCGACCTTCATTGGGACCTTCAACTTCCAAATTTTATTGTTACTCCATGATATAATCAAGCTGTTGACGGACGAAGACATCTACGTGCTTAATATAAGAATGTAGTTATGCAGACTTAAATAGAAACAAAACTGAGTCAAAAGACAGACGATGTGCCCTCTCATATTCAAGCACAACCAGCACAACCACCCCATAAATATAGCTCAAAATAATACTAGCATCCAATGCAATAAAGTAACATCGCTTGAACTTGATAGGACATTATCATTCTGAGTTCAATTTGTATTGAAATACGAATGTCGGTACTTGGTATTATAGTGACAAATGAATTATTTGGGTTTGGTTCGGCGAGATCGAAAGTTCGTGATTCGGGAATAATTTGAGAATAATTAGGAATTATCTGGATCAGAGATCTCAGTCCAGCAAGAGAGCAAAAAAAATTTGTTATGGGAAAAATTCGGAAAAAAATCACGAATAATTTGGAAAATGCAGAAAAAATTTCATAAAATTCACGAATTATTCGGGTTTAATTCAGTTAAGCATCACAAAAAAAAAATTATTCAAGTATAATTCTGATATAATTTGCGAATCTGGTAACTAGGAGCACAAATATAATACCATTTGAGAAGTGTTGGTGCTACTAGGTAATTAACGATTTTTTTTAAATAGAATTACGTTAAAATAATTCAACAGAATCAGCCCTGCGTAGTTTGAATTTCGAAAAATAGCCTCCACCGATCTGTAGGATCGGTGGAGCAAAAAAAGCCACTTCTACACCGGTCCCTAGGATCGGTGGATCCTATTCTGTGTCTGCCACATCGGTGACACGCAGGACTACACCAAAACAAACCTGCACCGATCCTGTGGATCGGTGTAGCTTAAAAATTAGTCCACCGGTCCTGTGGATCGGTGTAGGTTCACACTTTATCACCTCCCAGCCGCACCCTTCTTCTTCTCTTCCCGATCTCCATTTTTCTTTCTTCTTCCTTCTATTTTTTCTTATTTTTTTTTTTCAAATTCAATAGAGGAGTTGTCATATGAACAGATCGCCACCACCATTGTACTCAGCATCGTCTTCTGATTATTATTGTGAGTTTTTTTTTACTCATATGCTTATATTTAGTGTTATAAAATTGAAAAATATTTAGAGTTTGATTTAGTGTTTATTTTTTACTCATATGTTTATATTTTAGTTTTTTTTACTCATATGTTTATATTTATTGTTTTTCTGTACTCATATATTATGTAGTGCTTTTTTATATGTTTATATATTTAGTGTGTTTTTTTTTACTCATATGTTTATTTAGTATTTTTTTTTACTCATATGTTTATTAATTTAGTGTTTGATTTTTGTTCAGCAAAATGCCATTGCTATTGATCAATGTGTATTATGGTGGTAACCTCCAAAACACTTCAACAGGTGTTGGTTATGACATAGGGGCTGCATTTACCTTTACCGTATCTGATTCTACCAGTTTTGCTATTATAAGACGGCAAATATACGTTGGGCTTGAATTGCTTCCGAGTCAAGTCAAATTGACAATCAGGGTACGTATGAACACAGCACAACCCGGATCATACCATTTCTCACTATTTTTGATAGAAAATGAGGAAACTTGGGATGTCATTAAACAAACTACAGCTCAAGTGGCTGGATTCAAGGTTATAGAATTGGTAGCTGAGGCGCACCAGGCTAGAAACCAAACCAGTTATGATCCGTGTCCAGATAGTTTGCCTGGAGGTAGTAACACACCGTCGGTTCAGACCGGCTTTCATCCTGACTCGGGCAGTGTACCTGTACCCACCTACACACCTCCGGTTCGGGCTGGTGATGACCCTTTTGAGCAATCAGATCAAGACACAGAATCTGATACAAGTTCTTTTGATGATGACGATTCGGCTGAAGCATGAGATGCAGATATGGATGAATACGAGGCTGAAATGAACGCCCGAGAAATATTGAAGGATTAGCACAAGTCGATCCCATTCCTCAATCGAGGAGATAGACATCCATGTTCATCATTCCATGATGAATTGCCAATGCCATACAAGGATCGTGCATTTTTTGCAAACCCCCCCAGGTTAGATGAAAAATTTGCTGAAGGTCAAATGTTTGAATCCAAAGCCAAACTAAAATCAGAACTTGCTAAATTTCACCTAACCAAAAACACAGAGTTAGCCGTGCTAAACAGCAGCAAAACTAAGTATAGAGTTAAATGTAAATCTTCAAAATGCCAATGGAAATTGTATGCAATTGCAGTACCAACAGGTGCATGGACAATTTCCACCAACCCATTTATCCACACATGTTTTGGAAGTGCTGAAAGGTTGGATAGTCATCAAATGACTGCCAGAGTAATTGCTGATATTATTAAACCGGCTTTAAAAGATGATATGGAATTAAGCATTAAAATGGTTAAGCATCTGGTTAAAGTTAAATTTGGGACAGTAGTGCCCTCGTATAACAAGTTGTGGAGAGGTAGGGAACTTGCAATTGCGGACTTGTTTGGGAGCTGGGAGAAGTCTTACGAGGTGCTGCCATTGTTTTTGGCTGCCATCAAAGCATCTAATCCAGGTACACAGTACCTACTAGAAAGTGAACCATCAACCAAGTTTAATATCAATATTTTCAACCGGGTTGCATGGGCATTTGGGCCATGCATTGAGGCATGGCCTCATCTTCGACCCGTTATCAGTGTTGATGCCGGGTTCTTATCTGGAAGGTATAAGGGTAAACTTTTTATGGCTTGTGCTTACGATGCAGAGCAACAACTCTTGCCACTTGCATTTGTAATTTGTGAAAAAGAGTCTATAGAAAATTGAGGTTGGTTTATGAATTGGTTGCGTATCAATGTTGTCAGGCCAGGAAAAATATGTGTTGTCTCGGACCAGCATCTTGGTATACGAGGGGTGTTTGAGACTCCTAATCTGGGATGGTGTGAGGAAAAAGGTGAAGCTGTCCACCGACTGTGTTCACAACATATTTGTGAAAATATTTGGAAAAGATACCCTCAAAAGTGGATAAAAAAGGTATTCAAGAAATTTGTTGAGAAGAAAAAAAATCTGGAGATTTGAAGAGGGGATGGATTTGATTAAGCAAAGAGATGCAGCTGTACATGACTACATTATGAAATTTGGTAAACAGCTCCGCAACTCTGATGCAGAGCCTTTGACTCTGCATAAGTGGGCACAAGTGCATGATGGATTCCTCAATCGATGGGGTATAATGACGAGTAATGGCTTTGAGGTACTAAACAGTGTATTTAGGATTGCCAGGCAACTACCTGTGTGTGCAATTGTTGATAAGACCTTTTATAAGTGCGTCGACTGGTTTGTAAATAGGAGGGAGGCCGCGATTGGATGGGAGGCAACGGGATTGGATTTTTCAATGAACATTACACTAGTTTTACATCGTCGTAATGAGAAAGCAAGAAAACATGATGTAAGACCGATGTATTATGGCCATAACAACTATGAGATTATTGATAAAGATGGACTTCTCGAGACAGTAAGTTCTTTATATGAAAAATCTAATTATTTACTTTCACGTAATACATTTGATGTAAATATATTTTTTTAATTGAAGGGTGTTCGGGGCGAAGTGAAGTACAATGTTACCTTCCCTTCAGAAAGAATGCCTATATGTTTGTGTCAAAGACCTCAATTAACAGGAATCCCATGTAACCATGTTCTTGCAGTTTGTTTCGTGAGGAGGCTAAATCCCAACGACTATGTTAGCCCATATTACAGCTTACAAAATTATATAAACACTTAGTCTGGTCGTTTCAATGGATTTGGAAATAAACGAGATTGGCCATTGTATAATGGCCCCATTATAAGGCCAGATCCGGATAAAGTAAATAAGGGTAGGAGAAAACACAAGCGAATTAAAATGGCTATGGACAAAATGGAGGCCCCTGCGAAGAGGCGTAATGCTTGAGAACATAATCAAGAGTCAACTTCAGCAAGACATTCGGGTATAACAATTTTAAAATTCAAAAGACAATTCGTTTGCATAATTACCATTTTATTTGAACTAAGTTGTACTCATTTGTAACAGGTGCATCAATTCGATAAACTCCTAGGAATTTCTAAGAATTGGTTGTGTTGACATCATTTGTAACAGTTGTACTCATTAATGTTTCTTATTTAGACATTTTTATTGTATTCTAAGAATTGGTTGTGTTGACATTGTATTGTATCATTAGGGATGTATCTTATTTAGACATTTTTATTGTATCATGTTATGACATGCATTAATGTATCTTATTAAGTTGTATCACATTTTTATTACTTGTATCTTCCATAGCATATCCCTTCTATGGCAGCAGCATTTTTCTGCACACCTGAACTTTAAAGATTAATTCCCGCTAATTGGCTACACCAAATTTTGTGTTCTTTATATGAAAATTTTTCTTAAGTCATGATCTATATGCATGTAAAACAGTTTTGTAAAAATCGGTCCAGAGCTATGTGAAATATGTGTTTTTGTACAGGAGAATCTGCTGGTATTGAGGCAGCAGCATTTTTCTGCACACCTGAACTTTAAAGATTAATTCCCGCCAATTGGCTACACCAAATTTTGTGTTCTTTATATGAAAATTTCCCTTAAGTCATGATCTATATGCATGTAAAACAGTTTTGTAAAACTCGGTCCAGAGCTATGTGAAATATGTGTTTTTGTACAGGAGAATCTGCTGGTATTGAGGCAGCAGCATTTTTCTGCACACCTGAACTTTAAAGATTAATTCCCGCCAATTGGCTACACCAAATTTTGTGTTCTTTATATGAAAATTTCTCTTAAGTCATGATCTATATGCATGTAAAACAGTTTTGTAAAACTCGGTCCAGAGCTATGTGAAATATGTGTTTTTGTACAGGAGAATTCAAACAAGCATAATTTAAACAACACATTTAGTCATGCTACAAACATTCAAATAAGCATAATTTAAAGGATAATTAAAGTCAGTCTAATTAAAGTTACAATAGTCCATTAAACATAAATTTAAAGCTCTAACATTAACCTTACATTAATGGATCCAATCTAATTACTCTTCAGATACCTCTGCAAAAAAAATTTTAAATGTATCATGCATTATGCAATAAATGATGGATCCAATCAAAAAATTAAAATGTATCATGTTTAATAGAGACACTTACTCAGTCGAAACATGTTAATTCCTTCGTCGGCGCACACGCGGTGGTCCAAGGGCACCAGTCCCGGGAGTGTACGGGTGAGTAGGCTGCCTTGTACGGTCTCCAACAGGTGGATCCCAGTAGGATGGAACATAATCTGCTGTAAGATTTCCTGGATCTACAGTGGAAGGAGCATAATTTGAAGTGGATGGAGCATAACCTGAAGTGGATGGTCCCATCATACTAAAGCCTCCCGCTAGTTCATCGATCATGAACTGAGAAATATGTCCATGCTGTGTGCCGCTCATGAAGTTGTCCCACGTCGGGGGAGGCTCTGAAGCTGAAGGGCGATGGTAATGCTGATCAGGGATATCATCATTCAAATTGATCATGTCCAAGTCCGTAGGGATCTCAGCACTTTCGAGTATGCCTCGGAAGATGTGAATCTGATCAATATCCTCCATAATGGCATCAGCTTGCCATATGCCATTTGTCCCGGGGTCTTCACCATATCTATTGCCTGCATAGTGAATTGCATCTCTCGAGAAATCTGCATAACACATTTCGAACTGTGACATATTGCACATTATTATTGAAAAATCTAATTTGATTGAAAAAATAAATAATGTACGAACCACACGAGAATGCCTATGACCATGAGGAACGTACGCCATTGTTGCAACATCTCCTGTCCGCGGGGGAGGCTGACGTCGTAGAGCTTCCGGATTGTTATCTGATAGATACATTGATCTCATACCACGCGCGTTGAACCAATGCATGTATATATGATGCCTCCCCATGTCATATGGTCTCCGCTCTCTAATTAGTATTGCAGGCTTCTCGATGAACTCACTATGAGTAATCTTCCAACAACCATCCCTTGTTGCGTTGCCATCATGATACCACGCCTCTCTTAAATAACTGATCTCATCCCATGGTAGAGGAGGAGGAGGCGGGATCTCTTGGTACTTACCAAACTGGCGCATGACCCTATCCGCATGCTGATACTCTACCATCCAGAAATGGATCACGTAACCGCAACTCATCCAATACCTCTTTTGTCGTCGGACATGTCCAGGTAACTGATCATAGTAATCAATGTATGGTCGCCAGTTAACTGTCTCATCAGCTAGTCTGTCGAAGCTATCTCTATACGTGGCTGTACCACCTGTAAAAAAAAATATAAATTTTAAAAAATAATTATAAATCTATCGAATTCATCTCGAATTATAAATCTTTATACCTAAGTGAGGGTTGCGTGACCACAAATGTCGAGTGGTCCACTTCACACCGAAAGCATTTTTCGTATCCTCATCTACACCACTGAAGGGAGGTGGCTCGTCCCGGGGAATAGGCCGACCGAGTATGGCACCTCCCCAATTGTATTCTCTTGGAGTCTCTAGATCATTGATGAATTGCAAGTACATCGTAGGGACTCCATCCGTACTAGAATCCGGAAACATAACTGACCCGAATAAATCCATACAAAAATCTCGGGTGTACTGTGCAACTCTCTCATCACTGTGCCAATCTTGTAAGGGTTCACTAAATTTGGCTCGCACCCATTTCAGTCTAAGCGCATAAGCAGAGACGGACAATCGTTCTTTCGATGTGTTAGGATGATAAATCATATATTTATATGGCATTGTCTAAATGAGGTTATCGTAAAAAAGAGCCGGATCAACCCCTAGATCATACTCTAAGTATGGGTTCCAATCAGTATCGCTGGTGCCAGTAATCGGGTCACCTGCAAATTAAAAGAATTATACAATCAACAATTCACCTTAAAA
This sequence comes from Carex rostrata, assembly GCA_964058875.1. Classification (NCBI taxonomy): domain Eukaryota; kingdom Viridiplantae; phylum Streptophyta; class Magnoliopsida; order Poales; family Cyperaceae; genus Carex; species Carex rostrata. The sequence continues at coordinate 104,445 of CAXKVT010000134.1, forward strand.
AAATAGTTATTTAAATTAACCGATAAAAAACTTTAATTAGTTAATTACCCTTAATCGGTAAGCCCCATAGACATGCAACATCTTCCAACGTCACTGTCATCTCACCGACAGGTAGATGAAATGTATTGGTCTCCGGCCTCCACCTCTCAACCAGGGCACTAATCAAATGCGGATCAATCTTGCAATCATTAAGGCGAGCAATTTGATACAACCCTAATCTCTTCAGAGCATCATCCATCCGACTATTGTAAGGAACACTAGTCTGATGTGAATTTATCTGGTTCAATGAAAAGGAAGGTTGCCAAAAAGAAATAAAACATTATAAACCCTTCAAATACTTCATATAATATTTATTTGCAACAAATAATTAATAGATATAATCAAAATTACCATATCACGAACTTTCCATGCTCTGTGGTTCTGTGGTGCTAATTTCAACAGCTCCGGATAATTCACATTATCCATTGACTCTGTTAGAAAATTTGATAAACAATATTTTTGCAACTAATGAGAGTCATCACACATAATTATATAAACAAACATTTTTTCAAGCATATGGCTACAATAATCAAAATTTATGTAAACAACATATCATCTAATTTTGATTTTAATAATAAACTTCATGAATATTACTAATTTTACACATTTCTAATTTTATCTAATTTTAAACATCATGAGAGTCATCACACATTTATCTAATTTTATACAAATTATAATACATATTACTAAAAAGTTACATTATACTACATGAACACTTAATTACACAAATTTATTCTACATAAATACTAAATTACACTAAATTAACATCAAATGAACTATAAATTAACACTACATTAGCACTACATTACACTAAATTAAAATCAAATAAACTCTAAATTAATACTACATTAGCACTAAATTACACTAAATTAAAATCAAATAAACTCTAAATTAATACTACATTAGCACTAAATTACACTACATTACCACTAAATTACTAAATATACTCCAAATTAACACTAAATTACACCAAATACTAATTTCACACTACATTTCACAAAAACAATCTAAAAATACTAAACAAACTAAATTAAATTAGTTATTTATTTTAATTCGGCTAAAATAAAAAAATTAAAAAAAGAGGAAAATTTTTACCTTATCAAAATCGTAGATCTGAAGAGTTTCTAATTCTCTTCGACGATCTGAAAATTTTGAAACAATTGGATGGAGAAATGGTTGAGTATATTGAAAGAATAAAAAATAAATAAAAGAACTCACCGTTTGGAGAAGAATGGCTCGGACGGTGGAGAAGAAGGAGAAATGGGCGAGTCTGCGCATTGGATTTTGAGAACAAAGCTCCACCGATCCGTAGGATCGGTGTAGGGCTTGCTGGGATCTTCTGTGGCTGGTGATTGGGCTGAGAAAAAGTGAGCTACACCGATCCCTAAGACCGGTGTAGAAGGGTTTTTTTTTGCTCCACCGGTCCTGTGGATCGGTGGAGGCTAGTTTTCGAAATTCAAATCAAACAAGGCTTGTTTCAACGAAATAATTTTCAATAATTCTATTTAAAAAAAAAATCGTAATTAACTAGCGTGAGCTGGTAGCTTTCCTGTCGCTGCTTTAAAGAATTAAAGGTGATAATGTGGTACAGCATATTCACATCAGCAAGCTTAGCTAAGTTCATTCACTCCGTCCGTCTACAATTTGAGTACGTGTTGCATCTGCCGACTTCTTTGTCCAATTCATATTGTTTATATTTAATTTTTTATATTCATTTACAAGACAAAAAATGAGGTAGTTCTTCTATTAGCCCCCAAAAGTAGCATAAAGTATCTACCACCTGTCTCTCATACCTATATGTAATTATGCCTTTTTGTTTAATATGTAACCAGACATTTCATCCACCTTTTATATATTATCAAAGGATAGACCTTACATGCATAGTCACCATATTCGTGAATTATTTGCGAATTATATCTGAATAATTTGTTTTTTGGTGATATTGAACTGAATGCCGAATTATTTGATTGACCGAATTAAATCCAAATAATTTGTGAATTTTATAAATTTTTACCGAATTTTACAAATTATTTGCAAAAATTTTCCGAATTTTTCTCAGAACATTTTTTTTTGTTCTCTTACAGGACTGAGATCTCTTATCCGAATAATTCTCAAATTATACCCGAATTATTTCTGAATCATGAATTTTTGACCTTACTGAGCCAAATCCAAACAATCCATTTGTAACTATGCTCACATGAACAACGGCTTTTTGTTTAACATATTCATTTTGAAGCAACAAACATAAAGACGCCGCAGAGAATCCGGACTCGAAGTACTAACACCCTAGTCACCTACACAAGAGTCAAATGGTCAACAAAATAAATATCATGACTATTTTTCAAACCCATATCTCCACAAAGAGCCACCTGTCCACCACGTGGCAGTCAATTACCCCTCTTTTATTCTATAGATATATTTTTTTTTTTCTTCCAGAAAATTCCAAGCACATCCTTCTAGTTCTATTACTTACTATGTAATGGTAGCATAACATTGCCACCGCAGCAGCTCCCTCTCTCCTTTGAAGCTTTGATCCTATCACCAATCACCAATCACCAATCACCATGGGTGATCAAGTCGCCACCGGTGACCACCCCGCCCCGATCAATAGCTTCACCCCTCCTCCCTTTATCATCCGCTCCATCCCGCACCTATCCGACTATCTCACTCCCACCGGTAACCACACCAGCGGCGGTGACCAGACTCTGGTCACGCTCCCTTCTCTTCTTAACCCAATTGACTCTAACCCCTTCTGCCACCCTTCCTCCACTTTCTACATCTCTTCCTATGACGTCATCCTCTCCTCTATCCTGTTCGACACCAACAATCCCAAGCCCATTTCCAACTCCGATGCCACTCACGATGTCACAGCCGCTTCCCCTCTTGCCTACCTCCGAGCCGGACCTCGCCGTATCATCAACTTCGACGCGTCTAAGGTTCGTGCCGCGATTGTCACATGCGGCGGGCTGTGTCCCGGGTCGAATACGGTGATAAGGGAGCTGGTAGTGGGTCTGACCGAGCTGTATGGGGTGAAAGAGATCTATGGTATACCAATGGGGTACAGGGGGTTTTACACGGCAGATCCAATTAAACTGGATCCACGTTCAGTGAATGATTGGCACAAGAAGGGTGGCACTATGCTCACAACCACACGAGGCGGGTTTGATCTCCAGAAAATTGTTGACGCAATCGTGAAACATGGATTCAATCAAGTGAGATGATTGGTTCATATTTTTTCTAAGTTTAAATATTTTTCTAACACAATTAACAGCAAATAATAAATATTGTGATCTTGAGTTTCATTCAAACCAGAGTCCTAGTAATTAGGTAGAAATTAGTTATTGCATGAATTATATACATCAGTACATCACATTGACATATATGCATATGTGTAGTTATATGTAATAGGAGGAGACGGGACGATGAGAGGTGCGCTGGACATATACAAGGAGTTGAAATGCAGGAAACTGAACATCAGCATCACAGGGGTGCCGAAAACGGTAGACAATGACATAGGCATCATTGACCGATCGTTTGGTTTTGATACGGCCGTTGAGGTGGCACAGCAGGCAATCAGTGCGGCCCACACAGAGGCTGAGAGCGCTGTCAATGGGATCGGCCTTGTTAAGCTCATGGGCCGCAGCACTGGCCACATAGCGCTCCATTCCACCCTCAGCAGCCGCGATGTCGACTGCTGCCTCATTCCTGAGCTGACCTTCTATCTCTATGGCAAAGGTTACTAGTAGTGTTAAACAATCTACTGATATGCTTCTTATTGATTTGTAAATACATTTTTAAAGAGGAATAATTTGCTTACTTTTTCTTCTTTGTAGGTGGATTATTCGAGTTCATAGGCCAACGGCTAAAACAAAAAGGGCATGTGGTAATAGTAGTGGCTGAAGGTGCTGGACAAGAAATTATTTCTACTGCCACAGGAAAGCAGGAGAAAGACCCTTCAGGGAACCCTCTATTTGCCGACATCGGCACATACCTCAAGAAGGAGCTCAAGAATTGGTGGGATCAGACCCACCCAGGCGAGCTATTCACCGTAAAGTACATCGACCCGACTTACATGATTCGTGCGGTGGCAGCGAATGCGAGCGATAACTTGTACTGTACCTTGCTGGCTCATTCGGCTATACACGGAGTCATGGCAGGTTATACTGGTTTTGTATCAGGACCTGTAAACAGGAACTACGGCTATATACCACTAGAAGACATTGCGGTTACACGAAACGTAGTCGATACAAAGAACCATACATGGGCTTGGGTACGATCGGTCACGACCCAACCAGATTTCGTGGAATAATTGGATGATTAAGAACTTGTCTTCATAGGTGATAGTTGTTTATGGAACAGTATTATGTAAGAGATTGTGTATTTTTTCATGTTTTGTTCCGTGATTAAGTTGTCTTTCTCTTTTCAAGTTTAATTACGGGTTGCCGCCAGGGCGTGTTGTGGGAATATGTCAATTAATTAGGATTGCTTTTGAACCGAAAGAAAAAGAAAAAAATTTCTTTCAAAGAAACTGGTTTGATATCACTTGGTACTTGGAAGTGTCTACCAACATTCTCAAAAAAAAAAATTATTTTACTCAAAAGCCAATATCAGCGAAACTTTTACTTGAGCACCAGAAGGTGGAGCTTGCTCGAGCTATTCGGCTGTTCCCGCTTTTGCTCTATTTAAAGCTTCTTTTGGATCAACAGAATTCGTTAGTTATTGTTACATGTCGTGGAGCAGGAACACAATTGTATTGGCGGAATATAATTACTCAAAATATTGAAATTTAATTAAAACGAGATTTAATAAATCACAGGGCCTGCCAATTTTTTTTTTCCTTTGTATTCAATTCTTAACTGATAACGGTTTGCTCTTTTTTTTCCTCCTCGTATCCGTAAATTTCACTAATAAATGTTCGGATTATTTTGCTTTGTACCATTGACCAACCGCTCAGGAAGCACCATTCCTTCAGTATATTCGTTTAGTGCTAGTGTTATTTATTTTCAAACGAAAGAAATTTAAAGGGAGATTCGAATGCTCGGGCCAGCATACAGTATCGCTATTATTAGGGGTGTCAATGATACCCTTTTAGCCGTTTATCCGATGATTCATACCGTATTCGATAAGGCGGATATGGGTAAGGATTTTTTGTTTTGTTAGAAAAATGAGTAAGGATATAGATAAAGACTATTTCGTATAGGATAATTATATAAAATATAATAATATGATAATGTTTGAACAATAATTAGTGAGTACTTTTGTTATTTAATGTATTGTTTTTGTTGAAAGAAAAATATTAAACATATTATTTTTATTTGTATGTCTTGTTCTTTTATTAAATAATTAAATTTGTCGGAAGATATATTTTTGTTTTTGAATTCTCTCGTTTTATAAAAAGTACAATTTAGTTGAAATTGATTGCACATTTATATTTTTTATTTTTTATTAGTAATATTATTGCATATGTGAGAAATAAATGAGTTTTGATTTATATTTGTAAAATATAGTAGAACTAATTATTATAGTGGTATTATTCGTTATTCACCTGCTACCGTTTAGTTACCCGATAATTTTAACGGATAAGAGTAGGGTAGAATAAGATTAAATCTTAATGGTTAAGGGTAAGATATGGGTAAGATCATTCTTAGTGGATATGGGTATGAAAATACTTTTATCTTATCCGTATCGTACCATTAACACCCCTAGCTGTTATACACTAAATTTTTTTTGGTTTCTAAACAATACTAAAAAGTCGTTGATTTTTATCAGTGTTGTAAAAAACATCCGTTTAGGCCGATTAATCGGCCGATTAGTCGTTGGCGGTGACCAAACCATCATGAATTTTTTCGACTAATTAATCAATTATTTTTAATTATGTCTAATTATTTTTTATTATTTCCGATTAATCGCTTGACGGTATATGTCCGTATACCGTTATTTACAACACTGATTTTTATAAGTAAAAGTTTGAAAATTAAGCCACAAAGAGCCACCTGTCCACCACGTGGCAGTCAATTACCCCTTCTTTATTCTACAGATATATATCTTTTCTTCCAGAAAATTCCAAGCACATCCTTCTAGTTCTATTACTTGCTTTGTAATGGTAGCATAAGGAGACATTGCCACCGCAGCAGCTCCCTTTCTTTTGAAGCTTTGATCCTATCACCAATCACCATGGGTGATCAAGTCACCACCAGTGACCGCCCCGCCCCGATCAATAGCTTCACCCCTCCTCCCTTTATCATCCGCTCCATCCCGCACCTATCCGACTATCTCACTTCCGCCGGTAACCACACCAGCGGCGGTGACCAGACTCTGGCCACGCTCCCTTCTCTTCTCAACCCAATTGACTCTAACCCCTTCTACCACCCTTCCTCCACTTTCTACATCTCTCCCTATGACGTCATCCTCTCTTCTATCCTGTTCGACACCAACAATCCCAATCCCATTTCCAACTCCGATGCCACTCACGATGTCACAGCCGCTTCCCCTCTTGCATACCTCCGAGCCGGACCTCGCCGTATCATCAACTTCGATGCGTCTAAGGTTTGTGCTGCGATTGTCACATGCGGCGGGCTGTGTCCCGGGTCGAATACGGTGATAAGGGAGCTGGTAGTGGGTCTGACTGAGCTGTATGGTGTGAAGGATATCTATGGTATACCAATGGGATACAGGGGGTTTTACACGGCAGATCCAATTAAACTGGATCCACGTTCGGTGCATGATTGGCACAAGAAGGGTGGCACTATGCTCACAACCACACGAGGCGGGTTTGATCTCCAGAAAATTGTTGATGCAATCGTGAAACATGGATACAATCAAGTGAGATGATTGATTCATATTTTTGCTAAGTTTAAATATTTTTCTAACACAATTAACAGCACATAGTAAATATTGTGATCTTGAGTTTCATTCAAACCAGAGTCCTATAGTACTTGGATAGAAATTAAGTATTTTCTTCCACACCTCTGAATTACAAGGCTAGTTATTGCATGAATTATATACATCAGTACATGACATTGACATTTATGCATGTGTATAGTTATATGTAATAGGGGGAGATGGAACAATGAGAGGTGCGCTGGACATATACAAGGAGTTGAAACGCAGGAAGCTGAACATCAGCATCACAGGGGTGCCGAAAACGGTAGACAATGACATAGGCATCATCGACCGATCGTTTGGTTTTGATACGGCTGTTGAGGTGGCACAGCAGGCAATCAGTGCGGCCCACACAGAGGCTGAGAGTGCTGTCAATGGGATCGGCCTTGTTAAGCTCATGGGCCGCAGCACTGGCCACATAGCGCTCCATTCCACCCTCAGCAGCCGTGATGTCGACTGCTGCCTCATTCCTGAGCTGACCTTCTATCTCTATGGCAAAGGTTATTAGTAGTGTTAAACAATCTACTGATATGCTTCTTATTGATTTATAAATTATAAATACATTTTTAAAGACAGGAATAATTTGCTTCCTTTTATCTTCTTTGTAGGTGGATTATTCGAGTTCATAGACCAACAGCTAAAACAAAATGGGCATGTGGTAATAGTAGTGGCTGAAGGTGCTGGTCAAGAAATTATTTCTCATATTGCCGCAGAAAAGCAGGAGAAAGACCCTTCAGGGAACCCTATATTCGCCGACATTGGCACATACCTCAAGAAGGAGCTCAAGAATTGGTGGGATCAGACCCACCCAGGCGAGCTATTCACCGTAAAGTACATCGACCCGACTTACATGATTCGTGCGGTGGCGGCGAATGCGAGCGATAACTTGTACTGTACCTTGCTGGCTCATTCGGCTATACATGGAGTCACGGCAGGTTATACTGGTTTTGTACCAGGACCTGTAAACGGGAACTACGGCTATATACCGCTGGAGGACATTGCGGTTAATCGAAACGTAGTCGATACAAAGAACCATACATGGGCTTGGGTACGATCGGTCACGACCCAACCTGATTTCGTGGAATAATTGGATGATTAAGAACTTATCTTCATAGGTGATAGTTGTTTATGGAACAGTATTATTTAGGAGAGTGTGTGTTTTTGTTGTTTTGTTCCGTAATTAAGTAGTCTTTCTCTTTTCAAGTCTAATTACAGGTTGCCCCCAGGGCGTGTTGTTGGAATATGTCAATTAATTAGGATTGCTTTTGAACCGAAAGAAAAAGAAAATATTTTCCTTCCAAGAAACTGGGGAATGATAAACCTCAGTAGATATCAATATCAGCGAAACTTTAACTTGAGCATCAGAGGGTTGAGCTTGCTCGAGCTATTCGGCTATTATAACTACTCAAAATATTAAAATGTAATTAAAACGAGATTTAATAAAACACAAGGCCTATTAGCTCAGCTGGTTAGAGCGTCGTGCTAATAACTGCGATTTTCGCAGGTTCGAGACCTGCATGGGCTAATTTGTGTTTTTTTTTTTTTTTCCTTGCTTTGTATTCAGTCTAAACGGATAACGGTTTGCGCTTTTTTTCCTCCTCGTATCCGTAATTCACTAATAATTTTTAGTCAACGTAATTCACTGATAAATGTTCGGATTATTTTGCTTTGTACCATTGACCAACCGCTCAGGAAGCACCATTCCTTCAGTATATTCGTTTACTGCTAGTGCTATTTATTTTCAAACATGAGAAATATGAAGGGAGATTCGAATGATCAGGCCAGCATACAGTATCGCTGTTATACACTAAACGTTTTTTGGTTTCTAAAATATACTAAAAATCATTAAAAATCATTGATTTTTTTTAGTAAAGGTTTGGATATCAAGCCACTCAACTTGATGAGCATAAATTATGTATACTTTTGTCTAGGGTTTAATATCAATAACTTGACCAATTTCTATGTATTTAGTTTAATTTAGTTTAGAATTATATCAAGAATTAAGTTACTTTCCAAGTCTATTTAAATTTCAAAAAATAGAGCAAATTATAGATCTTCTTGCAAGCTTTCCGAAAAGTGATAGAACATTGAAAATAAAGTTACAGATAATGAGTTATGCCCATTTGAAATTTGGTTCACAGCCTAAACAGAGGCAGTACACGGACCACACATTACCTGCACGGACTGTGCAGAAAGCAGACAGAGCACTCCTGGCTGAATATAGAAATTCCAGCTTTTGACATATTTTCGTATTTTGGTCATATCTTGGTCATACGAACTCTGTTTTAGGCAAATAAAAGCTTGCTGAAAAGAGGATAACGAGATCTACAATTCTAGGAAGGTTATAAATCAGAATTTGTAATGTGCAAGTCGCAGGAACCTTTTTAGAAAGGCATCAGCTGATATTTATTGCCATATCTCATGAGTTCTTGATTGGTTCGTCTTCTATTATTGGTTGCTTACTCCCCAAGTCACAAAATAGCTATAAATAAGGCGGAGGCAGCAGTAGGAAGGGTCTCTCCCCTTGGGAAGCAATCTTTGAATACGACCATTCTTCTCAACTTTGTTTCGAGGGCTTGGAAGAGGAGGCTCGACTTGGAGCTTGATTTCTTCAGGATTTTATTATTTCAACTATGAACTATTTATTTATCATTTATTTTATTTGCTTTTTGACTATGTTAGGCTAAACTCTTTAGTTTCTAGGATTATGATGTAGTCGAATGTTTTGTTTTACATGCTAGTTATTGGAATTTGTGTTGAAATTTGTGTTTGCTTGATTGTGTAGTATTTTAATTGCTTAGTTGAAATTGTTTGAATTTGATTGGTTTATCGCTAGATGAACAGCTACATCTTGATGGTAGTTTTGGCCCTGATGTTCTCTCAACCATACTAAGTATACGAGATAGGTTTGTGAACCGAGAGGTGAAACTAATTAGTAGTCAAGAGGTGAACTTTCCTTGCATCGAGAGATGGAGGATATCTTTAGTAAACCAAATAAGCAACTTAGGTCATTCAAACCAACAAACGAGAGTTGAGGCTTAGAACCCTAAGAGGGTAGGAATTGTAATTCCGTATCGAGTTAATTAAGCCAACAAACGAGAGTTGAGGTTTAGGAACATCAGGTACGGCCAATAGAACCCTACACAAAGGAACAACACAGAAATCAATAGCTGCTGTATCAACTCGAGGGCCACACGGACCGTGTATGAGAGTACACGGCTCGTGTACATTGGACACGGCCCGTGCATGAGAGTGCAAGGACCGGGCATCGAGAGGCAAAGCTGAGACGAAATCAGAAACCCTAGGAACACCTTTTTACTCTTGTTGAAACCAAATTAAATTTCTTATTGCTTTTTAATATAGTCATTAAATTGTTAGGAACTCAATTACCAAAATCAACTTTTGCAGAACTTCTAGATTTTAATTAGCTTAAGTCCGGTAAAGTTCAAACCGTCCCTGAGAATCGATACCTGATAATACTACGCGATAGGATTATATACTTGCAATCTGAGTCGAAAGTGGAATCAAGGTTAAAACGTATAGTTTACTATACCTAAATTAACTTTGTGCATTACCCTTTTGGTGCAACACAACTCTTAATAAGGAATTTTTCTATCCGAGTTTTGAACCAACGACCTTTCGTATGGAAGGTAGTTGGGGTTAAATCTAAAAATACAAAAATACCGGTACACTCCGTACCAATTACAAGAAACACGGAATAGGTCCAATAAACTGTATACCAAAGATTACCGAGAAATTAGAGACAAATGCAACCTTGCATACAACCAAAACACTTACAATAGATGAAAGATGTTACTGCGAGATAAATCAAGTCCAACAAGCATACAAGAGAAAACAAACACAGAGATAAGGTGGTTCGGTCGAGCCTACTCTACCGAGAGGCACATGACCAACAAACTTCACTATTAAACAAGAAATTACAAATGATACAAGAGTGTTTCAATTATTAGCACAAACAATCACTCTATTTCATTATTTTTACCTCTCTTTCTCACTTTTTGTCTTGCAGAAGAAGGAACAACCACCACTAAAATAATCAGCTTACGTCACAAGAGATATAAAGAGACAAGAGGGAGGGAGCTGGACCTTAGGTCTATTTGAATCTAAAGAAAAATTCCAACAAAGATATTATCTTTGTCGCTAAATGAAAAATTGATTCTCTCAATACAAATGATTAATATATTACAATCTCCCAATTTTGTTTTTCTAAACGTCAAACAATTTTTACAAAAGGTAAAATATTTAGAAAAAGGAAACACTCATCGGTACTACCACCCTTAATTTTTCTTATGAAATCCTAAATATTCAAAAATGGAAACACGATTGTTTTTCTTTTTATAATACAGAAACACAGTTTTTTCCTAAAGATAAATTTCAAGTACTTCTTAACTAGGTCCCTCTTGTTTTTGTTTTTAATCTAGGTCTCTCTCGTCACCAGCAAGTTTGCACCATGCGTAGAAGACAATACTTTTATGTAGATTAAAATGCTTGGTGACCAAAAACTTCACCCAGCAATTCTTTCTTTCATTAATAACAGGAGTACAATATTTAGGACTAAGAACCATTAGTTCTCTAAAACTTTTTGGAAGTATGCCAGATTCTCCATATAATGGAAGAAAGCCCAACACCCGTAGGCGCTTGGGTAGGAGCTGAGAAATAGTCTGAATCACTGGACAAAGGTCTTTGCTGTGCAGAAATTGTGAGCTTAGAAAGCCATCTCGCAAGAAGATGGACCAGAATGGAGCATTGAAATTATCTCTCAGAATTTCACCCAAGATTTTTGCTCCCCAGATTGATCCATTCACCTTCTTTGCTATCTCCTCTCCCATTTTTGCCAACTCAGGATGGTCCTCTGCGTCAGCACTACCAAAAGCATGCTCCTTGAAAAACAACATATACTCGTCCTCAGAAAATCCTTCAATCATGATTGGCTTCACTGTCCCAACGAGTCTAATGCTCATGTCCTTGGTATAATCCCTACTATCGCATGCAAAAATTACCTTGCTTCCTTGTTTTGCACATCTTAGGCAACCCAACAGGGCATTCCAAACCTCAGAACCAACACCCCAAACATCATCCATTACGAGAAGAACTCTCTCTGAGCTGAGGTTCTGCTTAAGCATTGCTAGTAACGTATTCTCGTCAAAATTAGTTATACCAGTATTGTTTAATTCATTTAGAATTGTTTGAAAAATCACAGGAGTAGAAGACAATTTTCTAGAATATCTAATGAGTGAACGATGAGTGTAAATTTTCAAGGAAAATTGATTTTGCACATTTGGATCATAGAAACAGTGAAGGGCAAGAGTGGTCTTTCCTACACCAGGTAAACCAAGTATTGGAAGAATATCCACATTATTTTCACCAGCCATGCTAGGTTCAAACAAGAATTTCATAACTTGCTCTCTTTCCTTACACCGATTTATTAACCTGTTCGGCTCCATGTAGAGGTACCTTTTCATGGGCCTTTCAGGTAGGGCATTCACCATGAGTAAGAACGCTTTTATATCAATACTTTTCAACATTTTTAGAGCATCATGGAGTACCTTGTGCTCATCATTATAAAAAAGCAAGGTTCTGATTGTCCGCTGGCGTTTGGTTGGACGACTGATCGGGTCAATAAGTAAATTGCCCGTACATTCTGTACCAGCTAGCATTGGAGGAAGTGAACTCCGGTTTATGAAGGTACGATAATAGTACTCCCCACGGTATGCTGCTTTTATTATTTGTGTCAACCAGTCGAGCAATTGTTGGTCGGTGATCCTTCGCCCTCTTGCTGCATTGATGGCTGATTTGATTTTGTTCACCTCGTGCTGCAGGCTATACAGGATCACATCGAGTCCCTCCTGCGTCTCGTATCTTCTCATGACTGAGGAGAAAGCACCGCTTACTATCATTGCACCTACTTCTTCCACAGCTCCAGAATAAATCATGCTTGCTACGGCCCCCATACTGCAGTACCCCCCCCGTCCCCTTGTAACTGCTTCAAGCAAATTGAAATTATGAATGCTTCTGTTAGTGTGGTAAATTATAAATTCATACAACCAGTTGATGTTAAAGGTCAAAAGTTGTTTTATCATCAAATTACAACACGGATAATTGTAGATTGGCAAATAGTACTCAACACTACCATGGCTCTGAAGCGGAATCGGTAAGTTAACCGTGGAATAGAAATCAGATGAAGCAATAGGAATCGGCCAAATTGGAATGAAAACTCATATTTTTTTTTTTTTTTCAAAAATGCTGGTGATTTGTCAAAAATTAGATATATTTGTAAATGCTGGTGATTTGTCAAAAATTAGCTATTGGCTTATATAAAAAGTAATTTGTCAAAATTTTGATTTAGACTTGCATCCACAATAAGCCAAAAGAATTACAATAGCTGAAAAATAATCAACTTACGTCACAAGAGATATAAAGAGAAGAGGGGGGGGGGGGGGGGGGGGGGGGGGGGTGGGTTGGGCCTTAGACCTATTTGAATCTAAAGAAAAATTCCAACAAAGATATTATCTTTGTCACTAAAATAATAAATTGATTCTCTCAATACAAATGATTAATATATTATAATCTCCCAATTTTGTTTTTCTAACGTCAAACAATTTTTACAAAGGTTAAAATATTTAGAAAAATGAAACACACATCGGTACTACCACCCTTAATTTTCCTTATGAAATCCTAAATATTCAAAAATAGAAACACGATTGTTTTTCTTTATAATACAGAAACACAGTTTTTTCCTAAAGATAAAATTTAAATACATTTTTTTGACTAGGTTTCTCTTGGTTTTTTTAAACTAGGTCGCTCTTGTCACCAGCAAGTTTGCACCATGCGTACAAGTCAATACTTTCTTTCGTTAAACTAGGTCACCAAAATGCTTGATCACCAAAATATTAACCAAAACATTGTTAAAAATTAAGTAATACATTTTTTTGACTAGGTTTCTCTTCTTCTTTTTTTAAACTAGGTCGCTCGGTCACCAGTAAGTTCGCACCATGCATACAAGTCAATACTTTGATGTAGATTGAAATGCTTGGTCACCAAAATCTTCATCAAGGAATTCTTTCTTTTATTAATAACAGGAGTCCAATATTTAGGACTAAGAACCATTAGTTCTCTAAAACTTCTACGAATTACGATAGATTTATCATAAAATGGAAAAACGCCCAACACCCGTAGGCGCGTGGGTAGCAGCTGGGAAATAGTCTGGGTCACTGTCTCAAGGTCTTTGCTGTGCAGAAATTGTGAGCTTAGAAAGCCATCTTGCAAGAAGATGGACCAGAATGGAGCATTCAAATTATCTCTCAGAATCTCACCCAAGATTTTTGCTCCCCAGATTGATCCATTCATCTTCTTTGCTATCTCCTCTCCCATTTTTGCCAACTCAGGATGATCCTCTGCGTCAGCACTACCAAAAGCATGCTCATTGAAAAACAACATATACTCCTCAGAAAATCCTTCAATCATCATTGGCTTCACTGTACCAATGCGTCTAATGCTCTTGCGCTTGGCATAATACCTACTATCACTTATAAAAATTACCTTGCTTCCTTGTTTTGCACATCTTACACCCTGTTTGGATGGAGAGTAGAGAAAAGAATGAAAGGTAAATAATAGAAGGGAATGGAATGGAATAGAAAGGAAGATTAATATATTTAATCTCTTTGTGTTTGGATGATTAATAAGAGAAAATAAATTTAACTTTCATTTCCGTCTGATTTCTTGTTTGGTTGATTAAAATTTAGAAGGTTAATGAGAAATTCGGTGACTGTTGTAGTTCTTGAGGAAAAATATCTTGTTTGAGAATTATATATATAAGATATATGGTTGAGCATTTGTATTATTTTTTCTAAAAATATTTGTAACAAAATTTATTTTCATCCGTTACACTCCAATTTGAGAGGGAAACCGATTCTATTAATTATAATAATAAAAGGTTAAACCTTTCACCTCCTGTACCCTTCACCTTCAATATAATTTTATCAAGCAAACACGATTCAATGAAAAATTTTTGTTCCTTTCCATTCCCTCCCTTCCTGTACTCTTCATCCAAACAAGGTGTTAGGCAACCCAACAGGGCATTCCAAATCTCAGAATCAAAACCGGAAACATTATCCATTACGAGAAGAAGTCTCTCTGAGCTGAGGTTCTGCTTAAGCATTGCTAGTACCATATTCTCGTCAAAATTAGTTATGTCAGTATTGTTTAATTCCGTTAGAATTGTATTAAAAATCGGAGCAGGACGTTGAGAGAATTTTGTATTACAATAAGTAATGGCTGAATTACGAGTGTAAATTTTCAAGGAAAATTGATTTTGCACCTTAGATCATAGAAACGGTGAAGGGCAAGAGTGGTCTTTCCTACACCAGGTAAACCAAGTATTGGAAGAATATCCACATTATTTTCACCAGCCATGCTAGGTTCAAACAAGAATTTCATAACTTCCTCTTTTTCCTTACCTCGATTTATTAACCTGTTCGACTCCATGTAGAGGTAACTTCTCATGGGCCTTTCAGGTCGGGCATACACCATTTGTAAGAACACACCTATATCAATACTTTTCAACATTTTCAGAGCATCATGGAGTTCCCTGTGCTCATCATTATTAAAAAGCAAGGTTCTGATTGTCCGCTGGCGTTTGGTTGGACGACTGATTGGGTCAATAAGTAAATTGCCCGTACCTTCTGTACCAGCTAGCATTGGAGGAAGTGAACTCCAGTTTTTGAAGGTACGATAATAGTACTCCCCACGGTATGCTGCTTTTATTATATCTGCCAACCAGTCGAGCAATTGTTGGTTGGTGATCCGTCGCCCTCTTGCTATAGTGATGGCTGATTTGATTTTGTTCACCTCGTGCTTCAGGCTATACAGGATCACATCGAGTCCCTCCTACGCCTCGCATCTGCTCGTGACCGAGGAGAAAGCACCGCTTACTATCGTTGCACCTACTTCTTCCACGGCTCCAGAATAAATCATGCTTGCTACGCCCCCCATAACTGTTTCAAGCAAATTGAAATTATGATTGCTTCTGTTAGTGTGGTAAATTATAAATTCATACAACCAGTTAATGTTAAAGGTCAAAAATATTTTTTATCATGAAATTACAACACGGATAATTGTAGATTAGCAATAGTACTCAGCACTACCATGGCTCTGAAGCGGAATCGGTAAGTTAACCGTGGAATAGAAATCAGATGTAGTAGGAATCTGCCGAATTGGAATGATAACTCAGATTTTTTTTTTTCGAAAATGCTGGTGATTTGTCAAAAATTAGAAATATTTGTAAATGCTGGTGATTTGTCAAAAATTAGCTATTGGCTTATATAAAAAGTAATTTGTCGAAATTTTGATTTAGACTTGCATCCACAATAAGCCAATAGCTAGTGATTAATTTGTAAAATCGTGAGAATCGCGCTCCAGAGTACAAAACAATTAGTTACTATATATTGACTTCTTGTTATTTTTCTTTTTAACTTGGAAGAACTGTCCCAAATAATTCATATTTTCGAGTGGTATTCACAAATTCATCTGCTTAGTATTATTAGCAAGCAAAAACACTATTGTAATTTGTTTTTGGCAATTCACTCTCCCCCCCCCCCCACCAATTGAGACTACTTTTTTGGTTTTGCTTAATGGAAATCAAAAGAGGTCATAAGTTGGACATGGGAGTTTAGTTTTAAACTTACTAAAACTTCGGAGCCAATTTAACAAAAAGCACACGATGTCTATGATGTCTATTATATATTACAGAAAACTCACCTTTATTCTCTTCTGTAGTTGAAAATTGAGTAGCACAATTGAGGAATATGGTTAAAAAAACATGTCTTTATCACCTTCATTGTGAATGGCTATATATAGTCTACGCATTAACTTAATTATTTAAGTTCGTATATATGGGTCCCTCTTGTTCTTATCACAAAGGAAGAGGAAGGAGGGAGGGAGGGAGGGAGGGAGGAAGGAAGGAGGAAAGAGGGAGGAATTAAATGCTGATGAAAGATTTGTCAGATTGCACAAAATATCTACTAGAATACAATATCCAGGAATAGGGGTGTCAATGGCACCTTTTTAGCCGTTTACCCGACCCGTATCGTATTCGATAAGGCGGGTATGGGTAAGGTTTTTTTTTCGTTAGCTTATTGGGTATGGGTAATAATTTTTTTTCGTTAAATAAATGGGTAAGGATATGGGTAATGACTATTTCGTACCCGTTACCCTATAGGGTAATTATAAAATTCAAATATATATTCAATTCAATTTCCAACCCACTTAAATGTATACTCAATTCAATTTTCAACCCACTTAAATGTATATTCGTGTTTTTGAATTTTTATTCTTTATAAAAAATAATGTAGTTGGAATTGATTGCACATTTATTTTATTTTTTATTAGAAATGCAATTATATATGTGTTAAAATGAATGAGTTTTTGATGTTTAATTTGTAAAATATAATAAAACTAATTATTATACTAGTATTATCCGTTATTCACCCGCTACCGTTTCGTTACCCGATAATATTAACGGGTAAGGGTAGGGTAGGGTAAGATCAATTTTTAATGGGTATGGGTAGGGTATGGGTAAGGTCAATTTTAATGGGTATGGGTATGAAAATGTCTCCACCCGACCCGTACCGTACCCATTGACACCCCTATCCAGGAAGGAGTGAGGAAAAAAGGATGAAATTAATGCTGATGAAAGATTTGTCAGGTAATACAAAATGTCTACAAGAATACAATATCCAGGTCGCAAGATGGAGAGATGTATTTCCTACGTGGTAATCCATATGCTGATGATAGAGAGAGTGGTTAAGTTCAAAACGTTTGTTCTATTATATTTTGGATAAAATGAGAATATTATCTTAATATTTTTAATGAAAAAGTTTAAAGTAACTTAATTGGCACAAATTAAAAGCTCATTGGCTATGAAGAAATAAATCAAATTTGAGTGACTAATTTATAACAAAAGATAAAATTTTAGTGACCTCCAACAAAATTTACCTATAAAAGCATGTTTTGCATATACATTATAAAAGGTCGTAGCTCATGATAATGCCGTGAATTGAATAAATAGTACACGCAAAGGGAAGTGGGGCACATCCAATGGGCATCAAACTCAAATCGAGCTGATGCCCGCTCAGATCCATATGATCTGTTTCATAATTCGTGCATGTTTTATCCACACAAATCAGACGCATTCCTCTTGGGAAGGGGAGAAGTACACCGACGATGTGTCAAAGGCAAGTTGCAATTTACCTTCAGAACATGCAAAGATAACACCTCTGTTTTGGAGAAATTCTACATTTATTCAGTCCGCAGAGCCAATCTGCGGCCCCATTTGGAGGGGACTGCAGAGCCAATTTGTGACCCCACTTAGCGGGCCGCAGGGGGTGTTTTGGGTTGTTGTAACATGCACAGTGGGGCTGCAGATATGCTCTGCAGTCCCTCCAAATGAGACTGCGGAGCCAATATGCGGCCTGGGTAAATGTGGAATTCTCCTAAAACGGAGGTGTTTTAGTTTTTTTTATTATTATTATGGTATTTAAAAAAAAATCGGCCTTATGCCTGAAGACTCCTTTTTTATGTATTGACGAGTTAAGATATTTAGTAATAAATGTTTCTAGACATGTTTGACAAATAAAATGTTTCTAGGCGTTACCGATCGATTTCTTCTCTTAATTGATAGTTTGGGTACTTGTTTATGACCAGGTACAGTTTGAAACTTAGGTAAATAGTAGATAGTTTTTGTAGGCCGTAATCAGAACAGAATTAGAAAATTTTTATAGGAAAATGAAATTTAAAATACAAATGTAGTGGGTGAAATTTAAATCCTAACCAGTTTAATCATAAAATAAAAATCTAATTACTAGATTAAAAGTAAATATTTGATATCCTATTAAAGAAGCTAGACTATATAAAAAATTCTAAAGAAATAAATATTAGATAAATTTCAATATACATAATTAAAATTTTAAAATCATAGAGTAGCTTAGTTTTCTTTTGAACTTCAATAATTCCATGATTGATTTTTTTTTTTTTTATGGTGATCATTTGCAGTACTCTATTTTATATGAAAATTGATTAACATGAACATCCTACTATTATTAGTCAATGAAAAGTGTAAAATAAAACATAAATGGTATTATTAAATGAATGGCTAAATTCTGATATGTAACTTACCACTTGGTTTCTTGAATGAAACTGACATTTTGCCTTTTATCAAAAAAAAAAAAAAGTTTTAAAGTTATGTAAATCTTAGTTTTGTATTAAATTAGAGATTTCTTTCAATTTTTGAAATAAAATGATGATGAATATAATGTATTACACAGAAAACCACCGAATATATTGTGGCTTGAATATGGGTTAAATTGAATTATAGTCATGAGTTTCTAACTTTCTATAATACGGTTATCAGAACAGTAAATTGCAAACTCACTCAAAGCCATAAAACAATTACAAATAGATGGAGGACGTATATGAAATTTTGCTCTTGCAATAGACCGCGTTGCATGGTTCAACCACTTCAATGTCATAGATCCATACACTGTGCGGTCCATGCTTGCTGCCTTGTCGCCAAATCACTGTGATCTGAATTCATATGCAGCGCACTTTGTGAGTATTAGGTATAGCGGGTAAATATTTACAAATTGTACAGCCCGTTTCACTCATATTTACAAATTGATCCCTTAATCGCCGATAAACTTTGATGTCAACGCTCCCTCACAAATCTCCCCCCTTAATTCTAAGTTCAAATAATAATAGTTTGATGTGTACAAACATGAAAATAGCTTCTTCTTCTTTTTTTAAAACATGAAAATTAAATTATGGATAAGATCTAGATAATCAACAATATAAATATGTCATGTTGTATTATCGGATAAGAAGAATAACATATTTATTGAATTAGTCTAAATTTATTTTTATTTAAAGAAATAATAAAAACATTAACAAAATATAAAATTTTATTTCTAACAATATTTGGAGATGTATACTGAATTAAGACAGTCGAATCGACCGTATAAATCTGGACCAAAATCTGAGCCAAATATTGGTATAAATTATTTGAAAATATTGTTTTATTTATATAATTATTGAAAGTACTAGGATAATACTTTTAAAACGCTCACATCATGTTTTGGATGCCAATTAATATCAAACAACAAGATCAGGTTATGGATCAACTTTATTCTAATACGATGCAGTTAAGTTGTATTAGATAATAAACATAAAATTAATTGAACATTTTAAAAATGACATGAGAGTAAATTGGAAGGAGAGAAGGAAGCGGAAGACATTATTTTTTTTGGATTTTACAATAATATTTTGTTAATAAATATAAAATATATTATCATAGATAGTTTCAACTATGCAGTGCATGTTCTAAAATTTCTAAATTTTTCAATAGAGATTGGATTTGTATGATATATTTTTCTTGTCCTCATTATCGTGTTCTGGCCATTTTGTTTAATACCCAAAAAAAAAAGAAAAATATAAAAATAACCTCCGTTTTGATTTTTTTTTTTATATATGCCCTGACCGTCTGGGCGCGCCAAAATTTTAGCAAACCGCTCATACTGGGGGCGCTTCATGCCATTACCAAACCGCCCCAGTGGTGGGCGGTCCACTTTTTTTTTTTTTTTAAAGTTGTTTTTTTCCTTAAACAGAAATTTTTTAATTCTTTTTATTTTTTGTATTGAAATATTAGAAATGTTGAATATATTTTTTTAAAAATAGATAGAATACAATATAATTTGATTTATTAGAAATACTGCAACAAATAACCCGGATCAATATTTTTCAGGCCAGATTTTTCGCGGCTGTAAGAAAAATTAATATATTTCTTTATGTGTTATTGGAAAAAAATAAAAATGCTTAGATTCCGAGTTATTGATCCCGTTTCAAAAGTCACTTCTATGTAATCTAGAAAATATTGTGATCTTTTTAGAACATTTAATTTATGAAAAGTTGTGTCTATTTTTGAAAAAAAACAAAAACTTTAAGTTATTTAATAATTGTTATTCAAAAAGAATTCTCAAAATAGATACAACTTTTTATAAATTAAATGTCCCAAAAGGATCACAATATTTTCTAGATTACATAGAAGTGACTTCTGAACCGGGATCAATAACTCGGAATCTAAGCATTCTTATTTTTGTCCAATAACACATAAAGAAATATATTAATTTTTCTTACAGCCGCGAAAAATCCGGCCTGAAAAATATTGATCCGGGTTATTTGTTGCAGTCTTTCTAATAAATCAAATTATATTGTATTCCATCTATTTTTAAAGAAATATATTCAACATTTCTAATATTTCAATACAAAAAATAAAAAGAATTAAAAAATTTCTGTTTAAGGAAAAAAACAACTTTAAAAAAAAAAAAAAAAAAGTGGACCGCCCACCACTGGGGCGGTTTGGTAATGGCATGAAGCGCCCCCAGTATGGGCGGTTTGCTAAAATTTCGGCCCGCCCCGTATCCAGGCGGTCAGGGCATATATAAAAAAAAAAACCAAAACGGAGGTTATTTTTATATTTTTTTTTTGGGTATTAAAAAAAATGGCCGATCATGTTCGATGTTTTAAAGGTGTTGGAGATAATACAATGACAATATTAGAAAATTAAATGTAACTAAATGCAACTTACTGATATTCATATATACAATTTCAAAAATATATTTTTCCACGCCACATCTCCGATACTAATAATTATTCCTCAATTAATTTCAAGCCATATCCGACCGAAATTTTTATTAATATCCAAAAAAAATATATTAAATTTGAGAAACTATCAAGGTTATTCACGCTCTTGCTCTAAATAAAGCTGCTTTGTGTGGGTAGATCAACAGAATTCGTTAGTTATTGTTACATGTGGTGAGCAGGAACACAATTGCATTGGCTGAATATAATTACTTGCTCCAAAATATTCAAATTTAATTAATACGAGATTTAATAAACCACAAGGCCGAAGGTTAGAGCGTCGTTCTAATAACGCGAAGGTCGCAGGTTCGAGACCTGCATGGGCCAATTTGTGTTTTTTTTTTTTCCTTGCTTTGTATTCAATTCTAAACGGATAACGGTTTGCTCTTTTTTCCCTCCTTGTATCCATAATTCACCAATAATTTTTAGTCACCGTAATTCACTAATAAATGTTTGGATTATTTTGCTTTGTACCATTGACCGACTGCTCAGGAAGCACCATTCCTTCAGTATATTCGTTTACTGCTAGTGTTATTTATTTTCAAACATGAGAAATCTGAAGGGGGATTCTAATGATCGGGGTTATACACTTAAACTTTCTTTGGTTTCTAAACTATACTAAAAATCATTTATTTTTTTAGTAAAGATTTGGAGATCAAGCCACTCAACTCTTAATAAATAATTTTTCTATCCGAGTTTTGAAGCAGCGATCTTCTGTATGGAAGGTAGTTGGGGTTAAATCTAAAATATGGAATCTCGGTACACTCTGTTCCAATTACAAGAAACACGCAATAGTTCCAAAAAAACTGTAAACAAATATTACCAAAAAATTAGATACAAATGCAACCTTGCATACAACCAAAACAGTTACAATAGCTGAAAAATAATCAACTTACGTCACAAGAGATATAAAGAGAAGAGAGAGGGGGAGTTGGGCCTTAGACCTATTTGAATCTAAAGAAAAATTCCAACAAAAATATTATCTTTGTTACTAAAATAATAAATTGATTCTCTCAATACAAATGATTAATATATTATAATCTCCCAAATTTGTTTTTCTAAACATCAAACAATTTTTACAAAAGATAAAATATTTAGAAAAACGAAACACTCATCGGTACTACCACCCTTAATCTTCCTTATGAAATCCTAAACATTCAAAAATGGAAACACGATTGTTTTTCTTTTTATAGTACAGAAACACAGTTTTTTTTCCCTAAAGATAAAAATGGCATTCTCACAATTTTAAGGTTTTGTAGTGACATTCTCACAATTTTTCCAAAATTTAAATGGGTTGTCTACAGTGCAGTATATGGATTTTAGCTGTAGTACAGCAAAAAAAAATAACCCTTCATTTTCTAATCCAATGATTGTGATTATTAGAAATTTAACAGTATTTCTCCGTTATATTTAACAGAAATGCTAGTCGGAAGGCCAAATTGGTCATTTTATAATGAACCACGTATTTCATACTCTCAGACATATCTCTCCGCCTCTCCCTCTTCACCGTTTTTAAACGGACGTGCCCACCCCCTCCTCCATATCTCTCCGCCTCCCCCTCTTCGCCGTTTTTAAACGGACGTGCCCACCCCCTCCTCCCGTCTGTATGGGCAGCCGAGCAAACGCCGCCCCTCTCCGCCATTTTCTTCGCTCTCTCTCTCTACCGAGCACTGTGTCCAAAATCCCCCCTCTCTCTCTTAGCCCGAGCACTGAGCACAAACCTACCCCGCTGTCTCACTCTCTGAGCCCAAGCACCATTAACGCCACTGAGAACAATATCACGAGCACCGAGCAGCGGAGGCGGCAACGCGTTGAAGCCCTGCCGCGATTTCTCTGCTCTCTTCTCCGTTCAAATGGATCAGCCACGATTTTGTTCAATCCCGCCGCGATTTCTCTTATCTCTTCTCCGTTCAAAAGGATCAGCCGCGATTTTTAGGGGTGAGAGGAAGAGATCAGTCGGGATTAGCAAAACTTTTGGGATGAGAGAAGAGATCGGAGAAAGAGATAACAGAGTCAGGAAAAAAGTGAAAATGACAATTTTACCCTAAATAACTTAAAATTGGAGACAAAGAGATTAAAAGTCAGATTTTACTTAAAACTAATTACTGCACTGTAGCCGAATTAATTTTGCTGCACTGTAGACAAACCCAATTTAAATACATTTTTTTGACTAGGTTTCTCTTTTTTTTTTTTTTTAAACTAGGTCGCTCTCGTCACCAGTAAGTTCGCACCATGCGTACCAGTCAATAGTTTCATGTCGATTGAAATGCTTGGTCACCAAAATCTTCACCAAGGAATTCTTTCTTTCATTAATAACAGGAGTCCAATATTTAGGACTAAGAACCATTAGTTCTCTAAAACTTCCAGGAAGTACTCTAGATTCTACATCATAAAATGGAAAAACGGCCACCACCCGTAGGCGCTTGAGTAGCACCTCGAAAATAGTCTCGATCACTGGCTCAAGGTCTTCGTTAAATGTGAACAATCGAAATTGTGAGCTTGGAAAGCCATCTTGCAAGAAGATGGACCAGAATGGAGCATTCAAATTATCTCTCAGAATCTCACCCAAGATTTTTGCTCCCCAGATTGATCCATTCACCTTCTTTGCTATCTCTTCTCCCATTTTTGCCAACTCAGGATGGTCCTCTGCGTCAGCACTACCAAAAGCATGCTCCTTGAAAAACAACATATACTCGTCCTCAGAAAATCCTTCAATCATCATTGGCTTCACTGTCCCAATGGATCTAATGCCCTTGTCCATGGCATATTCCCAACTAGTGCTTGTAAAAATTACCTTGCTTCCTTGTTTTCCACATCTTAGGCAACCCAACAGGGCACTCCAAACCTCAGAATCAACATACAGAACATCATCCATTATGAGAAGAAGTCTCTCTGAGCTGAGGTTCTGCTTAAGCATTGCTAGTACCGTATTCTCGTCAAAATCAGTTATGCCAGTACTGTTTAATTCCTTTAGAATTTTTTTAAAAATCGAAGGAGGACGAGAATTAGTAATGGCCAAATGAGGAATGTAAATTTTCAAGGAAAATTGATTTTGCACCTTTGGATCATAGAAACAGTGAAGGGCAAGAGTGGTCTTTCCTACTCCACTTGGACCAACTATTGGAAGAATATCCACATTATTTTCACCAGCCATGCTAGGTTCAAACAAGAATTTCATAACTTCCTCTCTTTCCTTACACCGATTTACTAACCTGGTCGGCTCCATGTAGAGGTATCTTTTCATGGGCCTTTCAGGTAGGGCATTCACCATGAGTAAGAACGCATGTATATCAATACTTTTCAACATTTTCAGAGCATCACGGAGTTCCCTGTGCTCATCATTATCAAAAAGCAAGGTTCTGGTTGTCCGCTGCCGTTTGGTTGGACGACTGGTCGGGTCAATAAGTAAATTGCCCGTACCTTTTGTACCAGCTAGCATTGGAGAAAGTGAACTCCTGTTTTTGAAGGTACGATAATAGTACTCCCCACGGTATGCTGCTTTCATTATTTCTGCCAACCACTCGAGCAATTGTTGGTTGGTGATCCTTCTCCCTCTTGCTGTAGTGATGGCTGATTTGATTTTGCACACCTCATTGTGCAGGCTAAACAGGATCACATCGAGTCCCTCCTGCGTCTCGTATCTGCTCATGACCTGTCCCTCCTGCGTCTCGTATCTTCTCATGACCGAGGAGGAAACACCTCTTACTATCATTGCACCTACTTCTCCCCCGACTCCAGATGAAATCGTACTTGCTACGGCCCCCATACTGCAGTATGCCCCCCACCCCTTGTAACTGTTTCAAGCAAATTGAAATTATGATTGCTTCTATTAGTGTGGTAAATTATAAATTCATACAACCAGTTAATGTTAAAGGTCAAAAGTCGTTTTATCATCAAATTACAACACGGATAATTTTTCATACAAACTACATGACTGTTCTAAGTTACTATTGACTTGTTGTTATTTTTCTTTTTAACTTGGAAGAACTGTCCCAAAAAATTCATATTTTCGAGTGGTATTCACAAATTCATCTGCTTAGCATTATTAGCAAACAAAACACTATTGTAATTTGTTTTTGGCAATTCACTGCCCCCCCACCAATTGAGACTATTTTTTTGGTTTTGCTTAATGAAAATCAAAAGAGGTCATAAGTTGGACATGGGAGTTTAGTTTTAAACTTACTAAAACTTCGGAGCCAATTCAACAAAAAGCACACGATGTCTATTATATATTACAGAAAAGTCACCTTTATTTTCTTCTGTAGTTGAAAATTCAGTAGCACAATATTGAGGAATATGGTGAAAAAGACATGTCTTTATCACCTTCATTATGAATGGCTATATATAGTCTACGCATTAACTTAATTATTTTAGTTCGTATGGGTCCCTCTTGTTCTTATCAGAAAGGAAGAGGAAGGAGGGAGGAAGGGAGGGAGGAAAGAGGGAGGAATTAAATGCTGATAAAAGATTTGTCAGGTAACACAAAAAATCTACAAGAATACAATATCCAGGAAGGAGGGAGGAAGGATGAAATGCTGATGAAAGATTCGTTAACACAAAATGTCTGGAAGGATACAATATCCAGGTCGCAAGATGGAGAGTTGCATTTCCTACGTGGTAATCCATATGCTGATGATAGAAAGAGGGCTAAGTTCAAAACGTTTGTACGTTCCATTATATTTTGAACAAAATGGGAATATTATGTTGATATTTTTGATGGAAAAGTTAAAAATAACTTGATTGGAACAAATTAAAAGCTCATTGGCTATGAAGAAACAAATAAAATTTGAGTGACTAATTTGTAACAAAATACAATTTTAGTGACCTCCAGTAAAATTTACCTATAAAGGCATGTTTTGCATATACATTATAAAAGGTCATAGCTCATGATAATGCCGTGAATTGAATAAATAGTGCATGCAAAGGAAAGTGGGACACATCCAATGGGCATCAAACTCAAATCGATCTGATGCCCGCTTAGATCCATCTGATTCGTTTCATAATTCGTGCATGTTTGATCCACACAAATCAGATGCACCCCTCTTGGGAAGAGGATAAATACACCGACGCTGTGTCAAAGGCAAGTTGCAATTTACTTTCAGAACGACACGTTCCGACTTTTCTTATAATTTATTAACAATGGCTATCATAGATAACAATTGAAATACAAGGAAAATTGACCCACGTCTTAAATAGTTGCCTACGTATACATAGTTTTGTCTATTACCGTTTAACATATTTACATAACACCAACAAGCGATCGCAAAGATAACACTCTGTTTTGGAGGAATTTCACATTAATTTATTCAGTCCGCAGAGCCAATCTGCAACCCCATTTGGAGGGGACCGCAGAGCCAATTTGCGGCCCCACTTAGCGGGCCGCAAGAGGTGTTTTTGGTTGTTGTAACATGCACAGTGGGGCCACAAATAGACTCTGCAATCCCTCCAAATGAGACCGCGGAGCCAATATGCGACCTGAGTAAATGTAAAATTCTTCTAAAACGGAGGTGTTTTAGTTTATTTTTTTATTATGGTATTTAAAAAAATTTCAGCCTTATGCGTGAAGACTCTTTTTTTTAAGTATTGACGAGTCAAAAATTTAGTAATAAATGTTTCTAGACATGTTTGACAAATTAAATGTTTCTGGGCGGTACCGAATTCTTCTTTTAATTGATATTTTGGGTACCTGTTTATCACCAGGTACGGTTTGAAACTTAGGTAAATTGTAGATAGTTTTTGTAGGCCGTAATCAGAACGGAATTAGAAAAAATTTATAGGAAAATGAAATTTAAAATACAAATGTAGTGGGTGAAATTTAAATCCAAATCAGTTTAATCACAAAATAAAAATCTAATTACTAGATTAAAAACAAAGGTTTAAATAGCGTTTATCGCGTCATAGCGGACTGATTAAAAAAACAGCGCTATACTCAAATAGCGGCGCTATAGTGCGCTATAGCGCTGATAGCGCCATAACTTTTATGGTTCGAAAATGCTATAGCACGCTATTTAAAACCCTGATTAAAAGTAAATATTTGATATTCTATTAGAGAAGCTAGACTATATAAAAATTCTGAAGAAATAAATATTAGATAAATTTCAATATACATAATTAAAATTTTAAAATCATAGAGGTAGCTTAGTTTTCTTTTGAACTTCAATAATTCCATGATTAATTTTTTTTATGGTGATCGTAATTGGCAGTACTCTATTTTATATGAAAATTGATTAACATGAACATCCTACTATTATTACCAAAGGTTTAAATAGCGTTTATCGCGTCATAGCGGATTGATTAAAAAAACAGCGCTATACTCAAATAGCGGCGCTATAGCGCGAAATAGCGCACTATTTAGAACCCAGATTATTAGTCAATGAAAAGTGTAAAATAAAACATAAATGGTATTATTAAATGAATAATTATTAAATGAATGGTTAAATTCTGATATGTAACTTACCCCTTTGTTTCTTGAATGAAACGGACATTTTGCCTTTTATCAAAAAAAAAAAAAAAATTAAGTTAAGTAAATCTTAGTTTTGTATTAAATTAGATATTTCTTTCAATTTTTGAGATAAAATGATGATGAATATAATGTATTACACAGAAAACCACCGAATATATTGTGACTTGAATATAGCTTAAATTGAATTATAGTCATGAGTTTCTAACTTTCTATATAATACGGTTATCAGAACAGTAAATTGCAAACTCACTCAAAGCCATAAAACAATTACAAATAGATGGAGGACGTATGTGAAATTTTGCTCTTGCAAAAGACCGCGTTGCATGGTTCAAGCACTTCAATGTCATAGATCCATACACTGTGCGGTCCGTGCTTGCTGCCTTGTTAGTGTTTGGTAAATGCCCCCGGGGGCTCAACCCGGACCGGTCCGCCCATGCCCGTGCCCGTGCCACGGGTATGCACGGGTACACGGGCACGGGTATTAAACGGGCCGGACTCGGTTTTTCAAAAAAAAACCGTGCATACCCGGACCCCCGTACCCGTTAACCCGTACCCGTGATGCCCGTGCCCATGTCCGAGACCGTGTACCCGTACCCGTTTTTTTCAAATTTCAAATTTTTTGAAAATTCCCTCCAAAGTCCAAACCAATTAATTTTCACATAAAAAATAATATTTTAAACTAATTATATTAGACATGCATAAATTTATTTTATATAAAGTGACTAAAATATATAATTTAAATGACAATTTCATTTGCAATTTAATAGATACATGATAATTTCATATATTTTAATGAAATTACTTTCAAAACGTCATATTGACAAGAATATTAATTTTTATTTGATCCATCTCATAAATTCATTTGATATATATATATTTTTATTTTTAAACACTAAAAGCAATAAAAAAATTAATTGCATGAGTACATTGCTTTGTTTTTTATTTATTTATAATTTACATATGTTTCAATGAAATTGAATTTATAATTTATTTATATTTCAATAAAAAAAAGAAATTTTTTATTTATATTTGATTATAACAAAAATTATTGAGTTCAAATATACAACCATGTCAAATGAATTTTAATTGGTATAAATTTGGATTTACAATTTATTGGTTTTCAAAGAAAAAAAAAACAGAAAAAAAACAGAAAAAAAAACAGAAAAAAAAAAAAGAAAAAAAAAGGAAAGAATAGGAAAAAAAAAAAAAACCGGACCGGACCGCCCGGCCCCCCTACCCAGACTGTCCTGCCCCCGAACCCGTGACGGGCACGGGTATTAAACGGGCAGGGCAGGATTTTTGAAAAAAAAAAACCCGTAATGCCCGGCCCGTTGTACTCGTGTGTCCGTGACGCCCGTGCCCGGGTTTTGCCCGGACCCCCCGGCCCGGCCCGTTTACCAAACACTATGCCTTGTCGCAAAATCACTGTGACCTGAATTCATATGCAGCGCTCTTTGTGAGTATTAGGTATAGCGGGTAAATATTTACAAATTGTATGACCCGTTTTACTCATATCATCACTAAAATGGGAGAGGGGGGTGTCCGATGGGCATCGGACCAAATCCTGTTCGATGGGCTGTTTAAACCGTCAGATCTGCTTTAGGATTCGCACCCGCAATTTCGCGTCTGCTTTAAAATCCGTACACACGAATTCTAAAACAGATCTGACGGTTTAAACCCCCCATCGAACAGGATTTGGTCCGATGCCCATCGAAAACCCCCCTCTCCCCACTAAAATATGTTAGGCAGCTTCTGTTTCCACATGATCCATTAATCGTCGGTAACTTAGGTTGATGTCTCCGCTCCCTGACAAATCTCCTCCCTTAATTCTAAGTTCAAATAATAATAGTTTGAGAGTGAGGCTATGGTACTATGCATATCACGGGTTGTTACCGTGCTACGGCTTTATATTCGAGTTTTCAAATCCTAACGATCGATCCCAACCGTTCATTTTGTTCTCCATATTAATATGTGTTTGGAGACCAAATTTTACATTTTTTGAAAATTTTTTACTACTTTTTTAGATATTTAGAAAATCACTTGATCTGAAAATTCTGGACCATCCATAAACAGTGATTTTCAATAAATCTAAAAAATAGTAAAAAAATTTCAAAAAATGTAAAATTTGGTCTCCAAACACATATTAATATGGAGAACAAGATGAACGGTTGGGATCGATCGTTAGGATTTGAAAACTCAAATATAGAGCCGTAGCACGGTAACAAATCGTAATATGCATAGTACCATAGACTCACTCATAGTTTATAGTTTGATGTGTACAAACATGAAAATAGCTTCTTCTTCTCTTTTTAAAACATGAAAATTAAATTATGGATAAGATCTAGATAATCAACAATATAAATATGTCATGTTGTATTATCGGATAAGAAGAATAACATATTTATTGAATTAGTCTAAATTTATTTTATTTAAAGAAATAATAAAAACATTAACAAAATATAAAATTTTATTTCTAACAATATTTGGAGATGTATACTGAATTAAGACAGTCGAATCGACCGTATAAATCTGGACCAAAATCTGAGCCAAATATTGGTATAAATTATTTGAAAATATTGTTTTATTTATATAATTATTGAAAGTACTAGGATAATACTTTTTATACGCTCACATCATGTTTTGGATGCCAATTAATATGAAACAACAAGATCAGGTTATGGATCAACTTTATTCTAATACGATGCAGTTAAGTTGTATTAGATAATAAACATAAATTTAATTGAACATTTTCAAAATGGCATGAGAGTAAATTGGAAGGAGGGAAGGAAGCGGAAGACATTATTTTTTTTGGATTTTACAAGAATATTTTGTTAATAAATAAAAAAAATATTATCATAGATATTTTCAACTATGCAGCGCGCATGTTATAAAATTCCTAAATTTTTCAATAGAGATTGAATTTGTATGATGTATTTTTCTTGTCTTCATTATCATGTTCGATGTTTTAAAGGTGTTGGAGATAATACAAAGACAATATTAGAAAATTAAATGTAACTAAATGCAACTTACTGAACATTCATATATACAATTTCAAAAATATATTTTCCACGCCACATCTCCGATATTAATAATTGTTCCTCAATTAATTTCAAGCCATATCCAAACGAAATTTTTACTAATATCCAAAAAAAATATTAAATTTCAGAAAATATCAAGATTTTCGCTTTTTTTTTAAATCTACCCAAATCGCAATTTTTTCTTTTTGCGGTTTTAGACTGAATTACTGCAATTTTTATTTTGCGGTTTTGGAATTCCAAACTGCAATTTTTTTTGCAGTTTTGGAATTCTAAACCTCAAAATTTTTTTTGCGGTTAAAAAAAAAAGCTATAATTTTTAATGGTTTTGCATTTTTCATTTTTTTTAGTTAAATAGAAATATTTATAATTTTTTGTATTGAAATATTATAAATATTTTATATATTTCTCTGAAAAATAGATGAAATACTATATAATTTCATTTATTAGAAAGACTGTTACAAATAACTCGGATCAACATTTTTTATGCCGGATTTTTTGCGACTGTTAGAAAAATTAATATATTTTTTTATGTGTTATTGAAAAAAATAAAATTCTTAAATTATGAGTTATTGATCTCGGTTCAAAAGTTAATTCTAAGTAAATATATACATAAAATATTGTCATAGCTATTCGGCTATTTCCGGCCGCTCTTGATCTATTTAAAGCTTCTTTTGGATTATTATTACATGTGGTGGAGCAGGAACACAGTTGCATTGGCGAAATATAATTACTTCAAAATATTGAAATTTAATTAAAGCAATATTTAATAAAAGTTCAGCTGGTTAGAGCGTCGTGCTACTGCTAATCACGCGAAGGTCGTCGCAAGTTCGAGACCTGCATGCTCCTTGAAAAACAACATATACTCCTCAGAAAATCCTTCAATCATCGTTGGCTTCACTGTCCCAATGGGTCTAATGCTCTCATCCCTGTAATAATGCCAACTATCGCTTGTAAAAATTACCTTGCTTCCTTGTTTTGCACATCTTAGGCAACCCAACAGGGCATTCCAAACCTTAGAATCAACATACCGCTTAAGCATTGCTAGCAACGTATTCTCGTCACAATTAGTTGTCTCAGTTGTTTGAAAAAGGAAAGAATAACTAATGCTTGAATGAGGCAGTGAAGGGCAAGAGTGGTCTTTCCTACTCCATCTGGACCAACTATTGGAAGAATATCCACATTATTTTCACCAGCCATGTTAGGTTCAAACAAGAATTTCATAACTTCCTCTCTTTCCTTACCTCGATTTATTAACCTGTTCAGCTCCATGTAGAGGTACCTTTTCATGGGCCTTTCAGGTAGGGCATTCACCATGAGTAAGAACGCTTTTATATCAATACTTTTCAACATTTTCAGATCATCACATGGAGTTCCCTATGCTCGTCATTATCAAAAAGCAAGGTTCTGATTGAGATATACAAACTTGTGGTAGTGTACATTATTACTATTATGTATTAAACTTGGGAACGACTAACAGTACCCCCATATCAGTCTCCTAAATGTCCCCCGCACTAAAAAACAAACAATTTTCGACAGGGGACCACTAACTGACTCCAACATCTGATATGGGGGTATTTATACTCTGAGTTAATAGTCAAAACGTATAGTATTCATACCTACGAATGTATAGTATTCATACTTATTATCAGAATCATTCGTCATATGTAAACACAAGCTGGAGGGGACCAGTAACGACCAGGGGGACCACTGACGTCTTGTGATAGCCTGGATTGGGGACCGCAACCGTCTGAAAGCGACATTTGTTAAGATTGGAGACTACTACAGCGAATCTATATGTTATTCATATCTAACTAAAGAAGTATTAATATCTAAACTAATGAAGTATTCATACTGACGATTACGAAGTATTCATACATGTTTGAAATAATTTATACAATTCAAAATTCAAAGTCAAACCCTTCTTCTTGAACACCTCTTCTAAGAAATATTCATATCTAACTAATGAAGTATTCATACATGTTTGAAATAATTTATACAATTTAAAGTCAGACCCTTCTTCTTGAACATCTCTTCTAAGAAATATTCATATCTAATAACATGAATGTATATCTAACAAACGAAGTATTCATATCTAACAAATGAAGTATTCATACATGTTCGAAATAATTTATACAATTCAAAATTCAAAAGTCAGATCCATCTCTCTTACCTCACCTCTTCCAAGAAGTATTCATATCTAACATGAAGTATGCATACCTAACAAATGAAATATTCATATCTAACTAATAAAGTATTCATATGTTCCACTGTGACAATTTTCGCTGGGCTAGCATGGACCCCCTCCAATGGTGCACCACGCTCTTGTTGGGATTTCGGGTAGGTTATAGTGCAACAATTCGAAACAGTTCAAGATTTGTTCACTACCCGAAAACCAGAATCCAAGTATAAAACTAATTCTAGGATTAAAACAGAGTTTACCACTAGACGCGCAGCGGAAACTTCAAGTCTAGCAGTAGCCTTCTTTTTCTTTCCTTCGTGTCTCACTTCCTTCGTGTTTCCTTTCCTTCGTGTCAGATCCACGCAACAGCCTAGCAGTCACGCCTCTATCAGTATCCACACGAACAAGTTGATAGACTTCTGTAATTCGATATGCTAGTACCGAATTAATAGCCCCTCTTTTATCTGTCTCTCTCTTTCTGTTTTTCTGAAAAACTGAATGATAATGGCCAACCGAATTCTGAACAGATCACAGCATATTTATAAATTATATGCACCAGTTCGTTTGAGCCTATTCATGGCATCAATTCGTTGAACCCTTTCAGAAGACTTATCCATTTCAGATCAGATCATAATATCAGAAATTCGGGCCTAGCCCAATAAAGAGTTAATCCATATTAATTATTAATATGGCCCATAAATATTATGGCCTATAGTACATTTCTAACAGTCTCCCACTTGTACTAAAGTCAAATATTTTAAACTTGTTTTCAACCTTGTTCTTGTGTGTGACCCAATAGGTTCATATAATGTTGGCAGTGAGCTGAAAATCTTTTTCGACACACAAATCATAAGCGGTCCCTAGCAGGGCATTATGACTACCCAAATTATATGAATGTTAATATCCGACAATTACCTCACAATTATTTATGTTAATCCTTTTATCACTTGATATCTTGATTGTACTCAAAGCAGGATATGTGTCAACTTTGTACATTACAATCTTTGATTTCTCATACCAAAGTTAGATTGACTTTCATATGATTGACTATAAACCATATAGCACGATCATGCATTTTTCAATCTATCTTTCTAGAGGGGCCCAGAGATATCATACTCTCAATACATGAGAGGGATAAATTCCATCTTGATCACTCACATTTCTTCACATGATTCATAATACACCCAATTACTACCTTTATAGTTACTTGGTTAGGGCTAACGTTTGATAGCATTAAAGTATACAATCCTCATTGAAGAAATCAATGATGATCTCAAGTCAAAGGATTCAACAAAATATTGTATAAAATAAACTGATGACACATAATAATCCATACAGTATTTTATAGCGGGTCTGTCCAATATCATGTTTATCAAACATGTATCCATGTGATTGCATTGGATATCCCATATCAATGATCCGTAAAACCTGATCATCCACAATCAATCCACATACCAGTCCATAAATTATTAGTGTTCCAACTAACAATAAAGACTAGGGACTATTTAGAATAATATTGCATTCCATTATAAAGTTTTACGATCCAATTCATCGAATTGATGATAAATAATAAGCAATAATTATTCAAGGAACATTACATTGTTTTATTCATAAAACATAAACATCCAAACAAACATCTAAATTATAAACCTCTGTAGCACAATAATAATCACTAGAGCCAATCACTCATGTATCTAATACCTATAGCTCTAGTATGCATATCATGCTTAACTTGCGAAAGAGGTTTAGTCAAAGGATCCGCCACATTTGCATCTGTTGCTATCTTGCATATTTTAACATCACCTCTATTCACAATCTCTCGAATAAGGTGAAAACGTCGAAGTATGTGTTTGGATTTTTGATGTGATCTTGGCTCTTTAGCCTGTGCGATTGCTCCATTATTATCACAATAGAGATCCACTGGATTTTCAATACTTTTAATCACACCAAGTTCAATAATGAACTTTCTTATCCAAACAGCCTCTTTTGTTGCTTCTGAAGCAGCAATATATTCAGCTTCTGTTGTAGAATCGGCTACTGTCTCCTGCTTGGAACTCTTCCAACTTACAGCTCCTCCATTGAGACAAAATACAAATCCAGATTGCGATCTAAAATAATCTTTGTCGGTTTGGAAGCTTGTATCTGTATAACTAGATACAACAAGCTCTTCCTCACCTCCATAAACAAGAAATGCATCCTTAGTCTTTCTCAAGTACTTAAGGATATTCTTCACTGCTATCCAATGACCCTCACCTGGATCTGACTGGTATCTGCTTGTGACACTCAAAACATATGAAACATCGGGACGTGTACAAAGCATAGCAGACATGATAGATCCAATTGCGGAAGCATATGGAATCTTACTCATGCGTTCTCGCTCATCTTGTGTCGAATGACACTGATTCTTGCAGAGACTTATGCCACTTGACATAGGTAAAGATCCTCTCTTTGAATCTTGCATGTTGAATCTTTTCAACACCTTGTCAATGTATGTACTTTGGCTCAATCCAATTAGCATTTTTGATCTATTCCTATAGATCCTTATTCCCAATATGTAATTTGCTTCACCTAAATCTTTCATTGAAAAACTACTTTTCAACGAAGACTTTACTGATTGAAGCAATGGAATATCATTTCCAATCAACAGAATGTCATCCACATACAAGACAAGAAAAACAAGTGCGCTCCCACTAGTCTTTTTATAAACACAAGGTTCTTCTTCGTTCTTGATGAATCCAAATTCCTTGACCACTTCATCAAAACGAATATTCCAACTCCGAGATGCTTGTTTCAATCCATAAATATATTTTCGAAGTTTGCATACTTTCCTAGCATTATTTGGATCAGCAAAACCTTCGGGTTGTGTCATGTACACATCCTCGTTCAAGTTTCCATTAAGGAAAGCGGTTTTGACATCCATTTGCCAAATCTCATAATCAAAATATGCGGCAATTGCTAGAAGTATCCTAATTGACTTAAGCATTGCAACTGGTGAAAAAGTTTCATCATAGTCTATCCCATGAATTTGCTTGAAACCTTTTGCCACCAAACGTGCTTTGTGAATGTGAACATTCCCATTCATGTCAATTTTCTTCTTAAAAATCCATTTACACTCAATGGTTCTTACACCATTAGGTAAATTAACCAAGCTCCAAACTTGATTATCTTCCATGGATTGCATTTCAGATTTCATAGCCTCAAGCCATTTATCAGAGTCCGGGCTTACCATTGCTTCACGAAACGTCGTAGGCTCATCGTTGTCCAACAACAATATGTCGCGTTGTTCTGATATGAGCAACAAATACCTCTGAGGTACGCGACGTTCCCTATCCGACCTTCGTAATGGTAATGTCTCTTGTATAGGTTCCACAATGTCTTGTGGTTCCTCATGAGTAGTAGGAGTATCTTCTTGAGTATCTCGAATTTCTTCGAGATGCACATTACTCCCACTAACTCCTTTGGAGAGAAATTCTTTCTCCAAGAAGACATCATTTCGAGTAACAAATACTTTGTTCTCTGCCCTATTATAGAAGAAAAATCCCTTGGTTTGTTTCGGATATCCAACAAAGAAACACTTATCAGATTTAGGTGTGAGCTTATCAGACATCAATCGTTTTACATAAGCCTCACAACCCCATATTTTAAGAAAAGACATACTATGATGTTTCCCAGTCCATATTTCAAATGGTGTCTTCTCAACTGCCTTTGTTGGAACCCTATTAAGTGTGAAAGCTGTCGTTTCTAGAGCATATCCCCAAAATGATAATGGAAGATCAACTTGACTCATCATAGAACGAACCATGTCCAACAATGTTCTATTCCTCCTTTCAGACACACCGTTCCATTGAGGTGTTCCTGAAGGAGTAAGTTGTGAAACAATTCCAAATTGCTTCAAATGATCACCAAATTCTTGACTCAAATATTCGCCTCCTCGATCTGATTGAAGAGCTTTAATTGTCTTGCCAAGTTGATTCTGTACTTCATTCTGAAATTCCTTGAATTTCTCAAATGCTTCTGATTTATGTCTCATTAAATAGACATAACCATATCTACTAAAATCATCAGTAAATGTGATGAAGTACTGAAAACCACCTCTTGCGACTGAACTAAATGGTCCACATACATCTGAATGTATAAGTACCAAAAGGTCATTCGCCCTTTCATTTATCCCAGTGAAAGATGTTTTAGTCATTTTTCCCAACAAACAAGCTTCTCATGTTTCAAGTGATTCCAAATCAAATGAGTCTAGAAGTCCTTCTTTATGAAGCTTCTTTATGCGTTTCTCACTTATATGTCCTAAACGACAATGCCATAATAGAGTGGAATTCAAATCATTTGATTTGAGTCTTTTGGTTTGTATGTTATAGACAGGAACATCAAGATCTAGAATATAAAACCCATTATGTAACGAAGCTTTGCCATAATACATATCATTTAAATAAAAGCAGCAACCACTGTTCTTAAATTTAAATTCAAATCCAAACATATTCAAACATGAAATAGAGATAATATTTCTACTTATGGCAGGTACATAATAGCAATTATTTAATTCTAAGATCATCCCGGAAGGTAGAGCCAATGATGCAGTGCCTATGGCCAAAGCAGCAACTCGTGCTCCATTGCCGACACGTAGCTGTACCTCTCCTTTATTTAACATTCTACTCTTTGCAAGCACCTGCATATTTGAACAAATATGAGCTCCTGATCTAGTATCTAATACCCATGAATCAGTTTGATAAGTAGAAATGTTAATTTCTATAACAAAAATACCTGAAGTGGAAGCTCCACTTCCCTTCTTGTTATCTTCCTTGAACTTCTTGCAGTCTCTCTTCCAATGACCAATCTCATTGCAATAGAAGCACTGCGACTCAGCGGCACTGGCAACAGACTTTCTTTTGTTCAAGGTCCCACCCTGAACTTTGTCTTTGCCTTTTCCTTTGGGCTTTCCTTTGCCCTTTTTGCCTTTCTTTTTGAAGTTCGTTTCCTTAACCAACAGCACATCATTAGGTTTCCTCAGGTTTTGTTCGGCTGTCTTTAGCATTCCATGCAATTCTGTCATTGACTTCTCCAGCCCATTCATGTTAAAATTCAGAATGAATTGATGGTAACTTGAGGGCAAGGACTGGAGAATAATGTCAGTAGCCAACTCTTTACTGAGGGGATAGCCCAAACGGTTCAGATTCTCAATGTATCCCATCATCTTGAGTACATGAGGACTAACCGGGCTTCCTTCTGCCAATTTGCATTGATATAATGCCTTTGATGTCTCATATCTCTTAGTACGAGCTTGAACTTGAAAAAGTTCACGAAGTTGCACAATTATGTCATAGGCACTCAATTTCTCAAGCTGCTTCTGAAGCTCAGAGTTCATTATCGTGAGCATGAGACAAGTAACATCAAGGTCATCATTCACATGCTTATCAAAAACTGCTTGTTCTGCGGCATAAATTTTACCATCTGTATCAGCCTTTGGTTTTTCAGGAACGGGTTTCTCTAGAACGTATTCTTTTTTCTCTTGCTTGAGAATTATGCGTAAATTTCTATACCAGTCTAAAAAATTTGGACCAGTGAGTTTTGCACTATCCTTTTCAATAGCAGATCGCAACGTAAAAGTGGATAATCTACAACAAAATAAATATGCAGAAATTTAGACTTAAGTTTATGTTTTTAGAAAAACCTTTTAACTAAAGTTTTACTCCCACTATGTGTTTTAAAATCAATGTCCCATATAAAACCACATAGCGGACCAAGATCCATATTTCACCAAATTCAAGTGAGCTTTGGTATCACTGCTTGAATTTAGTTATTTAGGTAAGCACTCCCATGCTAATTACATCTAATATAACTCTTGGTTTGTTCGAGGTGACATTTCATGTCCCGGCTCCTCAAACCTATGCCTCAAGGCCCAAAAACGTTTTGATAGCCAAGTTAAGTGAAACCAATTCTCTATATATAAGTATCCAACACTTATATCCTACCTCATTAAGATAACTAATGATACCTTGCTTTGGCAAGCCCATCAATTAGCGATCGAAACCTTGATAGGTTAGAGATTTTGGAAAGGCATGAAACTTAATTTTCTTTAAGGGACTTTGTTGTTTATTTTGAAAACATGCTATATAATAAACAATTAAATAATAACATGAGCCCAATTCATAAGTGGAATAGTATGATCCATGGCATGATAATCTCCATTGTAAGACTCCACTTGACAATAGCCACCATCCATCCTTCATGTAATCTTCTTTATTCTAACCAAAATAACTACTCTAATGGCAATAAAGAAAATACATACATGTCCTAATTTTAACGGTTCGCAGACCGTATAAATGATACATAATAAGTGACATGCAAGTCACTTTTAATTATATAATAAATTAATTCATGGGGCACCTCAGGCCGCATTTACACACATCATTCACACAAGGCAACGGGATCATACTATTCACATATTCCATAACTGCAAAACAAAGTTAGATATAGAATCTAATTCTAAATATGGGCTCATGTATAAAACAATACAATATATATTACTTAAACAATTTCTCTTCAGATTCATAAAATAATCATATATCAGAATCAGTCTAACTGATTCAATTTTCATAAAACAGAACTTTCAGATTAATTTTAATTAACCTAAAATTTGAATCAATCCAACTGATTCAATTCTGTCAGAACAATCTAATTGATATGATTATTTAATTATTCCTTAACCCTCACTTAAATCGCCAAATTAATTCGTATTATTTTAATCAATCCAATCGATTAAATTGATACGTTAATCTAATTAACAATCA
This sequence comes from Carex rostrata, assembly GCA_964058875.1. Taxonomy (NCBI): domain Eukaryota; kingdom Viridiplantae; phylum Streptophyta; class Magnoliopsida; order Poales; family Cyperaceae; genus Carex; species Carex rostrata. The sequence goes on from CAXKVT010000134.1 coordinate 144,552, forward strand.
GAAATCCAGAATTAATTCTATACAAGTGGCTCTGATACCACTGTTGGGATTTCGGGTAGGTTATAGTGCAACAATTCGAAACAGTTCAAGATTTGTTCACTACCCGAAAACCAGAATCCAAGTATAAAACTAATCCTAGGATTAAAACAGAGTTTACCACTAGACGCGCAGCGAAAACTTCAAGTCTAGCAGTAGCCTTCTTTTCCTTTCCTTCGTGTCTCCTTTCCTTCGTGTTTCCTTTCCTTCGTGTCAGATCCACGCAACAGCCTAGCAGTCACGCCTCTATCAGTATCCACACGAACAAGTTGATAAGCTTCTGTAATTCGATATGCTAGTACCGAATTAACAGCCCCTCTTTTATCTGTCTCTCTCTTTCTGTTTTTCCGAAAAACTGAATGATAATGGCCAACCGAATTCTGAACATATCACAGCATATTTATAAATTATATGCACCAGTTCGTTTGAGCCTATTCATGGCATCAATTCGTTGAACCCTTTCAGAAGACTTATCCATTTCAGATCAGATCAGAATATCAGAAATTCGGGCCTAGCCCAATAAAGAGTTTATCCATATTAATTATTAATATGGCACATAAATATTCTGGCCTATAGTACATTTCTAACAGCTCTCCCCGTCGAATCTTGACGGTGCACCACTCTCTTCTCGTCAGATCTCGACGGTGCACCACCATCTCCTCACCGGATCTCGACAGTGCACCACGCTCTCCTCGTCGGATCTCGACGGTGCACCACGTCGAGAAAGAGAAGAGGCGGAGGTCGTGAAGGACGTGAAGAGGCGGAGGCCGTGAAGAGCGTGAATATGATTTTGTTTTTTTGTTGATCGGAAGAGAGAGAGAAGTCAAGCACATTTGACTTTACATATTAATAACAATAGATTGTTAGAGGGACTAATAGGGGACTAATTAGCGGGGCTAAAATCTTTACTCATTAAACTTTGCTAATTTTTTTTAACATTTGTTACTTTCAACATCCACTGGTGTTAGTATTAATGGAATATGAGAGCTAAACTCCTACATTTCTTCTCAAAAAAAACTTTGCTGATTTTGTACTTACCACCAAGAATTTATTGAAATTGTGTATAAATTTTTTGCTTGAATGATTAATTTATTTTATTCTCCCTATCTAGTGTTCTGCACGTCATATAATGTGTGGATACGACAAGTACTTGGAAAAACTAAAACTCATAGTTTTTGCCTCCCTTTTCCTTTTATGACCATTTACAAATAGAAAATAGAAACACGATCGTTTTTTCCAAAGAAACACTACAATCAGTCGAATTCACATCCCCTCAGATTACTTGACTGAGTACAATTGAAATCGACAGTCTAAGATGCTTCTTTAAACTTGGCACGAATCTCAAAGCACAAATAATACTCCCGATGGAGCGAGTCGATAGAAGAAGTCAAGGCTGCGATAAATGCCTGGTCTCTCGAGATACTAAGTTATACACAACATTATTTTAAAATATCAATTAATTTGTCAAAAAAAATTAATTAATTGAACTAATACTAGAAGTATTATTATTTATAAATAGGTTTGGCCACATGTGAATATTAATTTAACATTTCAAATTTTATTATATGTGTTCAATTTGAACAATTATAATCTATTTTTTCATATTTTATTTTTTCATTTTTAGAAATATTAGACTATATTGAAGAGGATCAATGACAGTGACGCTTTAAGAATTTTTTTCATGTTATATTTGATCTTTTATTTATTTATTGTTGTTTCTTTTACTGTTATTTGTTATTTGTCTTATTTTTTGTTTTTGTTTTAAATTCTGTATGAATATCAATAATAAATTTTTTTTATATTTTATTCAATTTTATAATATCGCCGTTGCAACCGGCACGATACTAGTTTAATCTTGGATGTGAGAGTTACTGTAAAGCTACATTACTGATACAGTAACACCACAACTTCTCTTCGTTCGATTTCCATCTCGCAGTTGATGCCTATCCTTCGTTTGATCTCAAATCTGATGGTTTGGCTGGATCGCTCTCCTTGATCTCTCGATATTCTCTCCGACTTCGTTCCTCTTCGAAAGTTCTGCGCACTTCTCCTTGAGCGGTCTGTCCCGTCTCCTCTCCTTCTACTGTCTTCTTCCTTTGCTTCCTCTCTCTCTCTCTCTCTCTCTCTCTCTTCTCTCTATCTCTCCCGACACAACTCCTTTTCCCTGAACACTCTCTTTAGCCGCGATCTTTGTCCGCGACTTTCGACTGCTGCGAATCAAGGGAAGGGTTTTTCTCTGTCTATAGAAGCTTTCTTCACCGAGGTACGTTCTTCTTCGATTAAGCTTTTTTTGCTCTACAATATTATTGCTCGTCTACGCTAAGGTACTTTCTTCTTCGATTTCTTTCCAGAACTGATAATGTATATTGCAACTTTGTCTTAGCCGAGGTACACTTTTCTTCAATCAAGCTATTTTTGCTCTACGATACTAATTATTGCTGTTGCCCCCAAACCATGGTAGCAACAGTAAATTGTTGCTTGTGAAGGTAGAAGGTTTTAATTCAAGTAAGGTACTTATACAAACAATTTGCTCAGTAGTGCAAAAGCCCATTGTTGGCTCTTATTTGTAAAAGAAGCCACAATTGTACCTAAATCCGGATTTAATTGATTCAAACTTTGTATTTGATAGCAAAAGGGAATCAATTAAAGAAAGAAGTGTACGAAAATAGAAGTTGGACAGAACAATTGGTCCATCAGTTGGTGAATAGATACCAGTATCTTACCAGTTGACATACACTGGCCACACCAATGCCCACCGGTTTATTTCACAATCTTTCCAGAGTATTTGTGTGGCCTCAGGAATCGTTGTCATATATTGTTCTTTAAACTAAAAAAAATGAGATAATATTGTGTGATTTAAATATTTGCTCAATTTTAGAGGTAAATAAAGAGATCACAATGATTCATTACAGCTGAAATTTGCATTTTTTATGCAATTACAAGTTGAGTTTACTTTTACTCATACAATTACAATTTTGACTCTTGCATAATAGTGGAAAAAATAAATAATAAAACAAGTGAAAAAGATTATTTTTGCTTTTATTATTTTGGTTTTAATTAACTCAGTCAGTATTTTGCAATAACTTCACAAAGTAATACGAATTGCAAACTACTGTGGCTATTCTAAACAAGAATCGACATTACATCCTTTTTATTTTGTTTCTTTTAGTCAGCTATTTCGAGATGATAGTGAGAGAATCATGACCATGGGGAAAGCTGTGGACTTAAAGACTGCTCTGGTAACTTAAAGTCTACGGTTCTGTTATAGTTTTCGCCAGTACATGGGACGGAGTTTTGGAGATCGTACCAGTTTCTGAGGAGCACATCACTGCCGGCTAGAGAGGAATTAGTGAGAGGGGAGAAGGTTCGTTTGGCATCCAATTTCTCCAACTCATGTTATACTAAAATTCTGGATAATCATTCATCCAACAAATCATTATATGGTTTCTACAAACTGTGGTTTGTAATATTGCAAGTGTTGTATCTTCATCTAAATTTTAGTTAAATAAAATAAAGAAGGGGTCAATCCAACATCTGTTAACCAAATCTACTTCACTGTCTCATACGAACCTCGAATTTTTTTGCCAGCCCTAGTCACGTACCACTCAAAGATTAGAACATCCAAATTGATTCAGCAGAAAATGGAAAAAACCCCAAAAAAATAAACAGAAGCACACACAAATAAAGAGAAATATACAACTCCTCATGCCCCCTTAAGACATCAAATGTCCTTGGCCAATCTCCAGACTATTGGAATATACCACCAACATTCCACCCAAATAAAGCTCAATTATTTGTGCCACTCGAAGATTAAAACATCCAAATTTATTCCACATAACATGGAAAAAACCACAAATCAATAAACAAAATCGCACAAAAATAGAAAGAAAATATACAACTCCTCAATGCCCCCTTAAGACATCAAATGTCCTTGACCAATATCCAGACTCTATTGGAATATACCACCAACATTCCACCCCATCCAAATTCTCAATTAGCTTCTAGATGTAAATACAAACATCAGGAGTGACCAGCATTGAAGCAAAACCAACTTGTTTCAGCTTTTTTATTATTCATTTCTCCCACTAATATGCTGGAGTAAAAATTGCAATTATATATAGAAAAGTAAACATGTAATTGTATAAGGACAAAAAAGGACAATTTGACACCTTTCCCTTATTATCAATTGGATAGAGAAGGATTGATTTCAAAGGACTCGGTGCACGAATTGATCTATATTGGAAATATTAAAAAAAAAAAATTGGTTTAATGGGTTTTAATTTTGATCTAAATCTTTTGAGAAGAAAAGAGCATACCTTGGGCAAAATCTATTGATCTTGAGAAAGCTTTTTGTAGCAAAAACCTGACCTCCAAAGTCTTGTCCTGAAGAGCCTTAAGTGCATGAATGACAAATTGAAATATTTGGAAAATTGAATATAAGAAAATTCTATAAGCTGAACATAACAATATTAGGATCCTAAACTTTTCAAAGAGTTTCATCTATCAAACACTAAGACAAGTTTGGCCTTTTGAGAAAATTCATAAGTATTAGGGTCATTTTTATATATATCTCCAACCTTTAGTCTACAGTAAACAAATATTGCAAATAATGATGAAGCATATTCATTCTGGATTCTAAGAATATAATTTAAATATAGTTCCCATTGTCCTATGTGCTAGAATGGTAGAATTGGGGAGTCAATCTGATAACAGTATGCATAGTGCTTCTAAGAAGATGCTAGAATTCTACTGTTCATGATCTTAATTTATCATTTTCTAAGCATTCTAAAGAGCATTTATCTAAATGCAGTAATAGATTTTGGAATCTCACTGAGATAATAGAGGAGAGTAGAAGCTGGTGACGGCTAAAGAGGAGTTCCTACCATTTATTGGTCCTGTTAAAAACCGATTTAGAAAAAAAATAAGCATTTAGATCAGATTTGCAGCAATCTATACAAAAATGTAGGCAATAATATAAATCTGTTTTATATTATCAATTACAAATTATTTTATTTCAAATCTTGCTTCACATAAGCCTTCAGGGAAGCAATACACAATTTGAATTTTGACACTAAATAATGCTAAGTTAGCTTCTAGGGGTAAAAACGCATAGCATAACTGGCAATAATGAAACAAAACTACCTTGTTTCAGCTTTTTTATTATTCAATTTCTCCACTATTATGCTGGAGTTAAAACATGTAAAGTAACTACAATTATAAACGCAAAATCTATGTACTTATCATTTCTCAATCTACAGATTCTGATTACCTAAAAAAATGAATATATGGCAGGGAATGGGGTTGTCCTATGTAGAATCTGAGAAAATGTCTTTGTCAAGCAGGTCACTGTTATCTGTTGAGGAAATGCCTTTGTTAATAATTTATTATTTCATATGAGTTTTACTAAGTATATGGCCTGATTAAGATTTAACCTGATTTGAAGGTGACCCATTGGTAACCAGATCACTTGTTTCCCCCATTAGTGACCTCTAAAACTTTTGAAGGTGTTGAACAATTAATTTTGTAGACAAACTAAAATGTAGTGCACATATATAATTTTTGTAGAGTGGAAATACACAAAAAAAAATAATGCATATCATGTGATATATTTTTTGTCAACTAACCGCAGTTAACATGTCGACTAATTGTAATTATAAGACAAAATATATCTACTTATTCTTTCTGAAACTACAAATTCTGTTTGCCGACAAAAATATGAACAATTCTTAAACTTATTAATTATTGGGTAGTTTCCTCCTATTGGGAAGAGTGTACCCAATGCAAAAAAAGGTACAATGTGAACCTAAGTGGTAGTACTTCTCACCTCTTAAAGCATGTTAAAGCCTGTTTTGAAATTAAACGAGTCAAAGGAATATCATTATCGGGCAAGGAGAGAAATTTGATGTGTTGGAGTGGTGGAAAGTAAATTGTGTGAAGTTTCCAATTTTGAGCAATTTTGCTCGAGATGTCTTTGGCATTCCAATATCAACAGTCGCCTCTGAGTCGGCTTTTAGTGCCGGAGGTCGTGTACTAGATGACTACAGAAGTTCCCTAACTAAAGATATGGTCGAACTTTTGGTTTGTGGAGGTGATTGGATAAGAGCAAGCTCAACTGTCATATTACACACTTTACAAGTAAGAGACGAGGGTTACAAAATCTATTATTCATTTATTTGATTATTGAAATAGCTTTCACACTTATATTTTGTTTTTGTTAATATTTTCAGCAAGAAGCCAAAGAAGAGGAGAACCTTGAAGTGAAAATACCGATGACAAAAACTGATTAGAGAAGCTTAATATTTCAGCATGCTCAACAGGTAACTGATTAGTGAAAATACTATTTTCTTGTTCTAGCTTTGCTTGGCTGCTGATATGAATGGTTGAAATATTATTTTCTTGTTCTAGCTTTGCTTGGCTGCTGATCTAAATGGTTGTTTTGGCTGTGTTGGCCGTGTTGGATGTGCTGTGTTGTGCTCTTCTGTCAGTTGGCTGTGTTGACTATGTTGTGTTGGCTGTGTTGATTGTGTTGTGTTGGCTGTGCTGGTTGTGCTTCTCTGTAAGCTGGTTGTGTTGACTATGTTGTGTGTTGGCTGTGCTGGTTGTGCTTTTCTGTAAGCTGGTTGTGTTGACTATGTTGTGTGTTGGCTGTGCTGGTTGTGCTTCTCTATAAGCTGGTTGTGTTGACTATGTTGTGTGTTGGCTGTGGTGGTTGTGCTTCTCTGTAAGTTGGCTGTGTTGACTATATTGTGTTGGCTGTAGCTCCTCTCTGTGTTGACTATGTTAAGTGCTTTTACTGTCATGCCTTACCTGTTTTGCTGGCATATCTTTAAGTTGTTGGCTATGGATATTAGGATGGGTGTAATTGTGTTTTGCCTATGGTCAATGATGTAAATAATCGATATGGCTGAAACCTTGATACTGCTTCTTTTGGAGTTCAGTGTCTAGTTTAGGATGCCACATATGATACTACACATGATACTGAGACCTATTATGGCATTGGTTTTTTGTTTCGGGTAGCTTTATATTTTATGTCTATTTTTCATTTGAACTATTGTATGTGATTGGTTGTGCTATTGTATGTTGTTTAATGGATTCATCAATGGATTGTTTAATGGATTGTTCTATTTTCTGTTTATTTTTGCACTTGTTTAATGGATTGTTCAAAATCAAATCTCATTTCGAACCAAACCGAACCAGTTCGAATATGTACCGAACCAAACCCGAACTGGTCTATGAGATTTGAAATCAGATTCAATTTCGAACCAGTTTGGTTCGAAATTATTTCGAATCCGAACCCGAACCTGGGTTAGGTTTGGTTTGGTTTGGTTCGTTGCCAGCCCTGTACGTGACATTCTGAATTTTTTTAGTAGGTTGCTCATATTTTGTTATTCATAATTGATAATTGCAATCCATGTTCATACAATCGAGGAACAAAGGGAACGTGTTTTCTTACTACAGAAGTGTCTTCAGATGTACAGTTCAGATATTGATTGCTCAATTACATAAATATTTTTTCTTTCCTATTTACTCTGTTGGTTATTTTGTCCTGCTGAATCTCTTTTCTAAATGCAGAGGTCTCAGCGTCATAAGAAAGATTGTACTAGAGGTAGAGCATTGTACAGACAAATAGTAAGAGAGGTCACAAGTTTATCGCATGCTCATTTATTTCAATGCATGCTTTGGAGATGTTGAGCTAATCTCAGAACTTATTCTAAATGAACTAGAGAGGTTTCTCTAAAAAATAAGAATCTGTATAATACGTTGACAGAGAATTAAGTTCTTAATTTCTTTATGTATAATTCGACCATATGTAAACTAATACCCGCATGATATGTACTGCTTTTATTTTGTTATATTACCAGTAACTCAAACAACATATGATATGTACTGCTTTTATTTTGTTATATTACCAGTAACTCAAACAACATATCTCAATTGTCTTTACCGAAGCAAAGTTAGGCAACACTACTCCACATGATATGTATTGTTTTTATTGTGTTACATTACCAGTAACTCATACAACATATCTTAATTGCCTCTTGCTAGTGTTATTTATTTTCCAACATGAGAAATATGAAGGGAGATTCAAATGTTCGGGCCAGCATACAGTATTGTTGTTATCCACTAAACTTTGTTTGGTTTCTAAACTATACTAAAAGATCATTCGAATTGATTTTTTTTTAGTAAAAGTTGGAGATCAAGCCACTCAACTCTTAATAAGGAATTTTTGTAACCGAGTTTTGAACTAGCGACCTTCCGTATGGCAGGTTGTCGGGGTTAAATCTATAAATATGGAATATTGGTACACTTCGTATCAATTACAAGAAACACGCAATAGGCCCAATAAATTGTATAACAAAGATTACCAAGAAATTAGAAACAAATGCAACCTTGCATACAACCAAAACACAAATAATAGATGAAAGGTGTTACTGCGAGATAGATCAAGTCTAACAAGCATACAAGAGAAAGCAAGCACAGAGATAAGGTGGTTTGGTCGAGCCTACTCCATCGGGAGACTAAATGAAAAACTAATTCTCTCAATTCAAATGATTAATATATTATAATCTCCCAATTTGTTTTTCTAAACATCAAACAACTTTTACAAACGGTAAAATATTTAGAAAAAATGAAACACTCATCGGTACTATACCACCCTATAATATATTTTGTGTCAGGGCATTTCAAAGAAAGGAAATCCATAATATCAAAAAAATGGAACCACGGCTGTTTTTCCGTGAAATTTAAATTCAACTTGATGAGTTTTCTCTTGTTTTTTTTGAACTAGGTCGCTCTCGTCACCAATAAGTTTGCAAGTTGCAGAGAAGACAATACTGTTATGTGGATTGAAATGCTTGGTCACCAAAACATTCACCCTGTCATTCTTTCCTTCATTAATAACAGGAGTACAATATTTAGGACTAAGAACCATTAGTTCTCTAAAACTTCTAGGAAGTACGCCAGATTCTCCATATGTTATAACCAAGCTCTCCACCCGTAGGCGCTTGGGTAGCAGCTTGGAAATAGCCTCGACCACTGGCCAAAGGTCTTTGTTGTACAGAAATTGTGAGCTTAGAAAGCCATCTTGCAAGAAGATGGACCAGAATGAAGGATTCAAATTATCTCTTAGAATCTCACCCAAGATTTTTGCTCCCCAGATTGATCCATTCACCTTCTTTGCTATCACCTCTCCCATTTTTGCCAACTCAGGATGGTCCTCTGCGTCAGCGCTACCAAAAGCATGCTCCTTGAAAAATAACATATACTCGTCCTCAGAAAATCCTTCAATCAATATGATTGGCTTCACTGTCCCAACGGATCTAATGCTCTTGTGCTTGGCATAATCCCTACTATTGCTTGTAAAAATTACCTTGCTTCCTTGTTTTGCACATCTTAGGCAACCCAACAGGGCATTCCAAACCTCAGAATCAACATCCCGAACATTATCCATTATGAGAAGAAGTCTCTCTGAGCTGAGCTTCCGCTTAAGCATTGCTAGTAACGTATTCTCGTCAAAATCAGTTATGCCAGTAATTTTTAATTCCTCTAGAATTGTTTGAAAAATCAAAGGAGGACGAGGAGACAATTGTTTATTAGGATAACTAATCTCTGAATAATGAGTGTAAATTTTCAAGGAAAATTGATTTTGCACCTTTGAATCATAGAAACAGTGAAGGGCAAGAGTGGTCTTTCCTACTCCACCTGGACCAACTATTGGAAGAATATCCACATTATTTTCACCAGCCATGCTAGGTTCAAACAAGAATTTCATAACTTCCTCTCTTTCCTTACCTCGATTTATTAACCTGTTCGGCTCCATGTAGAGGTACCTTTTCATGGGCCTTTCAGGTAGGGCATTCACCATGAGTAAGAACGCATATATATCAATACTTTTCAACATTTTCAGAGCATCATGGAGTTCCCTGTGCTCGTCATTATCAAAAAGCAAGGTTCTGATTGTCCGCTGGCGTTTGGTTGGATGACTGATCGGGTCAATAAGTAAATTTCCCGTACCTTCTGTACCAGTTAGCATTGGAGGAAGTGAACTCGAGTTTTTGAAGGTACGATAATAGTACTCCCCACGGTATGCTGCTTTTATTATTTCTGCCAACCACTCGAGCAATTGTTGGTCGGTGATCCTTCGCCCTCTTGCTATATTGATGGCTGATTTGATTTTGCACACCTCGTGCTGCAGGCTATACAGGATCACATCGAGTCCCTCATGCGTCTCGCATCTGCTCATGACCGAGGAGATAGCACCGCTTACTATCGTTGCACCTACTTCATCCATGGCTCCAGAATAAATCATGCTTGCTACGGCCCCCATACTGCAATACGTCCCCCTCCCCTTGTAACTGTTTCAAGCAAATTGAAATTATGATTGCTTCTGTTAGTGTGGTAAATTATAAATTCATACAACCAGTTGATGTTAAAGGTCAAAAGTCATTTTATCATCAAATTACAACACGGATAATTTTTCATACAAACTACATGACTGTTCTAAGTTACTATTGACTTCTTGTTATTTTTCTTTTTTACTTGGAAGAACTGTCCCAAATAATTCATATTTTCGAGTGGTATTCACAAATTCATCTGCTTAGCCTTATTAGCAAGCAAAACACTATTGTAATTTGTTTTTGGCAATTCACTGGCCCCCACCAATTGAGACTACTTTTTTGGTTTTGCTTAATGGAAATCAAAAGAGGTCATAAGTTGGACATGGGAGTTTAGTTTAAAACTTACTAAAACTTCCGAGCCAACTTCGGAGTTTAGTTTAAAACAAAAAGCACACGATGTGTTATTCTATATTACAGAAAACTCACCTTTATTCTCTTCCGTAGTTGAAAATTCAGTAGAACAATTGAGGAATATGGTGAAAAAAACATGTCTTTATCCCCTTCATTATGCATGGCTATATATAGTCTACGCATTAACTTAATTATTTAAATTCGTATGGGTCCCTCTTTGTTATCACAAAGGAAGAAGGGAGGAAAAAGGGATCAAATGGTGATGAAAGATTTGTCAGGTAACACAAAATATCTACAAGAATACAATATCGGAAGGGAGGAAAAAGGGATGAAATACTGATGTGGACTTTGTTTTAATTGTTATATATGACATGTGGACTTTGTTTCTCCATGCCTTCATATGCAAAGAATTATGACATGTGCACTTTGTTTTAATTGTTATCAAGTACTTATAAGAACACATTGATATGGATAATATTTGAATATTTATTTTTAAAGTTACTGATCATTCATATAAAAATACAATAACAAAGTAATATATTTTCGTACATTTAAATGATATAATATAGTTCACATCTAATAATTTTAATTTTGGCATATAAGTTTTACAATTTTTATTTTAAAATTTAACAGTGAAGGCATGGATCGAGAAGCACAAAAAAAAAAAGATAAGTGATTTCTCCTTATTTTCAAAACACTAGATTTCAATTTTTTAATGGATATAAAATATTCATCTAGGCGACTAGGCCGGATAGTTTTATATATTTTCTCAAGACAATAAATGTGCTTGGAGACCAAATTTTAAGCAGACGATCTAAACTGTTTAACATTCAATCTATAATAAAATGTGTCTAGGCCATGAAGTGATTTGTTTCAAGAATTTGGCTCCCATTAAACTCGATTTGGTTTTGACTTTAGTATAAATAATTTTTTGAGATTATTCAATTTGTCTTTTCAAATGTTGGGGCGCATGCTCTACACTTTAGTATAAATATTTGAAAAGATTTTTTTTATGAGAATGGCAAAAAAATGTTCAGCTGCGCCTGCATATTATTCAAGTTCTTGTTATGATATGTACCAGGCACTACATATTTATGTACCAGTTTAGTATCGATCTAAGTTTTAACATGTTTCATTTGATTTATCTTTTCTCTTTCTCCTTTATTATTTTTAGACCATAAGGTAGATAATGATGTTTCCAATACTGGTACGACATTGCTCCTATTGAATCATGCACTGTACTAAAAAGGTAATTATTGACTGTACTAGTGTAATACAATATCGTGGTTCAAATAAAAAAAAAAACAAAAATGCAAACCAAATTTTGAGTTTAAGCAATTCAAATATTCTAAGGTTGATCAAATTAAGATGTGACCCGATATCTCGTTCGTTCAGACCAAGTATAACTTTGTACCTGATTCATATCAGAAAATTCTTTTTACTTAATTCATATTGTATCAAAAGGCTTATTAATTTAACTAATTAAATCCATGACTGGTACGTGAAGGACCATAATCTAACCATTTGAATATTAATCATTAATGAGTTCCTCACTATTTAATTCTACCATATATTTGTTGTGTGTAGAGGTTGAAAAATGATTAATGAGAAGATCCGATTCCTTGAATAACTTTTTTCCTTTATTAACTTTGTCAATTAATTAGATAGATTTAAGAGAAAGAGAAGGAGAAAGGTAAAACAGGTATAGAGTGAAAAAAAAAATTCTCAGCTCTCATTTTTACAATTGTTGACCTGAAAATAGCACTCTCCAATTTTTTTTGTTTGAATTATATATTCTTTAAAATCTTTTATGTACTAATTAGAGTCTAATGAGATATAAGAATGTGTCAAACTTGATGAGAGTAAATAAGAGGTAGAGATAGAGAGGGAGAGAGAGGGGGAAATGAGGGCCCCACAAGAGTAGTTTGTTAATTATTTTAGGAGAGGAGTATTTTGTTTGAAATTTTTAAGTAGGATAATTTGTAAAATTTCCCAATATGGATAATCCTAACTGGTACCGTAGTTGTCCTTTTTTTTTTCTTTTCTGCGTATTTATGCAGATATTTGTTTGATCAAGAGTCGAGATCAATATACCCTTCCTCTATTCAATGTCAATGCAGTAGTATTTTTTTTTTTTTTATAACAAATCAAGCAGTATCCAAAGCAGTCCTGTCAAGATGGAATTAAAGAATTTCTATTCAAGTTCTTAGAAAGAATTTTCAGAATTAGTAGTCTATGTTTTCTTTAGAAAAAGTCTCGCGTTGATTGTGATGTGAGATACAGACATCTCTTGGTAATTTTTTCTCCTTAGTTCTTGCAGTTTAAGCTTGTTTCAATTATCTGTTTGGTTTTCCTGTATAGGGTTTGGTTTTGCCATTTATAGCCAAAAGTAGACCCTATATAAGAAAAACCAAATAAACAACAGAAACAATCTTAAAATGTTTAATAGAGAAAGAATCACCCAGGAGTGATGGTGCATGAAGCTAAAGACCGAGTAATTCTTTGCATTTCTCTTTCAGAGAAGAGTCAAGTCGTTAAGACTGGGTGTTGGAGATACAAGTCATGGGTAGAGGCTGAGATTGTATCACTTGTGGATCATTAGACCTTCTAGTCCTTAACCTTTTCTGAACGTAGGGGTAGGGGCGGAGCCAGACTTTCAAATTATGGTGGTCAAACGTGAATGTGGGTCAAGCATATAAAATTTTTCTAGTATAAATGGGGGTCAATTTCACACTATCTATAATATTAACCTTTAAATTATATTAAAACTAAGGTATATATGTAAAAAAAATGAAATTTAATGGGGGTCAATTGACCCCATTCAATCAAGGTAGATTCCCTCTGCGTAGGGGATATATACATGTACATGGAGGGTCCACATAGGATTGACAAATGAATTTGCAGCATCTTTCAACATAAGCATTTCTCTTTCCGAGAAGAGTCAAGTCGTTAAGACTGAGTGAGTGTTGGAGATACAAGTCATGGGTAAAGGCTGAGATTGTATCACTTGTGGATCATTAGACCTTCTAGTCCTTAACGTTTTATGCACGTAGGGGATATATGGTGGGTCCACATAGGCTATGAATTTGCAGCATCTTTCAGCATAAAAAATCGTAGCAAAGCTCTAATTCTGTCACTTTAAATTATAACTAAACATGGCGTTAGACTTATAGGACACCAATCAAATTAAATATGTAATAACTAATGTCACCTGCACCCTTCAATTGCATCATTCATTAAAATTGTTAGGCTCCCTATTTTGATTGAATACATCCATTCATTCGCAAGTTATAAAATACATTTTGTTGGTAAAAAAGTTACAAAAAAATGCACTAATTTTGTTTTTCTTTTTATTTAATGTTGTACTTTCTCTATAATTTTTGTGTTAGTAGTCTGGGTTCAAAGTTTAACCACTAATTCGGCTTCAAAATTTGAATCTGAATTACTAACTTGGTTCGAAAGTTTTAATTCAAACCACTAACTCGGAGCCTTCTAGACCATTGAAAATCTAACGTACTCATTCTATTTTTCTATATTATTTAATAATAATTTTTAGTCTGATATTTTCCTTGGTTTTAGTCTGATATTTTTTTCTAATATGTTTATTTTAAATATCTTTTCCTAACGTATCAGATTAGTTTGTACGAAATTTTTTTAATTATCGTTGCATCTTCACTGCTAATTCAATTATGTTTAGTTAGTTTTATCTTTATTTCTAGTATAATATTTAACTTTTTAATTTCTCATAAACTTTAAATGAGGAGGGCTCAAATGCCCCATTGCTTCATTCTTCAATTATACTCCAACATCTTTATTTTCGATTTCAAAGTTCAACAAAAGATCTGAACCACTCAACACGATCAAATTTTATATTTTTTGGAACTATTTTTTAAGATGGAAACAAAATCAATGTTAAGGAAACTAGTCAAGTGCCCACGCATTGCCGTACTGGAAATTGAAAGTCTACAAGTATATTTTCATATGGAGATCATGTTGAACTAACCAGATTGATTGTTTGAACTTTAAAAATATAAATATTGATACATAATAGAGACCAATATGCCTAATGTATAGCTAGGCTAGTCTCACTCAACCCAAATTACTGAAAAAGAAAGACATGCTTTGCCAACATCCTTTCTTCTTTGTTTTTCATATGCTTGTGTGTGTTTCTTATCAGGGTTAACTATCACAGCAACATTTTCTCATAAATAGTGTGATTTTTCATACCAAGTAATAAATTAATGCTTCTCCATTTTAAAACCAATTGATCTGGGAGTGCGTCTTTCTTCTTCAGTGAGAAGTTTTTTATGGTGAATCTCGATATCTCGCATGGACACCATGAATCCCAAGAACTTTTCTCCTGTGATGCCGAAGAAACTCTTCTTAGGGTTGAGCTTCATGTCAACCCCATTCAATGTCGCGAACGTCTCACGGAGGTCTTCAATGTGCCCGAGATCGGACATACTTTTTACGAGCAGATCATCCACATAGGCCTCCATGTTGCACCCAATCTGTTTATCGAATACCTTATTCACCATTCTCTGGAATGTAGCACCAGCATTGCGCAAGCCAAAGGACATCATCCTGTAGCAGTAGAGCCCTGAATGCGTCGTGAACGCAGTTTTTTCTTCATCTTCCTTGCACATCCGGATCTGGTTGTATCCCGAGAAGGCGTCCATGAAGCTTAAGAAAGCATGACTCGAGGTGGAATCCACCAACTGATCAATTTTGGGTAGCAGGAAAGGATCCATGGGGCATGCTTTGTTCAGGTCCGTGTAGTCGATGCACATCCTCCAATCGCCATTGGACTTCTTGACTAGTACAGGGTTGGCCGTCCATTCCGGGCAATCAACATTCCGGATTACCCCGGCCTCCAGCAGCCTCCTCACTTCTCTTTTAACAACCATTTGTCTTTCTTCGCCCATGTTACGTGTTTTCTGTCTTACCGGCTTTGCTCCTGGTTTGATGTGAAGCATGTGCTCAGCTATATGTCGCAGAATCCTGGGCATGTCGGCGGCAGTCCAGGCAAAAACGGCTTGATTTTCTCAGAGGAATTTAACCAATTCCTTTCTTGCTTCACCCTGAACTACCTTTCCGATGTTCAAAAATTTTCCCGCTTTTAATTCGACCTGCTCTGTCTCGTCTATTGGCTCAATCTGAGTTTTAGACTCGGTGATGTCTGTGGGATCTAGCGAAAGCTCTGTACCGGGCGGCATGAAATCTGGCACTGGGTTTTACTCGTGGATCCCATTGTGAGGTTTTCGCAGCTGGCTTCTTGTTTACCTAGTGCACTGATCCTTTATGTTTGGAAATAGAGGTTAAGTAGCATTATCGGGTTACCTTCTGCTGTCTACATTCTTCTCCGATTCCATGATTCGTGTAAAACTTAATCTTTAGATGGGGAGAAGAAACGATTGCGCCTATCCGGTTTAGAGTTCCACGACCGAAACAAACGTGGAAAGTAACAGATAAGTTAAAGGAAAGGGGCCAATATGCGTTGAACGCTTGTTGGAATGTATACATTGGGTCTAGTGTCCGACTGGACCCCTCGTTAACGTGGCGTTAGTTGAACTTTCCGTCACGGGTCAATATCTTGCGGTGGTTCGAGTCCCCGTTGAGTGAGACAGTTGAACTAGTGGTGGTTCGAGTCCCCCTAGTGAGACGCCAATATCTGGGGTGGTTCGAGTCCCCTTGGTGAGGCAAAGAAGATCTAGCGGTGGTTCGAGTCCCCGGCTAGTGACACGGCTAAGATCTAGTGGGGTTTGAGTCCCCCTGGTGAGGCAATTAAAAACATGAAAGATAACTAAAGAAGTGTATTTGTGCTAGTGTGTGTGTGTTTTAAATATGCATTAGTAAGATTACACGTGAGGATACAATTTTAATATCTAGTTGTATTAATAAGTTAATTTGATAAATTCCGGGACTGAAACTAAATCCCGTACTGAGAGACTGTTCGATCTCTCACCCGTTTCCACTGTTACGTGGGTTTCAGGAAATGATGAGGCCGACATGGAGCACAAATAGGAGGAATGTGGATCTGGAGATCAACAAGCAGATGGCTCAAGTATCTTTTCATTTTCTTTTTAGTTAAACTTTAATTTTCTCTTTAAAAGTGGATACATTGACTGACATGACGATTATCGATTTGTTTGTCATGTTTGTCTTGTCTCATGTTGAATGTGTGTAATCTACTCAAACCATTTGTGATGTTAGAAGACTCATTTGATTATTAAATATTGCATGAGTAATTATTATTGATAATATATGTGATGTGCACACGCCTTACGTGTAAATACGTGGCGGGTTGTCTCGGGGTGTGACACGGAGTCCCTTCTTGATTGCGGCTACCGCAAATTCTTCGTTCAAGTTTTGGATTTTTCGTGACTTTTGGATAAAGCGGTTGACGAACATCCTGGTTCTTTCTCCGGGTTCTTGTACAACGTCGAGCAACATCTCGCACGTGATCTGAGGGTGTTTGATGACGGTATACCTTTCCAAGAATGCTTTGGCGAGGTGTTTGAACTTCCTGATGGAGCCGCGAGGTAATCCCATGTACCAGTCCCACGCCTCTTCAAATAAGCATGTGGTGAAGATTCTGCACATGATCGTGTCAGTGGCTCCCAAGAGGCGGAGTCTTTCCTGTAAACTATGTACGAAATTATGGGAATCTTGCGCATCCCCATTGCCTCGGAAATTAGGCAATGTGGCGAGATACTTGAAATTTTCCATTAACGCTCGGTAAATACGTTTGGAGAGCGGTCCTTCGTCAACGCCGATAGGCTGATCACGTGCTTTACTCTTGCCAACATCCATCCCGGCCAACTCCCGGGCTACTCCCCTCTTCACCAAATCCTGGATCATTGCCATGTCGACAGTCGCCCGAGTTTCTCGAGGCGGAGTGGGCTAGCGATGATTCTTGTGAACGGAGATAGAGGGCCCTCTGTCAGTACGCCAGTGCGAGCCGGACCTTCATTGGGTGCTGTGCTACCAGTATCCGAAGTATCTGCTTCAGTGGTGTAAATTTCCTCTTCACCTTCTTCGGAACTATCTCCCCTCCAATCTTCATCCCCATCATCATCATCCCCGTCACCATCTCCTCCCTCATCTCCCCCCCCCCAGCCTGGACCTCATCTCCTTCTGCGTTCTCGGATCTTTCTTGGTCAAAGTCGGATAGAAGATTGCGTTCCGTCCTTTCTTGTTCTGGTCGGGCTGGTTTATTGTTCTTAGGGTCTTCGTGCGGGGTTTCTGTTGCGCGGTAACGGAGGCGAATTGGTTGCTTCGAGGCAGAGGGATAGGAGATCGCCTGCGGGGTGAAATGAGCGAGGGGAGTTGCATAAGGATAGTGGTAGGGAGACGGGTACCAAGGCGGGTAGGGGTGAGGAGGGAACCAAGGTGCCATGCTCTCCGAGGGTGTAGTAACTGACTTTAGTGTTTTGGGTTTCACCTTTACCCTTCTCAAACGACGAGTAGGGTCTGTCTCCTTTAGATTGGTCGCGGGGTTAGCCGTGCCATCTGTTAACTTGCCCATGTTCGAGTTGGGAGCGATGACTCCTGACCCAATTTGACTCGTGGGTGGGATGGTAGGACCCTTGTCATTTGCTAGCTTGTCAGTGCCTCCCGAAGGGGAAGCAACATCGCCCTTGGTGGACCTGGGCATCTTCGAAATGAGATCGAAAAGCCAGGTTAAATCTTTAATGTAAGTGAGGGATTTGCACGGATTTGCGCAAATTTGTCGTCATCGTGCTCTTCGGTAAGGCAGGAGGGGCCCCACGGTGGTTGATACGGGCTATGTAAGGTAGCAGGCCGTATGTTATTGTTGGGCTGAATTGAGTTTGTCTTGCTCGAGGTCGCAGGCCGAGAGATGATCAACTCAAGGAGATCAAGGGATGATCTCGGATCCCAAATCTCGGAAGTCAGTCGCTTACTTCGGAGAGAAGGGAGTGAACCTCGGAGATATCGTACTCTTTCATGTTTGATATCCCGGAGTGTGTATGTGTAGGATAGTAAGCGTGTATTGCCTCTGGTTCGCCCTTTCCTGTCAAAGGGAGGACTTTATATAGTGTGACCTTCGTACCGCCTTACCCCTGCCATGGGTAAGGCAATTTGTGGGTTGGTTATAAGATCGTGCAATCGTGGTTACTGTATATCCAGCGATCATGCGACATCGTGAACGGTTACGAACAATTATTATTGAGGACCCGACTTTAGGGCCCTGAGCCGCGAGATGCGGGCTATCTCGGCCCGATAATGGCAGTCATTTTGGGCTTTCATTATAAAGGACTTCAATCACGGGCTTTGCATTATATCTCGGGTTGGCCTCTTAATAAAGAGGTCCTAATCCCGGCCTTGTTCATGGCCCAGATTGAAGTTTAAAAAGGGTCTTGGGAACATGGCCCTATCACTAATTATATGCTAAAGTACTACAATTCTTCTCCTTCCACAGGGGCCACTGGTATTTGCTTCTGATTGTGCCTCTTGAAAATGCGGTTTATATCATGGATTCAAAACGGCCCGACCCATCCATCACTCCTTAGCAGTCCAAAAAAATCTTCCCTATTTTATTGAAGTAAGCAATAATAATTCACTTGGTTTGATTTTTTTTCAATTATATATATAACAAACTATGGAATTGCTAATTACAGTCACTCAATTTTGTAAGGGCTTTTAAGCAATATGTTAGAGAGGGTGGAATGCAAAGCACGGGCAAGCACAAAAATAAATTGAATGGGAAGTGGTTGGCGGTGAGCACACTATAATTTTATAATTTCATATTTTTGTTCAAAAAATTATTATCATTCTAACATAGGCCGCTAAATGTAAATTTCAGTCCCCGCAACAGATTGACGATTAGGAATGCGGTTATTACACGATGCTTTATATGTTTCACTTTGTCGACCGCACACAATTCCAATGGCCAGCATATCCGGTATGTAATTCATATGTTTGCCTTGACTTGTCCATATAATTAATATTGATTTCCTCTAAACTTGTTTTATTAGTTGCATTATTATAATTGCAATATTTATTTCTATAAAGCAAAACAGAGATGTAGTTGCTAGATTGTATTTCTCTAACTTGCATATTTTGAATTTTTGTAGTATTCATCAGAGTCAAAGAGTTACTCCAAGGAGTAGTTAGATCATTGTAGATGTACGTGGGCAGAGTGGTTTATAAAACAATTTTGTAAACCAGAATATGGATTTGTATAATTTTGTATAATTTAATGTATATGAATTTTGTATAATTTTTGTTATAATTTAGTGTACATGAATTTTGTTTAGGGGTTTTGGTATTCTTATTTTGGAAATTCTCTGTTTTGGAATTGATCTGATTTTAAATGGCTAGCAAACTGGAGGCTAGCAAAAAAAAATGTAAAAAATGAAAAAAAATAATACAATTATACACGGACATTTAGCTAAAGTCCGTGTACAAAGGTATTTAAATATTAAAAAAATATAAAAAAAATTAATAAATAAGAAAAAGAGCTACACTAACATTTAGCTAAATATCCGTGTAGAAAGGTTTTTAAACATTAAAAAAATATTAAAAAAAATAAGAGAGCTACACGGATATTTAGGATATTTAGCTAAATATCCGTGTAGAAAACGTAATCGTACACGGCTTTTTATGTAATAATTCGTGTAGCTCAGTTATGGAGAGTGTCACTGTCAAGGAATTGGACACGGCTGTTTATGTAATAATCTGTGTAGGTCTCAATAATCGCACACGGCTGTTTATGTAATAATTTGTGTAGGTCTCAATGTAATATGTTTATGTAGTAATCTTCCTGAAGAAGATTTATGCAACTCACAAAAATTAATATGAGAAGATTTTAATATATTTTCTTGAAGAAGATTTCAATAAGGTTTATATGATGTGGAAATTTTTTTTTAAATGATGTAATCTTCCTGAAGAAGATTCAAGATATATTCCCAGTTAATATATTATCTATTTATGATTGAACAAAATATTTTAATCAGTTATGCTTCATTCGTTGAAGTGAATGTAGCCATATACAATAATAATAATTTTGGACAAATTCGTGAATATGGACGTGGTAATGAAGAAAAAGCACATCATCCCACTAGAAGTGAAAAAAAAATGAACAAAAAGAATTACCACTAGAAGTGGAAAAATAATGAAGAAAATGAATTACCACTAGAAGTGGAAAAATAATGAAGAAAATGAATGAGAAAAGTGACAAAAAATCATAAAAAAAATTTATACTATCATTCTGGTGGTAGAAGTCATTTTTTTTCTTATTTTGGGTAATGCTTATGTATTTTATTTTTCTTATCTTGAGTTTTGTTAGTCTGTTGGTTTTGATTGATTCAACCTTAAGTTTAGTTTGAGGCCAAATTACACAAATTAGCTAATCAGGTGAAATTATGATTTAGCATAAAGTTTGATGAAAGCCTTAATTGTTAACATGGTAGCTACCTGTTAAATCTAGTAGCAATTCATTTATTGAAAAGAAAAAAAGAATTGTAATATTTTTTTTATTATGTTAAGCCAAATAATTGCTACTATATGGTATCAAGAATTGATTATGACAAGCCATAATTGCTAAGTATTTGAGAATTTTGCATAAATTGAAATAGTAATATAATTTAACAATTATATGGATTTTCACTATTTGAATATTTTAATGAAATTTTTTATTTTTATCAATTGTCTTAGAAACACGCAATTTGATTATATGAATTTATGTTATCATACTTGGTTGTTCAATTTTAGTCATGTGCATGCATAATATTTTTCTTATTTATGTAAGAAGTAAATATTAGTACTATTTTGTTTAGTACAAAATTTGAAGGCTCCGGAAGAGCTACATTGTTGTGATATGGAGGAACACAAATTTATGATGTATTATATTCTTGTAAATCACAAAAGAATTTGTTAAGTTTTAAAAATATCCGCCGAAATAGATATCATGTTGAGACAACTAATGAAAAAAAATATTGAATATATAGAAAATAAAGCATTTTAAAACAGATTGCATATGTTTTTCCTCCAACTTGTACTATACATATATTAGTACAATTAAAGCACATGTTATTGTAAACCAGAAGTTTACATACAATAATATGTTTATAGTTTTGCATGACCGGTTGGACCATTCCGGATCAATAGTTATGCGAAAAATAATAGATAATTATTGTGAATATTCATCAAAGAACTAGAAGATTCTTTAATCTGATGAATTTTTTTTTTGTGTTGGTTTTATTTCTAGAATGTATACAATATGATATTTGTGAAACATTATATCCAACATGTGAATCATTTGAAATTATTATGATTTTAATTGATGCATCAACAAGATGGTCACATGTATGTTTATTATCAAATCGCAACCTGGCGTTGCGAAATTACATGCTCAATAGATTTGATTAAAGAGCATAATTTTATGATTATCCAATTATAAAATACGTCTAGACAATATCGAAATTAATGTTGAACATCATGTAAATGTTTTTATATAAAAAGAAGATATGATATTTTACAAGCAACAACACTAATTCGCATCATGCCAACTAGATATTATAAAACTTTCCCATTATAATTGATTTTTGGTCACATACCTAATATTTCTCATATAATAATTTTTGAATGTGCGGTATATGTTCTAATTGCTCCACCACAACGCACTAAAATGGGATATCAAAGAAAGTTGAGAATTTATATTGAATTTGAATCTCCATATATAATAGAGTATCTAGAACTATTGATGGGAGATTTATTCATGGATAATTTTGTCAGTTATGATTTTGATGAATAAAAATTCCCAACCTTAGGGGGAGAAAATTATCAGCTGGAAAAAATATATTAGTATGAATTATCATTGTCTTATTTTGATCTTCATACTAAAGAATGTGAACTAAATATTCAAAAGATAATTCATTTGCAAATATTAGCTAATAAATTGCCAGACGCAATTACAGTAAAAAAAGTGACCAAATCACATGTACCATGCTGCTAATGCTCCAATTAAAGTCGATGTCTCTGTTGGACAGACTAATTAGAACACGCATGAAGCGTGGAAGATCAATCAGTTCCAAAGATAAAAAAAATCCTCGAAAAAAAGGAGTAAAGAATGAAAATGGTCAAATCGAGGATATAATAATTTAAGATAAAGCTCCTGAAGATAATTAAATTTATAAATAATATTGGAGTTCCAGCAGAAACTTAGGTATTTGAAATTCATGAAAATAAAAAGATCTCGATAAATTATATCATTAATGAAATAAGATGGAACCGACATGAAATTGATATCAATAATATTTTTGTATATAATATAGCGCTAAATATAATAAATATTGAGGATCATGACTAGAAGTCTATTAAAGAATGTCAGCAAATAAATAATTGGCCAAAAATATAAAGGTGCAATTGTGGCAGAGTTAAACTCCTTTGAAAAACGAAAAGTTTTTGGGCCTGTAGTACTAATACCTGAATGTGTAGAACCAGTATGATATAAATGAGTATTTATGCGAAAAAAGAAATGAGAAATGTGAAATGTGAAATTGTAAGTTATAAAGCATGGCTTGTTGCCTATGATTTTTCACAAAGATATAGAATAGATTATGATCAAACATACTCACTTGTGGTGGATGCAACTAATAAATCCTAAATTACACTCAATTTGGTTGCAAGTGTACAACCTTATCGAGGAGTACTTAGGGATCGTCTCCACAGGGACAAGTCGGAATTTCAAGTCTAACCTAATCAATTTAAATTAGTAAAAGAAAATAAAAGGAATTTGTTTGTTTTTAGGATGGTTTGGTTGTGATTAAACTAAAGTCTTTAAAGCAAAATTAGGTTTTTAACAAGAATGAGAAATTAGGGTTTCTTAGGGTTCCTATCCACTAGTGTCATGACTAATTGGTTTATTAAATTTGTTCTTTTATTTATGAAGGCACAGTTGGGTGTTGTAGGTACAAAGGGATATCTCTATATTAATACCATCTTTCGATTAGAATAAACGTCACCTCTCGGTACTTGGCTACTCTAATCTAAAGTCATTAAGTTCTTACTGTCCCAATAAATCTAGAAAACTATCTTTCACCTCTCGGTACTTGGCACAATTCTCTAAACTATTAGGTAAAGCCCGTATAAGACACGCGTCACCTCTCGGTACTTAGCCTATCGAATACCCTATTCCTTATGGTCTGGACCTAATATTCAATTTCTCAATTGCAAATACCAAATCCTAGGGTTTCATGTGATTTCGATTAAGTCCTCACAATCAATTAAAATAAAGAATATATCATAACAAAGAACAAGAATATATAGAATAAAACCAATTAAATCATAACAAAAGTTTCAAGTACAACCCTAATCAACCCTAGAAAAGCCTTTAGCCAGTCATGACTAAAGCACAAATGAAATCAAAAGAATAAAAGAGTTCCAAAGGAAGAAAAGAAAATAATAAAACCGGTTGATCAATGATCTCTCCTCCCTTCTTCTCTCCTCTTGCTATTCCTTGTTTTTCCTTGTTAAAACCCTAGAAATTCTGCCTAAAAAACGTCCCTAATCTGTTCTACAAGTCCCTATTTATACCCAACTCAAAAACCTAGAAATAACTAACTAAAAATAGCAAATTCGGTCTCTGAACCGCCTTATTGCGGACCGCAATGTACTGTAGCAATTAATAGACTGCGCAGAAAAATTCTGAAGAGGTCCTTGCGGGCCGCAATAAAAGTCCTTGTGGGTCGCAATACATTCCTTTTATGTTCTTAGGTTGTAGATCTTCTCGTTAGCTTTCCAAAAAGTGGTCACAAGCCTTAATCGGAGTTACGAGTCAAAAGTTATAGCCGTTTTAAGTTCAGACTCTATTTTTGGCTGACTGCTACAGTGCATTGCGGGCCGCAATAAATGTATTGCGGGCCGCAATAACTGTGCTGTAAATGAAGAGGCTCTGACTTGTTTGGTTGCGGGCCACAATAACTCCATTTCGGGCCGCAATAAATGTTGGCAGAAGCTCATTTCTTTGTGCTAACTCACCCGTTTTGCTTCGTTAAGGTCCAAACACTTGATTACCTGTAAAACAAACACAACTAGGGCAGTAACTTGAACTTTTGGACATTTCTAACCTAATTAAATCTAATTTAAACTAATTTAACCAAAACTTGGCTTAATTTACATACCTAACCCTAGGTTTAAATAGATACAATTTTGGCTTATCAGCAACAACTTTTCGGTACATAATTAGTCTGGCAGTTCATGAAGGAGTTGATTTGCGCCTAATGAATGTTGTTACAGCCTATTTATATGGCTCACTTAATAATTATATTTATATGAAAATCTCTGAAGGATTTAAGATGCCTGAAGCATGTAATTTAGGTTCTCGAGAATATTATTCAGTTAAATTGAATAAATCTTTATATCGATTAAAGCAATATGGACGCATATGCGATAATCGTTTAAGTGAATATTTATTGAAACTTGGATATAAGAATGATACGATCTGTCTATGTATTTTCATGAAAAGATATAAAAATAATTTTGTTATAATTTCAGTTTATGTTGACTATCTAAGTATCATTGGAACTCCTGAAGAGCTTTCAAAAACAATGAATTATTTAAATGAAGAATTTGAGATGAAAGATCTTGGGAGAACAAAATTTTGCATTGGATTGCAAATTGAACATTTAAAAATGACATTTTTATGTATCAAGAAAATTATATTGCAAGAGTGCTAAAATAATTTTATATGGATAAATAACATCCATTAAGCACTCCGATGATTGTAAGATCATTAGATGTGAATAAAGATCCTTTTAGACCTCAAGAAAATGATGAAGAACTATTTGGTGAATACATGATATATCATTGGTTGTAAAATTATTAACAAGATATAGTTCTTCTCTCACGCGAAGATATTGACATAATTAAATATATACTTCGCTATCTATGAGAAAATTTAGCAATACACAAAAGCAAGCCTAGTATGTGTTTGGTTAAGATCTATGATTCAACACATTTGTCAGCCATGTAGCTTGTCTTTTAGAGAAATGATCCCGAAGATCATATATGAATATAATATTCTATGTATTGCTGTTACGTTACGAAATTTTTACAATTAAATGGAAATGATTTAAAAGGAAGAACCGATAAATTGTGTTAATAAAATGGAAGTTTAAACCTTAATTAAGGTTTCCCTAAATAAGTAAGTTAATTGTGAATTGAAACCGCGTCGAAATTTCAAGATTTCGGAACCTTATGGGCTCAGTGCGGATTAGATTGACCGCAGTGCGGATCAACCTCATCCGCAGTGGCTCAGGATTTTTCTGGAATTTTGACAAAAATATGACTAAGTAGTGAGTGTGGGTGAGGGATCCGCAGTGCGGATTAGTTTAGCCGCACTCATGAATTTCTGTATTGCACTGAATTTTCCTGAAATCGGCTAAGTAGTGAGTGCGGATCAGGTTCATCCGCAGTAGGCTCGGACTTTTCCTGGATTCGGCTGACAACCGACTAAGTCTCGAGTGCGGATTAGGTAACCCGCAGTGCGGATTGGCTAATCCGCATTCAGGGTAATTTTAACCCTAAAACCCAAATTAAACCTTCTCTCTCTCTCTCTTCCACCATTCCCCATTTCTAAGTGAAATTCGTCCAAGAGAGAAGGAAAAGATCCCGTGAGTTTCCGTTTCGTTCAGACTCCCGATTGTTGCGAGAAATCGAGTTTGGAACCGAGAAAGCAGCCGAGGATCTCTCAGAACCCTTCTATTTGGTATTTCTTTCTCTCCTTTTTGCTTTCGAAACCTCGAATTTTCTCGATTTCTCGGATTCTCGTTTTAAACCCGAGATTTGTGTTCGAATTGCTCGAGGACTAGTTCCTCTACACTTCTTACTAGTTTGTTTGTCAATCTTTTTCCCGATTTCTTCCGATTTATGAAATCTGATTTCTAGGGTTTCGTGCCAAAATTGAAAGTTGGCATAATCGTGATTTGATTTGCTTAACCCGACCAATTAGACTTGTAATCGGTAGGGTTGCCTCCCGATCGTGAATTTTTAGAACACTTAACGGCTGATTTGAGGTTTTGACCAAATTAGGGTTTACCAAAACGGTGGATTGAATTGAACCGAGAACCAAAGTAGTGAAACGGTGATTGATGGTCACCAAATGGAGTTTGTATGGTCCCGAGGACCTAGATGAATTTTGTGTGGTTTTAGAGGATTTTGGTAAGAAATAATGAACCGAACGAATTGATACCAAAAACATAGAAATTGATAAGGGAAGGTATAAGCCCTAGAAGTAACTCGAGTAAACCTCTCGACCCTGAACCAATGTTAAACCTAGTATACGTATAATATAGGTGTAGGCTCGGTTGAGCAAGAACTTGCGAGACCATACGAGACGTCCGATCCTTAGCTTAAGCGGTACGCTCGTCAAACAGGTGCGGGATTCTTGGACTTGTTTGATACTTTTCAGGAATTAAACTGTGTTTTCGTTTGTCATGTTGAATATCATTGATTGCATCACTGAATTGCGTAGAGCATTTGCATAGCCCAATCAAATTAAACTCGAATTGATCTGAATTGAATGATTTGCATACTGGTATGGTTATAGGTTATGTCGATCTATTGTGATCTGATTTTGATTTAAAGTCACCACGAGTGGAATTGATATGTGTGTGAATGGATTTACGAAGTTAAGCACTTGGATCCAATTAATTTGCCAAGTCGGGCTGTATGCTGACTTGGATTCCCAGGATCCTAAATGGCCTTAGGTGAACGGCCCTCGATATTCCCAGTACCGGTTGGGACGAGGGAGGGTGATTATGTTATGAGATGTGTGATTGGAAATCGTGGTTGACTTGTGTAACGTCTATGGCTCGGTAGCATTTTCCTACGTGTTAATGCATTTGAACGGTCGATTGAATATGACGAATATTGGAAACGATTCTAAAGTGGATTTTCTTTACATGATTTGAACCAGACCTTAATAAACTGTTAAGCCAAGCGGTTGCAGATGGGTGTCAGATAAAGGGTCCAGCGGTTGGCCATCTGTAGGTGTCAGTAACCCTACAGATGTGGGTTTGATAAAGGTTCAGCTCGAAAGAACATCTGTAATTGCTACAAGCCCTACTGAACTGAGTTAGGAATCGAGTTAAGCCAAAATATATGTTGTGTTTGAGATTCATCTTGGAAATTCCGTAAACTGTGTTTCAGGTTGATTAACTGTTGTCGAGTAGTGGCATTCTGTTAATTATGATTATATATATATCTGTTTGAACTGTTATTGTTTGGGTTTCATTATTGAATATAGAGTTTGATTGCAAGTCCAATAATTCAAATGTGGCAAATTCGCACTGAGAATTTATTCTCACCCCCACCTTCCCCGTTATTTTACAGGTATTGGTGCGACTGATTCCGGAGAGGCACGAGAGTAGTAGGCCTTAGTAGCTTACCAGTATATGACCCTAGATATCTTTTGTTGTATAGATTTAGGGTAGGCCTCGTGGTTGGTATCCGGATGAGATACTTTTGTTGTATTATATGCTGACCAGACTGTGTACTCTGATATATATATTAGAAACTTGTTTGAATTGCTTGTTGTTTGGTTTGAAATGTGAGTAGCCTTGTAAGCATACACGGCGTTGTATGCTTACGGCGGGGGACTGTTACGACCCGTGGCCGCGGGGTGTGACAATTGCTCAATGAAATGAATGATACGTTAAAGGAGATAGAACGAAACATATTTCACCAAAATTCTTTTTCACACATGATCTCCAAAATAATAATGTTATTAATATTCAGCAAATTCATTCAATTGAAAAATTCAGCAGATTTATTCACTAAGGCGCTCCCTACTGCAATATTCGAAAAGCTAGTTCATAATACTGGAGTTTGCTGACTTAAAGATCTTGATTGATGCTGTCATGATGGAGAGTTAATATTCACTATATTTTCCTTAACCATGGTTTTTCCCACTGGGTTTTCCTGGTAAGGTTGTAGTTGCGTATTTAAAAGAATATTGTACTCTTTTTCCTTCACTAGGTTTTTATCTCATAGGATTTTTCCTAGTAAGGTTTTAATGAGGCATATTCTTATGTAATGGATATCCAAGAGAGAGTGTTGTGAATAAATTATTAATATTGATGTCCATAACTCCCAACATTCATTCTCCACTACACCACTACTATTGGAATTTATTTCCTCAGTTATTCTTGTAATTAATTTAGATGATTTTTTATTTACAATTTGTGGCCTATAAATAGAGCCTTTGTAGTCTTGTATTGTAGACATATGAGAAATGTATGAATAAAAAGATTGTCATTTTTTTTTTCTCTATCTTGTTTATTCTTCTTTATGCTTGTTCATCTTTATTTTATAACATTTAAAAAAAAATCGGCCAAATGCGTGAAGACTCCGTTTTTAAGTATTGACGAGTCAAAAATTTAGTAATAAATGTTTCTAGACATGTTTGAGCAGGTACGGTTTTTGAAGACATGTTTCTAGACATGCGTGAAGACTCCTTTTTTAATTGATATTTTGGGTACTTGTTTATGACCAGGTACGGTTTGAAACTTAGGTAAATAGTAGATAGTTTTTGTAGGCCGTAATCAGAACGGAATTAGAAAATTTTTATAGGAAAATGAAATTTAAAATACAAATGTAGTGGGTGAAATTTAAATCCAAATCAGTTTCAAAATAAAAATGTAATTATTAGATTAAAAGAAAATATTTGTTATTCTATTAGAGAAGTTAGACTATATAACAAATTCTAAAGAAATAAATATTAGACAAATTTCAATATACATAATTAAAAATTTTAAATCATAGAGGTAGCTTAGTTTTCTTTTGAACTTCAATAATTCGATGATTAATTTTTTTTTATGGTAATCGTCCTTCGACAGTACTCTATTTTATATGAAAATTGATTAACATGAACATCCTACTATTATTAGTCAATGAAAAGTGTAAAATAAAACATGAATGGTATTATTAAATGAATAATTATCAAATGAATGGCTAAATTCTAATATGTAACTTACCACTTGGTTTCTTGAATGAAACGGACATTTTGTCTTTTATCAAAAAAAAAGTTATGTAAATCTTAGTATTGTATTAAATTAGAGATTTCTTTCAATTTTTGAGATAAAATGATGATGAATATAATGTATTACACAGAAAACCACCAAATATATTGTGACTTGAATTTAGCTTAAATTGAATTATAGTCATGAGTTTCTAACTTTCTATAATACGGTTATCAGAACAGTAAATTGCAAACTCACTCAAAGCCATTAAACAATTACAAATAGATGGAGGACGTATATAAAATTTTGCTCTTGCAATATACCGCGTTGCATGGTTCAATTCAACCACTTCAATGTCATAGATCCATACACTGTGCGGTCCATGCTTGCTGCCTTGTCGCCAAATCACTGTGATCTGAATTCATATGCAGCGCTCCTTGTGAGTATTAGGTATAGCGGGTAAATATTTTCAAATTGTAGGACCCGTTTCACTCATATCATCACTAAAATATGTTAAGCTTCTGTTTCCACGTGATCCATTAATCGTCGGTAACTTAGGTTGATGTCTCCGCTCCCTGACAAATCTCCTCCCTTAATTAATTTTATGTAGAGGTGCTACTTTTACCTGATTACCTGCATCCGATCCGTAACCGAACCGGATCCAACCCGGAACCGATCCGAATCCGATTAATTTAGATAGGGTATGGTTTAAAAAATATAACCGGTTAAATTATGGGTATGGTTACAAAATTAATAATTTAATATCCGATCCGGATCTGAACCGGAACCGATACAGTAATGAGTAGGATATGAGTTTCATTTAATTATCCGACCCATAACCGAACCCGATCCGATACCCGTATAAATACCCGATAAAACATATATTAATAACTATTAGTATAAAAAAATATATAACTTTGCATATTAATTTTTGCATAGGCCGTGGTGAACCCAGTACTTATGTGAGAAAATATAATGCAGTCACATATTAGCTATATTTATACACATAGATGGATGCCAAATTTATTCCTTTCGTAACAGCTGCATTAATTTTTTAAATAAAATTTATTACTATTAATACATCATTTAATATTTGCATGCATAATAATGAAAATTTATTGCTCTAAAAATGAAAATTTTATTGCTATGAATACATCATTTAACCATAAAAAAAGAAATCGTCATCTCCAATATTTTACTTTCTAAAAATGATATCTCTTCTTCAACTATAGAGTTATTATTTTTATTGTGTTATGTAGCATGATATATTTTATTATTTATGAACAAGATCAATAGTATAATTTTTATTTTGCAATAGTTTTTAATTTATATTATAATGATTTATGATATGAGATGTTTAAGAAATTATTATATTTAAATGTAAATTATTTTTCAAATGCATTGGAGTTGACATATACCCGCTCCGGATGCGGAACCGCTCCGTATCCGAACCGGACCCGATAATCTATAAACAAGTTATGGATATCTATCTATCCGGAACTGAAAGACTGGACCCAAAATATCTTCAGATAGATAGGTATCTGGATCCGGACCCGACCCGATTTGAAACAAATAAGTATATGGATCGAAATTCGGACCCGAACACTTTTAGGGTACATGTCCAAATATGATAGTATCCGGACCCGACCCGACCCGATAGAACCTCTAATTCTATGTTCAAATAATAATAGTTTGATGTGTACAAAAAATTTATTGAATAACATATAAATATGTTATGTTGTATTATCGGATAAGAAGAATAACATATTTATTGAATTGGTCTAAATTTATTTTTATTTAAAGAAATAATAAAAACATTAACAAAATATAAAATTTTATTTCTAACAATATTTGGATATGTATAGACAGTCGAATCGACCGTATAAATTTGGACCAAAATCTGAGCCAAATATTGGTATAAATTATTTGAAAATATTGTTTTATTTATATAATTATTGAAAGTACTAGGATAATATTTTTAAAACGCTCACATCATGTTTTGGATGCCAATTAATATCAAATAACAAGATCAGGTTATGGATCAACTTTATTCTAATACGATGCAGTTAAGTTGTATTAGATAATAAACATAAATTTAATTGAACATTTTAAAAATGACATGAGAGTAAATTAGAAGAAGAGAAGGAAGCGGAAGACATTATTTTTTTTTGGATTTTACAAGAATATTTTGTTAATAAATAAAACAAATATTATCATAGATATTTTCAACTATGCAGCGCATGTTATAAAATTCCTAAATTTTTCAATAGAGATTGAATTTGTTACTTGTATGATGTATTTTTCTTGTCTTCATTATCATGTTCGATGTTTTAAAGGTGTTGGAGATAATACAATGACAATATTAGAAAACTAAATGTAACTAAATGCAACTTACGAACATTCATATATACAATTTCAAAAATATATTTTCCACGCCACATCTCCGATATTAATAATTGTTCCTCAATTAATTTCAAGCCATATCCAAACGAAATTTTTATTAATATCCAAAAAAAAAAAATTAAATTCGAGAAACTATCAAGGTTATTCCCGCTCTTGCTCTAATTAAAGCTGCTTTGTGTGGGTAGATCAACAGAATTCATTAGTTATTGTTACATGTGGTGAGCAGGAACACAATTGCATTGGCTGAATATAATTACTTACTCCAAAATATTCAAATTTAATTAATACAAGATTTAATAAACCACAAGGCCGAAGGTTAGAGCGTCGTTCTAATAACGCACAGGTCGCAGGTTCGAGACCTGCATGGGCCAATTTGTGTGTGTGTTTTTTTTTTCTTGCTTTGTATTCAATTCTAAACGGATAACGGTTTGCTCTTTTGTTCCTCCTCGTATCCATAATTCACCAATAATTTTTATTCACCGTAATTCACTAATAAATGTTCGGATTAATTTGCTTTGTACCATTGACCGACCGCTCAGGAAGCACCATTCTTTCAGTATATTCGTTTACTGCTAATATTATTTATTTTCAAACATGAGAAATATGAAGGGAGATTCGAATGATCGGGGTTATACACTAAACGTTTTTTGGTTTCTAAACTATACTAAAAATCATTGATTTTTTTAGTAAAGATTTGGAGATCAAGCCACTCGACTCTTAATAAATAATTTTTCTATCCGAGTTTTGAACCAGCGACCTTCTGTATGGAAGGTAGTTGGGGTTAAATCTAAAATATGGAATCTCGGTACACTCCGTTCCAATTACAAGAAACACGCAATAGTTCCAAAAAACTGTAAACAAATATTACCAAGAAATTAGATACAAATGCAACCTTGCATACAACCAAAACACTTACAATAGCTGAAAAATAATCAACTTACGTCACAAGAGATATAAAGAGAAGAGTGTGTGTGTGTGTGTGAGTGTGTGTGTGTGTGTGGGGGGGGGGGGGGGGGGGGGGGGGGGGGGCGGGGGGGGAGTTGGGCCTTAGACCTATTTGAATCCAAAGAAAAATTCCAACTAAGATATTATCTTTGTCACTAAAATAATAAATTGATTCTCTCTATACAAATGATTAATATATTATAATCTCCCAATTTTGTTTTTCTAAACGTCAAACAATTTTACAAAGGGTAAAATATTTAGAAAAATGAAACACACATCGGTACTACCACCC
Organism: Carex rostrata; assembly: GCA_964058875.1. NCBI lineage: Eukaryota > Viridiplantae > Streptophyta > Magnoliopsida > Poales > Cyperaceae > Carex > Carex rostrata. The sequence goes on from CAXKVT010000134.1 coordinate 177,962, forward strand.
TTAATTTTCCTTATGAAATCCTAAATATTCAAAAATAGAAACACGATTGTTTTTCTTTTTATAATACAGAAATACGGTTTTTTCCTAAAGATAAAATTGAAATACTTTTCTTTTACTAGGTTTCTCTTGTTTTTTTTTAATCTAGGTCGCTCTCGTCACCAGTAAGTTCGCACCATGCGTAGAAGACAATACTTTGATGTAGATTGAAATGCTTGGTCACCAAAATATTCACCAAGGAATTCTTTCTTTCATTAATAACAGGAGTCCAATATTTAGGACTAAGAACCATTAGTTCTCTAAAACTTCCAGGAAGTACGCCAGATTCTTCATCATAAAATGGAAAAACGCCCAACACCCGTAGGCGCTTGGGTAGCAGCTGGGAAATAGTCTCGATCACTGGCCAAATGCCTTTGCTGTCAAATGCGAACAATCGAAATTGTGAGCTTAGAAAGCCATCTTGCAAGAAGATGGACCAGAATGGAGCATTCAAATTATCTCTCAGAATCTCACCCAATATTTTTGCTCCCCAGATTGATCCATTCACCTTCTTTGCTATCTCCTCTCCCATTTTTGCCAACTCAGGATGGTCCTCTGCATCAGCACTACCAAAAGCATGCTCCTTGAAAAACAGCATATACTCGTCCTCAGAAAATCCTTCAATCATCATTGGCTTCACTGTCCCAACGGATCTAGTGCTCTTGTACTTGGCATGATCCCAACTATCGCTTATAAAAATGACCTTGCTTCCTTGTTTTGCACATCTTAGGCAACCCAACAGGGCATTCCAAACCAGAGAATCAACACCCGAAACATCATCCATTACGAGAAGAACTCTCTCTGAGCTGAGTTTCTGCTTAAGCATTGCTAGTAACGTATTCTCGTCAAAATTAGTTATGTCAGTATTGGTTAATTCGTGTAGAATGTTTTTAAAAATCCTATGATTAATGGATAACCAAGAAGTGTAAATTTTCAAGGAAAATTGATTTTGCACCTTTGGATCATAGAAACAGTGAAGGGCAAGAGTGGTCTTTCCTACTCCACTTGGACCAACTATTGGAAGAATATCCACATTATTTTCACCAGCCATGCTAGGTTCAAACAAGAATTTCATAACTTGCTCTCTTTCCTTACACCGATTAATTAACCTGTTCGGCTCCATGTAGAGGTATCTTTTCATGGGCCTTTCAGGTAGGGCATTCACCATGAGTAAGAACGCATGTATATCAATACTTTTCAACATTTTCAGAGCATCATGGAGTTCCCTGTGCTTGTCATTATCAAAAAGCAAGGTTCTGATTGTCCGCTGGCGTTTTGTTGGACGACTGATCGGGTCAATAAGTAAATTGCCCGTACCTTTTGTACCAGCTAGCATTGGAGAAAGTGAACTCCAGTTTTTGAAGGTACGATAATAGTACTCCCCACGGTGTGCTGCTTTTATTATTTCTGCCAACCACTCGAGCAATTGTTGGTTGGTGATCCTTCTCCCTCTTGCTGTAGTGATGGCTGATTTGATTTTGCACACCTCATTGTGCAGGCTAAACAGGATCACATCGAGTCCCTCCTGCGTCTCGTATCTGCTCATGACCAGTCCCTCCTGTGTCTCGTATCTGCTCATGACCTGTCCCTCCTGCGTCTCGTATCTTCTCATGACCGAGGAGGAAACACCTCTTACTATCATTGCACCTATTTCTCCCCCGACTCCAGATGAAATCGTACTTGCTACGGCCCCCATACTGCAGTATGCCCCCCACCCCTTGTAACTGTTTCAAGCAAATTGAAATTATGATTGCTTCTATTAGTGTGGTAAATTATAAATTCATACAACCAGTTAATGTTAAAGGTCAAAAGTCGTTTTATCATCAAATTACAACACGGATAATTTTTCATACAAACTACATGACTGTTCTAAGTTACTATTGACTTGTTGTTATTTTTCTTTTTAACTTGGAAGAACTGTCCCAAAAAATTCATATTTTCGAGTGGTATTCACAAATTCATCTGCTTAGCATTATTAGCAAACAAAACACTATTGTAATTTGTTTTTGGCAATTCACTGCCCCCCCACCAATTGAGACTATTTTTTTGGTTTTGCTTAATGGAAATCAAAAGAGGTCATAAGTTGGACATGGGAGTTTAGTTTTAAACTTACTAAAACTTCGGAGCCAATTCAACAAAAAGCACACGATGTCTATTATATATTACAGAAAAGTCACCTTTATTTTCTTCTGTAGTTGAAAATTCAGTAGCACAATTGAGGAATATGGTGAAAAAGACATGTCTTTATCACCTTCATTATGAATGGCTATATATAGTCTACGCATTAACTTAATTATTTAAGTTCGTATGGGTCCCTCTTGTTCTTATCAGAAAGGAAGAGGAAGGAGGGAGGAATTAAATGCTGATGAAAAATTTGTGTAACACAAAAAATCTACAAGAATACAATATCCAGGAAGGAGGGAGGATGAAATGCTGATGAAAGATTCGTTAACACAAAATGTCTGGAAGGATACCATATCCAGGTCGCAAGATGGAGAGTTGCATTTCCTACGTGGTAATCCATATGCTGATGATAGAGAGAGGGCTAAGCTCAAAACATTTGTTCTATTATATTTTGAACAAAATGAGAATATCATGTTAATATTTTTTATGGAAAAATTAAAAGTAACTTGATTATGACAAATTAAAAGCTCATTAGCTATAAAAAAAACAAATCAAATTTGAGTGACTAATTTGTAACAAAAGACAATTTTAGTGACCTCCAGGAAAATTTACCTAGAAAGGCATGTTTTGCATATACATTATAAAAGGTCGTAGCTCATGATAATGCCGTGAATTGAATAAATAGTACATGCAAAGGAAAGTGGGACACATCCAGTGGGCATCAAACTCAAATCGATCTGATGCCCACTCAGATCCATCTGATTCGTTTCATAATTCGTGCATGTTTGATCCGCACAAATCAGATGCACCCCTCATGGGAAGAGAAGTACACCGACGATGTGTCAAGGGCAAGTTGCAATTTACTTTCAACACATTCTCATTTTTCTTATAGTTTACTAACAATGGCCATCATAGATAACAATTGAAATACAAGGAAAATTGACCCGCGCCTTAAACAGTTGCCTACATAGTTTTGTATATTACCGTTTAACATATTTACATAACACCAATAAGTGATCACAAAGATAACATGATACCAAATGCAAACATCAGACACAGCTCATTGAAAAGTAAAGAAAGATCCCTTCAAAGTAAACCTCTATCCCCCTGTCAACTATGCGGTCATCAAATCTGGGGGCTTAAACTGGAAGCAAGAAGTATCATGTTCTCATGCTATTTTCATTTAAAAAGGAAAAAGAAAAAAACATGTTCTCATGCTAGACATAGAGCTACAATATGATTATTTGAAAATAGGAGAAATGCATGATTTTGGAGATATTTTAATGGGTCTCATGCTGTGGAGTGGAAGGGGAGTCGGGTGCAATAGCAAATTGCAACGCCCGGCCTCTACTGGTTTGCAATATGAATGCCACCTCAGCTGCAGCCGTGGCGGCCGCCTCCTAAATCATGAAAAATGTGGGGTCAGACTTGTATGAATAAACATTCTGGTATGGGGTGTCTTGTTATGGACTCATCATGTAGAAATGATACTTGACAGACAATATAGTTTGTACATAATAAATGGCATTGTATTCCTATTCTTCAGTTTTGCATATAATTAAAAATTATTTATATGGCATCGTATTCCTATTCTTCTGTCTTGAATATAAATAAAAATGAGTAGGGTTCAAATACCTCATGTCTTTCATGCCTCAATCGTACCTCACATCCTTATCTCCGTTTTCGATGTCCAAACAATCGATCCGAACCACTCAAGATGATCTCGATATTAAAATGTTCTTGGAGACCGAATTTTATACTTTTTTTAAAATTTTGTACTATTTGCTTAGATAGGTACAAATCACTGTTTTAGGATGGTCCAGAATCTTCTGGAAAACAGTGATTTTGTGCCTATTTAAAAAATGGTCCAAGCACATTTTAGCATGGAGATCATGTCAAGTGGTTCGAATCGACTGTTTGGACATTGAAAACGGAAATAAGAATGTGAGGCACAATTGAGGAATTGGAACCCTGGACAGGGTTGTCTGTGGTGTGACAGATTGACATTTTTTAAAGGTGGATGAATATCCATATTAATTGGGAATATGGTAGTTACTAGGAACTTCAAAGACAAACTAACTTTCATGACTAAAACAGGAAAGTTAGATCTTTAAGGACTATATTTGGAAACAAAGATTTCTACTGTTTCAAAAAATATGAGACACGAGTAATACTTGGAGGACCATTTGTGCAATATACTTGATGACAACATTTTGAACAAATATTGGAGGACATATAAAAGAACATAATACACAAAAACAAAAAAAAATAAAAAGTTTCTTGAGTGAAGGTACCTGTCTCTGCCTTCGGCGCTGCAAGACGCTTATGGCCCATGCCATTATGTAGCATGGCAAGAGAAACCCAGCAGCCCTTAGCAAGAAAAGCTACACAAGCAAATGAGCAAGGGTCAGAGCTTCACAAGTATAATCCACGAAAATTGGAAAACAGAAATTACAAAATGAAATGTGATCTCCACTTACAGAAAAAATAGTGGATGCATCATCATCTCCATCATCATTTGTGATGGTCATTGCATGCCTCAACAGCAGGACAGCCATAAGCTAAAATAAGTTAACTTTTTTAGAAGCAGCTCTAGTTATATGAAAGTAAAGTATCATGTTGTTGGAGGGGTTTTGGGATTAGGTTGTGTTGTACGTTGACTTGAATTTGGGTCGGTGAAATTGTTTTATCATAATTTTTCAATTTCTTTTTATCATGGCTAAAATATCTTCCCTTCAGCCCCAACCAACCAATTTTTTTGAAAAAGTTATCAACACCAACCTAAACCAACTCAAAGCAAAACAGGATGAAGCCAGACAGAAATCAACCCAATTGAAAACCAAATCCAACAAGACATGAACCTAGATAACAACTGACATGCACAACAACCTGACACGCAATCAAGTCTGACCCAAATCAACCTAGACCTGACCTACTTGAAACCCAAATAAAAAATGACGGAAACCAGAGGTAATGTAGTGAAACATAACAAACTGAATTGCAACAAATGTAACCAAAAATAACCCAAACTTGCCTGATCAGAAAGAGGACCTAACATTACATCAAAGAAGATAAACCAAATCAACTTTTGAACTAAAACGTGAAATGACTCGAGATCTCAAACAACATAGAAACCGATTGAGAACCTGCAACTGAACCAGGCTTGATATTAAACAAGACCTGGTTTTGACCTCTCAATTGAAACCGATTGACCGATTGACCGATTGACCGGAAAAACTCAAAACTTAAACCTGCAATTGAACCAGGCTTGATATTAAACAAGACCTGGTTTTGACCTGGATAAACCAAATCAACTTTTGAACTAAAACGTGAAATGACTAGAGATCTCAAACAACATAGAAACCGATTGACCGGAAAAATTCAAAACTTAAACCTGCAAATTGAACCAGGCTTGATATTAAACAAGACCTGGTTTTGACCTCTCAATCAGACTTTCCCGTTAACATAGAAATTATGATAAAGCAAAGGTCTCACAATTAAAGCTGCAGAACGGCAGAAGGCAGCACCACTGGCATTGGTAGCAGCATACTCGTCATACTCTGCCTCTAGAAGGCGCCGCTGAGCAGCAGCCACAGCAAGAATTCTTGGGTCATGTAAGTCCAAGGGAGTCCCTGTGATGGTCCAACCACCACTGCAAAAAAAAAAAAAAAAAAATTCAAGGAGCAACCCAGGTTTAGAAGGTATGCAGATAACATTGTAGCGGTTACCAATAATAGTTAGATGTGAATGGTAGCAAACCCTAATGATCTAACTTAAACCTACAATAACCACAAATCAGGCACAATACCGGATTAATGGCCACAATATGGAATTAAATATGCTCGACAAACAGCAGTGAATATGCAATACAAATCATCTAAACGCACTAAAACAAACTAAAAGAACTCAACATAAATAAATTACTCACAAAGGATGGTCCTTTACTAAATTACACCTAACTAAGAACATTAAAATCCATCATACAAATTTCTTGAACACCTAATAGTAAAATTAAAGAAAAAACAGAAAACAATATTGTACATTTAATGTAATTATGGTCAAATTCATGGGTTTCTGGAGCCAACAAACATTGATGGTTGAAATTAGTTGTGACCACCAATACAGATAGCTACAACACATAAAAAGAAGAGAGGGCTTGCCTGAGGTCTATAGTAGTTTCATCGGGGCTGGGTCTAGCAGGTGGTGCTACATAACCTGGCTTATAGATCTGTAGTGATGAAATCAAAATAAGATGTCAATCATACAACAAAATAGATCCCTCATATATGTACAACAGGGCACCGAAAGCAACAATGCCTTGATAAAAAATACACAAAGTTCATATCTGTAAATTGTAAAGCTGCATAATACAAGCAATACAGAAGAGCCTTACATAACGTTTGAACTGGTATGCTATACCTGGTGTCTGACACATTTGCAATTTACCAAATTTTAGCATTTTCTGTTGCCTTTTTATGATATCCCTTGGTAGTTAGTTTTCAATTCCCCAATTGAGCACTAAACAATGACTATTTGTTATGTCAGACTGCTTGCAGGGTAAAATTGAGGTGTATATTGTATAGCTTAATTTTCGCAATTTAGGATGAACTAGAGTGTGTTTTAGGATAAATTGAACAGAAAGGAGCCAGTACCAATACTGGAACATATCAATTGAAGTTTCAGCATACAAGCTTAAAATGGCATACAATTCTGTTAAAAATCGATACTGGAACATATCCCTACAATTCTGTTTAGGACTGATACTGGAACATATCAACTGAAGTTTCAACATACAAGCTTAAAATGGCAATGCTCTAACATACCTCGTGGCATATCTCGCATGTCACATCTCCTTTCTCATCACACCAGCGTTGCACACAACCCCTATGGGCATACTGCAGGAAAAACAAAAAAACTTAAAATGAGTCCAACCATTCAGCAGTGCAAGTTTAGCCATTTTTCAAAATACAAAGCCTTAGCAACCACAAAATAAGCAAACTAGCCTGACAAAACACTGAGCCTTGACACCTACAGACCTACTACTAATTAAAGAAGGTATAATTACATGTCTATAGTTGGGAGTATTTACCTCTTCCCTACCAATATTAACATACAGACTATACACTACTAGCAGATGGGTAATCAGGTATACTAAGCAGTAGGACGTTTGGCATATTCCTGTTGCTCCTACCCTGCTAATATGATACTAAGTAGTTTACAGAAGCCAAACCCTTAGCTTTCCGTCAACTGGCTTCTAGGACTAATTTCAGATAAATAACCTCCACTCCAAATCGTGCATTAAAATGGCCTTCATGCCAACAGTAAGAAGCTTTTTGAACAGTTGTTCAAACTAGTAATTGACCCGTCACATACCAGCACTGTACATGATACAGGGAATTACTCCAATTGGCTCAGGTTTTTTTAGTATTTAACAGTGACAAAAGTCAATTTTGACAGAAAAAATTGAATTGGCTATTTCAGATCAAAAGTAACCAGCCATTTGTAAATTTACCAGATAGGGAGGGAAGAAGAAAAAGTAGGTAAACTAGAGAGAGAGAGAGAGAGAGACCTTGAGACTGCCGCTGCAGGCACATGGCATCTCGAGGTTGCTGACACTATCTTCCTCCTGGCATATGCGGCATTCAGCCATTTGGAGCAGCGGCAGTGCTTCTTCTTCTGCATCTGATTTTGCCCCTGCTTCCTTTCCCTCGCTGACCACATTAACTGGCCCCAAAGCCGAGGTGCCTTCAACTGACTTGGGTTCTACTAATTTGTCTACATCCAACACAACATGGTCTCCCATTCCTACTTTATAACCTTATAACGATTTACTTCCTTAGATTAAAAGCCTGCGCAAAAGGAGTAGAAATTTGCTTCAACTTTGCCCAAGTAAAAATATAAAGACAAGTAATTTACGGGCAGAGATTTAAGTCTTGTCCATAATCAGAACAGAAACGGTGCCACAGTAATACCACAGACTGAACACCAATCAGGATTAAAAAGACTATTCCAAACCAAAATGGCAAGGCTAAGACCAGGTTAAACCTTAGTTTATTTAAGAAGCATGATAACAGATTCGCAATATGTGTGAAAAGCAAGGACCCATAGGAAAAATATTTCTTCCCCTTCCAATATGTTCTCTCTCTTTTTTTATTCTTTTTTTGAAATTAATCACTTGCAACAGGTTCAAATGGTATAGTAAAACAACCAAAATTAAACACCCATAAGACATAACAATTCACAAGTTGGACTAAAAAACACGACTGAAATTCACATAGACCTAAATTTAGTCGATGAGTGAAACTAACCCTAACAGCCACAATTGATAGGGAAAAAAAAAATGAGGAACACTACATTATAGCTGTAGTTACTAATCGTAAGCCTGTAGAAGGCAGATCTACACAAAATCAAGACCGGATCGAATCACTTTCTCTAATTAGTAAGGGGAGAAAGAAAAATCGCCATACCTAGGAACTCTGAAAGATGCGTTCCTTTCTTCTTCCTCCTCTTTGGGCATACGAGTTAACGACCCCCTCAAACTTTTCTTTTGATTTTTTTTTTTTTAATTAACGCGGAGTTAACGCTGTCACAGTGAAATTCGTATCCTCTGCATTAACTCAAAAAGGACTCTTTTGAGTTAATGAATCTTGATCGTACAATATTTTTTAAGATTCGTGTAGACTAAATCCGCACTAATATTAAAGGACCCCTATATCATAAGCATGGGTCAGATGACTCCATTTAAAATCAAACGGTTGATATTTATTAACTCAAAAGATTTTCTTTTGAGTTAATGCAGAGGATATGCATTCGTCACAGTGGTTTTCGCTGTCGGTAAGTCAACAGAGAGACGGTCAATTGGCAACACCATCTCGACACTTCTGTTTGAGAAATTTAATTATTCAAAACTGGGATTAATATACAAGCAAAAACACAATTTTGCGTAACGGTCAAAATTTTCTCAAAAAAATGTGCTAACAGTTTAGTTAAATTTGATGCAAATTTTATTAATGGAAGTACAGACTCAGACCCCCTCACCTCCACCCCTTTATGTCCCCGAAATTTTTATTTATAGCATAAAAAAAAATTAAAAAACTCTCGTTTTTGGAGAATTTCATATTTATTCAGGTTGCAGGGTCAATCTGTGAACTCAAATACTGAAATCTGCACAGACAATCTACGGCTCCAACTCTATTTTTTTTTTTTTACAGAACATTTATTAATAAAAAAAAACTTTGTTTTTTGTGACAGGGACGTTTTTTATTTCTTACACTTTGAGATATCTCAGAGGACACAAATTTCAAGTAAAAAAATAAAACTTTAAAATATCTCATGTTGTAATTATTGTGAGAACCTCACTCACAAAAAAAAAAAAAAAAAAGTTGGAGTCACAGATTGGTTCTGCGGACTTCGAGTTTGGTTCTGCGAATCTCAAGTTTGAGGTCACAAATTGTCTGTGCAGACCTCATTAATTGAGGCTGCATACTAACTCTGTGATTTGGGTATTCCTAGAATTCTCTCAAATTCACAGTGTTTTGGTTTATGTTCTTTTTATGCTATAAATAAAAATTTCGGTTTTATGTGCTCTAGTAGTATAATTATTTTAATATGACTTTATTGTCCGGTTAGTATTAACACTTGATAACGTTCATCCAGAGTTTTTTTTTTTTTTTTTTTCTCTTTTCTATAATTCAGCAATCCTATCTATTACTCATCAAACACTTTTATCATTCATTTTGCATATTTATTTCGTTTTGTATGCAAGTATACATTATTAAATTTTTTTTTAATTCTGACAGCCGCTGTCAAGTTTATAATTATTAATTGTTACTATTAAAAAATGCAGCAAATAATAAAAATTCTACTAAAACTGGATTCATAAAAAAGAAAATGAACATATGCAAGTGAAAACTTCATTTAGGAAAAGCTAAATATTATGTGTAAGATAATTAAGTTGCTAAGGTTTTGAGAAATTTATGTTGAGCTATCAAAGACTTAAAAATCTGAATTTTGTGATTTGAGGTTCATAAATCTTGATTCTTATATTAAGCATGTAGATATCCTGATTCGCCAACAATTTTGATGAAAAAAAAATGAAATTTCAGATTGAATATGAGTCATCCAATTAAATAGTTTTTTTTTATTCTATACATTTTTTTCTTTTTTTTATGTGTATAAGTCTAAATTTATTTAGATACATACTCGCCACATGTACTTATCATTTTTTTAAACCTCCATATTAAGATAAATCAAAGTTTGAAGTTTATATGATAAGTTTTTGAAACCGTAGCACGGATGATCTTATGTTATCCATAGCACCCAAGTCTTACTCATATAACTATATTATATCATTTAAATGTACGAAAATATATTACTTTGTTATTTTATTTTTATATGAATGATCAGTAACTTTAAAAATAAATATTCAAATATTATCCATATCAATGTCTTCTTATAAGTACTTGGGGGTGCAAACGGATCGGATATTATCCGTTCGGATCCGAATCCGGATCCGTATCCAATTTTTTGCGGATACAAATAATTTGCGGATACGGATACAGATATTACTTACGTGGATACGGATACGAATATCTGTATCCGTAATTTTTAATTTAACGGATATCCGTGTAACCTTTCGACTTCTCTAAAATCAAACACAATAATATCTCTAACCTTTGAACTTTCTTCTTTCATTGTGGCGGAGTAAAGTTGATGCTTATTATTGTTGCTTTGTTTCTCAAATTGTTGATTTGTTTCCCAAATTGTCGCAGAGGCTAAAAACTTCCACAAATAGATTATTTTGAAATTGCTTGTTTGTTTCACTGAATTTGACGAGTTCCTTTCTCGACAGTTCGACTACTTTTGATGTCAAACAATAGTTTAATTTTGATTATTATTTTTAGATTATTGCTCATGTGACTCATGATGTCTCATTGAATTTTGACTACTTTTGATGGATTTTAGCTTTGACTCAATTTCTATTATTTTTGATAGATCTTTTTATTTATGGTATTGTTTCTTAGTGAGATTTTAGAGACATGTGCCATGGCCTTATGCAAGCCATTTTTCAATGCAAACCTGCTCATATGTCTGAAAATATTCAAATGTTACATTTTTCTTTTTATTTAAAATACATTACCAATAATATTTATGTTTTGCAAGCATCGATTTATTAATCAAACTAAAATTTAGTAAAATTCAAAAAATTACCTGACCAGTAGAGGCAATAACAGGGTCCTGCATCAATTTTAGACTAATTGGGCACCTAAACTCACCTGGTATTGGTATGTTCTTATACCTGAACTCATCTGGTATTAGAGCATCTCCAATTCAGCAATTAAAATTAATTGTTAACTAACAATTATGAAAATTTTAGAAATTAAGCAATCCACTGCTACATTGGTGCAATCAATCAAATAATTCACTTGACCAATTAGAATTAAATACTTGGCCAACTCATCCTTAGAAAATGATTTCTTATTAAGCAATTTTTTTCAACAATTGTTAAATAAACAATAACCATACAACCCAGCAATTACAAAAATAATTGACACATCAGCATAAGTAATCCATAAGCAATTACTATTGAAGATGCTCTTACCTTTCTTATAAATTATTGTTCTATCCTATATATTTGACCTGATTATATATGCTATTCCTACGCTTGAGTTATCATCGGTCTTCCCTCTATTTGCACTTCCAAATTAGAAATTGAAGAGAATTGAAGAGAATCTAGGATGTAGCACAATTCATCATATATTATTGTTTGAAAAAGTAACCATTTTTTTCTAATTATTTAGGTTATCACTCTAAATGGCATCATCGAGCAGACCTATTGAATTAAGAATCCGAATTATATCTGTATTCGTATCCATATCCGAAAAATATTCGATCCGTATCCGTATCCATTTAATATCCGATCCGTATCCGTATCCGAAAAAAAATATGGATACGGATATGATTTTAGCACTATCCGATCCATATCCGATCCGTTTGCACCCCTATAAGTACTTGATAACAATTAAAACAAAGTCCACATGTCATAATTCTTTACATACCAAGGTATGGAGAAACAAAGCCCATATGTCACAATTCTTTACATAGGAAGGCATGGAGAAACAAAGTCCACATGTCATAACAATTAAAACAAAGTCCACATCAGTATTTCATCCCTTTTTCCTAACTTCTTCCTGGATATTGTATTCTTGTAGACATTTTGTGTTACCTGCCAAATCTTTCATCAGCATTTAATTCATCCCTTTTTCCTCCCTCCTTCCTTTGTGATAAGAACAAAGAGGGACCCATAATTAAGTTGCCTAGACCATATATATATAGCCATGCATAATGAAGGTGATTCCTGATAAATACATTTTTTTTTCACCAAATTCCTCAATTGTGCTACTGAATTTTCAACTACAGAAGAGAATAAAGGTGAGTTTTATGTAATATATAATAGACATCGTGTGCTTTTTGTTGAATTGGCTCCAAAGTTTTAGTAAGGTTTAAACTAAACTCCCATGTCCAGCTTATGACCTCTTTTGATTTCCATTAAGCAAAACCAAAAAAGTAGTCTCAATTGGTGGGAGGCAGTGAATTGCCAAAAACAAATTACAATACTGTTTTGCTTGCTAATAATGCTAAGCAGATGAATTTGTGAATACCACTCGAAAATATGAATTATTTGGGACAGTTCTTCCAAGTTAGAAAGAAAAATAACAAACAAGTCAATAGTAACTTAGAACAATCATGTAGTTTGTGAACCAAAATTATCAAAATATATATAGTCTTTGTTCAACAAAAGAGTTGTTTGGTCAATTCAGTTTACTAAATTATTTCCTTAGTTGGCGGTGCAATAAATTAAACTAACTGTTGAGAAAAACTTGGAAATTAAACATTGTTAACATCATGGCTGGGAGAAATAGGCCGACTCCAGGTGGGCCCTTTTCAACTGAGTTTTTGTCAGAATCGGACCGATTCCCAAAATTTGGACCGACATTCTCTTACCTGAGGAGAGTCCAAATTTTTCGGATATGTCAGGATGTGATCAAGGCTGATTCTCTCGTATGATGCCCTAGAATGGTCCACAAAGAGACGCCCAATCCCTCTAATGTCCATATAAAATAGTCCCAAATATATCTAAGTTTTACTCGTTGAACTAATTGTTTTGTACTCTGGAGCGCGATTCTCACGATTTTGCAAATTAATTACAAGCTATTGGCTTATTGTAGATGCAAGTCTAAATCAAATTTTTGACAAATTACTTTTTAGTTTTTATATACATTTTTCTTCCTTTTTGGAGTACAAAACAAGCATTTTTGATAAAGAAAAAAAAAATCTGAGTTTTCATTCCATTTTGGCCGATTCCTACTGCTTCATCTGATTTCTATTCCACAGTTAACTTACCGATTCTGCTTCAGAGCCATGGTAGTGTTGAGTACTATTTGCCAATCTACAATTATTCGTGTTGTAATTTGATGATAGAAAAAAGACTTTTGACCTTTAACATAAACTAGTTGTATGAATTTATCATTTACCACACTAATAGAAGCAATCATAATTTCAATTTGTTGAAACAGTAACAAGGGGAGGGGGACGTACTGCAGTATGGGGGCTGCAGCAAGCATGATTTATTCTGGAGCCGTGGAAGAAGTAGGTGGAATGATAGTAAGCGGTGCTTTCTCCTCGGTCATGAGCAGATACGAGACGCAGGAGGGACTCGATGTGATCCTGTATAGCCTGAAGCACGAGGTGAACAAAATCAAATCAGCCATCACTATAGCAAGAGGGCGACGGATCACCAACCAACAATTGCTCGACTGGTTGGCAGATATAATAAACGCAGCATACCGTGGGGAGTACTATTATCGTACCTTCAAAAACTGGAGTTCACTTCCTCCAATGCTAGCTGGTACAGAAGGTACGGGCAATTTACTTATTGACCCGATCAGTCGTCCAGCCAAACGCCAGCGGACAATCAGAACCTTTCTTTTTAATAATGACAAGCACAGGGAACTTCATGATGCTCTGAAAATGGTGAACAGTATTGATATGAATGCGTTCTTACTCATGGTGAACGTCCTACCTGAAAGGCCCATGAAAAGGTACCTCTACATGGAGCCAACCAGGTTAGTAAATCGGTGCAAGGAAAAAGAGGAAGTTATGAAATTCTTGTTTCAACCTAGCATGGCTGGTGAAAATAATGTGGATATTCTTCCAATAGTTGGTTCAGATGGTGTAGGAAAGACCACTCTTGCCCTTCACTGTTTCTATGATCCAAAGGTGCAAAATCAATTTTCCTTGAAAATTTACACTCAGTTTTCACAGATTGATTATTCTGGTGATAAATTATCTTCTCCTCCTCTGATTTTGCAAATAATTCTAAAGGAATTAACCAATACTTGGATAACTAATTTTGATGAGAAAACGTTATTAGCAATGCTTAAGCAGAACCTCAGCTCAGAGAGACTTCTTCTCGTAATGGATGATGTTCAGTTTGTTGATTCTGAGATTTGGAATGCCCTGTTGGGTTGCCTAAGATGTGCAAAACAAGGAAGCAAGGTAATTTTTATAAGCGGTAGTTGGAGTTATGCCGAGTACAAGAGCATTAGAGCCGTTGGGACAGTGAAGCCAATCATGATGGAAGGATTTTCTGAGGACGAGTATATGTTGTTTTTCAAGGAGCATGCTTTTGGTAGTGCTGACGCAGAGGACCATCCTGAGTTGGCAAAAATGGGAGAGGAGATAGCAAAGAAGGTGAATGGATCAATCTGGGGAGCAAAAATCTTGGGTGAGATTCTGAGAGATAATTTGAATGCTCCATTCTGGTCCATCTTCTTGCGAGATGGCTTTCTAAGAGCATCTACATCCGTGAAACTCTTGGAGTTTCTAAATAACTGTTAACTAATTTTTAGAAATTTTGTCTCTGAAAGTTTCTAAACTCCCACATTCCTGAAACTAAGATTAGAGTTTCTTAATTGCCACATCAGCAAAAAAATTACAAGAGAAAAGAATTTCAACCAATTATTTGGCCACGTCAGAGTTTATAAACAGTTTCTTATTAAGAAACTTTGGAACAAAGTTGCTAAATAAGAAACTCATCTGCATCCCTGAAACTGGTTTAGAAACTGCCACATCAGATTAGAAACTCCAAGAGTTTCAGGGATGTAGATGCTCTAAGCACACTATTTCCGTACAGCAAAGGCATTGGGCCAGTGATCGAGACTATTTCCCAGCTGCTACCCAAGCGCCTACGGATGGTGGGGTACAGCATTTGGCAGAGTACATCTTATGGAGAATCTGGCGTACTTCATAGAAGTTTTAGAGAACTAATGGTTCTTAGTCCTAAATATTGTACTCCTGTTATTAATGAAGGAAAGAATCACGAGGTGGACTTTTTGGTGACCAAGCATTTCAATCTACATGAAAGTTTGGTCTTCTACGCAATGTGCGAACTTGCTGGGGATGAGAGCGACCTAGTTCAAAAAAAAACAAGAGAAACCTTGTCCAAAAAAAGTACTTGAATTTTATCTTTAGGAAAAAACTGTGTTTCCATTTTTGAATATTTAGGATTTCATACAAGGAAAATTAAGGGTGGTAGTATTTCGTTTTTCTAAATATTTTACCGTTTGTAAATATTGTTTGACGTTTAGAAAAACAAAATTGGGAGATTATAATATATTAATCATTTGAATTGAGAGAATCAGTTTTTCATTTAGTGACAAAATAAAAACAGTACATAAACAGTACATATCATGCAGGTACTAGTTTACATATGGTCAAATTACACATAAACAAATTAAGAACTTAATTCTCTGTCGACGTATTATACAGATTCTTATTTTTTAGAGAATCCTCTCTAGTTCATTTAGAATAAGTTCTGAGAATAGCTCAACATCTCCAAATCATGCATTGAAATAAATGAGCATGCAATAAATTTGTAACCTCTCTTACTATTTGTCTGTACAATATTGCTATACCTCTAGTACCATATTTCTTATGAAGCTGAGACCTTCTCTGCATTCAGAAAAGAGATTCAACAGGACAAAATAACCAACAAAGTAAATAGGAAAGAAAAAAATTTTATGTAATTGAGCAATCAATATCTGAACTGTACATCAGAAATCACTTCGGTATTAAGAAAACACGTTTGCTTTGTTGCTCGATTGTATGAACATGGATTGCAATTATTAATTCTGAATAACAAAATATGAGCAACCTACTAAAAAAATTCAGTATGTCACGTACCACTCAAAGATTAGAACATCCAAATTGATTCAACAGAAAATGGAAAAAACCCCCAAAAAAATAAACAGAAGCGCACACAAATAAAAAGAAATATACAACTCCTCATGCCCTATTAAGACATCAAATGTCCTTGACCAATCTCCAGATTATTGAAATATACCACCAAGATTCCACCCCATCCAAATAAAGCTCAATTATTTGTGCCACTCGAAGATTAGAAATTGATTCCACAGAACATGGAAAAAAAACCCCAAATAAATAAAATATACAACTCCTCAATGCCCCCTTAAGACATCAAATGTCTTTGACCAATATCCAGACTCTATTGGAATATACCACCAACATTCCACCCCATCCAAATTCTCAATTAGCTTCTAGAGATAATTACGAACAGCAAGAGTGACCAGTAATGAAACAAAACCAACTTGTTTCAGCTTTTTTATTATTTATTTTTCCCACTATTATGCTGGAGTAAAAATTGCAATTATATATAGAAAAGTAAACATGTCACTAGTGAAAAAAATAGAATCAGGATCGGTTATATAAGCATATTAGTATCGGAATACAACCGATCCTGATCAAGACGATACTAATACTCCAATAATCTGGATCGGTTAAAGAACCGATCCAAATAGTGGTATTAGGATCGGTTGTTTATAAATAACCGATCTTGATAGTATATAATCTGGATTGGCTGTATACAAGAACCGATCCAGATAGTTATTATTTTGGATTTTTTTTAAATATACATTAGGATCGGTTGTTTTAAAAAAACCGATCTTGTTTTTTTTTTTTTTTTTTTTTTTTTTTTCCAGAACCCTATCAGAATCGGTTGTTTAAAACAACCGATCCTGATTCCTCTTTTTTTTTTTTTTTTTTTTTGCTCCTGAACTTTGACAAGAAAATAATTGAAGCAGGTTTTTTTTTTGTGAATCTAGATATAATTGAAGCAGGGTTTAAATTCAAACACAAACAAGGGTTTAAATCCAAATACCACCAACCCTAACAACTACCACAATTACAAGTAGAAAGACAATCATCACTATAACAAGAAAACACCTAGTTAGTAATAAAACTTATCAATCAATCTTCATTCTCTTGTTCCTTGTCAGGAACAGCCTCTTCTTTGTCAGATACAACCTCATCTTCTTTGTCAGATGCCACCACCTCCTAAAATAACAAAGACATAATTATTAAAAGTTGACAAAAGAAAAGAAATAATCATTAGTACAGCCTCTAAAGATAGCATTAATACCATAATGAGACAAATCCAGTACTGGTACAATACCAGCGGTATGCTATCTCAAAGTACTATGCATATTAAAAGGTTTAATAATTATATTGAAGAATGTTACATACATCCTCTGCATCCCCTGCGAATGTCTAAAAACCCAAAATTTTAGAAGTGAGGAAGTTAAAGTGAAGAATAAGACAAGAAAATCATACCTCGTCAGCTTTTGGTCTGACAATAAGAAAGCACCTTGATTTCAGCCTCTGATGCAATTTTGCACTACAGTACTAATATTCATTATCACAAGGTTCCTTAGTATTAAAGAGACTCAGAATAATAGTGAAAAGAAAAGAGCAAAACTTAATTAAGAGGAAGAAGACAAAAAAAAAACTGATCATTTACTATAAGACCACCGATTGTAACTTGTTCTTCACTCAAGAAATCAGAAATAGACCCAGTTCCATAGCGAATGCTAGCAGTTTGACCTAATAAGGTGATATATATAGAGAGAGAGAGAGAAAAGAAAGCAACATTAATAGTCTGATCGGAACACTACATTTGCTGGAAAAGAATTGATTTCAATTCAATAGTATTCAATAGACATGATTTCCAATTGAATTTTGTTGATTGGAATAAAAATAGAAAATAATTGAATTCATTTCTAATTTTTGATTGGAAAGTCTATATAATAGAAGGAAATTATTTCACTTTAAATAAAAATGACACTTTTATCCTTTTATCCTTGTGCTTAGAACAAGGCAAAGAACTACTAATTGGTTTAAATAGGATCAACAGAGGATACAAGAGAAAACAAGGCAACTTAGGCAACACTACAAGTTGAAAATAGAAAACAAAGCTCAATACAGTTGAGCTATAAAAACTAAATGTAAATTACAGAAAAGAAAAACATGAAATGAGACTAAGAAAACACAAGTTAAAAAATATAACAAAAAAAATAATTGTTGCTTCGCCTCTGATCCATCTTGGGTACGTACCAGAAATTAAAAAAAAAAAATAGAACAAAAAAATTTGTACCAGTGCACGTAACAGAAATCGTACCAGTGGTACCGGAGTTTGTACCAGAAACTGATTCACACCAAAATTCTTACCAGTAATCGTCCCTGCTAGATCTCCAAAACCTGCTGTACCAAAATGCGTACCAGCGATACTGGTACACCTGTTAGTGACTCATTTTCTGAATTTTTGGAAGTACAAGAACAAACTAAAATCTTTTTTTTTTTAGAGAATGTCGGAAGCAATACCGGTTTCATTAAAGATGAAATAAAAATTACATATCATATATCAACAAAGCAAGAACCACTACAGACTCCAAATGAGATATATGGTTTCAACCTTCGTAAGCTTCATCAACCTGTCTCTTTTGGCAACAACTTGCAATGTTGAGGTTTTAAATTAAGTTCAATTAAAAGATTATTGATCTATGAGGGTTATGGCCCTGCTGTTGAACGTGAGCTATCAACATAGTAAAACCAGATCCATCCTTTCTTCTGTTATCAATTGAGGGGCATTTTGGTAATGTTGGCATTTTATACCAGACCTTGCCTTGCAGTACCAGAAAGGAACCAATCCTCACATACAGTTTTCAGATTGCATGCCTTTAAGGCTTCTCAAGTTCAGATTAATCAAAAGTAAAAAAATATGCATCAAAGATATACTTCTATGGACCTAAATTAACTCATTCCAAACAATTATTAAATATCAACCTATATGACATAATCATATTCCTAGTCTAGAAAATTAAAAGTAATGTTGTCTAATTTTCCTTTATCTGTAATACCATCATTAAATCCGGTACAAGTATAAAATCTGATACAGTTCACTTTCGACGAACCCAAGATGCTTGAAATTACCCGAGAAAGGCTCCAAATGCAAAAATGGCAGCAAGAGTTGGCCGGCACCAAGGTGCTCGCCTCGATCGTCTCCGGCCATCAGAAAATTCAGCCAGCATACCACAGAAAATAGCACCTCCGAGCACCAGAGAAGCAAATCGCAAACCCTTTACAAATCATGGATTTTCATAAAACACTGATTATGCTTGAAGAAATCACACTTCACATTAGGGACACAAAATTAGGGCTTAGTTTCAAAAACCATAGATTATGCCTAAACAGATCCCACATTAATGTCCACAATGTAAACAATAGAGAAATCTTTGTTCTACAAAAGTGAACTCTACTAACCAAAACTAACTAAACTGAAATTTAAAACCCTAAAACCAAACTACCCATGAAAGAACGTAGTTAAATTAATCAATTTGGAAAAAAAAAGTTTCAAAACTTTCAACCAAATTACTGAGATTTTAATTATACAGGTGGTAATACCTGCTGTGTTTTTCGTTCGTTCTAGAAAAAAGGTTCAAAACAATAGAGAGCAAAAACTAAAGTACAAAAATCAAACGGATCAGAGACGAATTTGAGAAAAGTACCACGGATTGCGAGTCAGGAAGCATGAAATTGAAGGCGCTGTGTCTCTCTATTTCCCTTCAATTGCACAGGGGAAGCACCAAAAAACCAAATTACGGAGAGGCGGGGAGATAGGGTTTGGGTCGAGAGGCGGAGAGGCATCGTGGAGGCAGTGGCGGGGAGAGGCGGGGAGACAGTGAGCACGAGGGAGAGACAGTGAGCGCGAGAGAGGGAGAAAGTGAGCACGAGAGAGAGATGTGAGGGAGAGATGGAGATAAAGTTGATTGTTAAATCTTAAGTAACGCGAAATGAAAATTAACCTAGCGCCAAATAACCTTTTAGAATCGGTTATTACAAAACAACCGTCAGGATCAGTTTGTAATATTACAAAGAACCGATCCTAATACTACACTAATTAGGATCGGTTGTTAGTTTAGAACCGATCCTGTATCAGAATTGGTTCTAAGCTAAAAACCGATCCTATTAGTTCATGGGCTGTGATTTGATTAGTTTTTAGGATCGGTTTTATTAATAAAACCGATCCACATAGATATTAGTATCGGTTTGTTCGTATAGCCGATCCTGATTCCAGTTTTTCCACTAATGTGTAATTGTATAAGGACAATTTGACACATGTCCCTTATTATCAATTGGATAGAGAAGGATTGATTTCAAAGGACTCGGAGCACGAATTGATCTATATTGGAAATATTAAAAAAAAAACATAGGTCTAATGGGTTTTAATTTTGATCTAAATCTTTTGAGAAGATAAGAGCGTACCTTGGGCAAAATCTATTGAACTTGAGAAAGCTTTTTGTAGCAAAAGCCCGACCTCCAAAGTCTTATCCTGAAGAGCCTTAAGTGCATGAATGACAGATTTAAATATTTGGAAAATTGAATATAAGAAAATTCTGTAAGCTAAACATAACAATATTAGGATCCAATTGACAGATTTAAATATTTTGAGAAAATTCATTAGTATTAGGGTCAATTTTATATCTATCTCCAACCTTTAGTCTATAGTAAACAAATATTGCAAATAATAATGAAGTATATTCATTCTGGATTCTAAGAATATAATTCAAATATTATAGTTCCCATTGTCCTATGTGTTAGAATGGTAGAATTGGGGAGTCAATCTGATAACAGTACGCATAGTGCTTCTAAGAAGATGCTAGAATTCTACTATTCATGATCTTAATTTATCATTTTCTAAGCATTCCAAAGAGCATTTATCTAAATGCAGTAATAGATTTTGGAATCTCACTGAGATAATAGAGGAGAGTAGAAGCTGGACGGCTAAAGAGGAGTTCCTACCATTTATTGGTTCTGTTAAAAATCGATTTTTAAAAAAATGCATTTAGATCAGATTTGCAGCAATCTATACAAAAATGTAGACAAAAATATATATCTGTTTTATAGTATCAATTGCAAATTATTTGTTTATTTCAAATCTTGCTTCTCATAAGCCTTTAGGGAAGCAATACACAATTTGAATCTTGACACTAAATAATGCTAAGTTAGCTTCTAGGGGTAAATATGCATAGCATGACTGATCGTTGGACGGACAGTGTACCGCTAAGCGATTAATCGGAAATAATCAAGAATAATCGACCGATTAGTCAGAAAAATTCATAACAGTTTAGTCACCGTCAAAGATTACTAAACGAACGTTTTTTACAACACTGTTCAAAACAAATGAGCCTATTTTATTTTGGAAAATTAGTAGCTAATTAAGTTGGTTTTTGCTCGCATGTATATAATGGCGCATATTCATAACATCAAGACTGGTTCTCTTTAAAAAGATATGCAACACAGACTTTTCAGGAAGTCACCCATTTTAGTATAGAGTAAGGCTAAGGTGCTATGGGTTGCATAGAGACCTATGGTGCTACAGCTCAATATTTAAGTTTTCAAAATCCAAACGGTCAATCCGAACCCTTCATCTTGTTCTCCATATTAATATATGTTTGGAGACCAAATTTTATATTTTTTGAAAATTTTTTACTATTCATTTAGATAGGTAGCAAATCAGTTAATCCAAAAAATTATATTTTCTACCTATCTGTGGAGTTTATGAGATCCGTTGCTGTTGTTGGTATGATCGCATTCATTTATTAAATTTTAAAGAGAATAATTTTCATTTAGAATTCTAGACTAGGCTGCCTAGAGTAATACAACAAATGTTATTTTTATTATTAGCATCTAGAGATACTAAAACACGGAAAATATAAAAGAATAAGCCAAAACAGTTCCATCTTTAAAAAGAATTTCTTATGAACCACTTTGTATTAAAGAGTCGAAACAAGAACTTGTTGTCTTTTTCTTATCAAAACTGTAATTGAGATTTCTCATGTCTCATGGCTCACTACGTGCAGAAGCAGATTTAGGTCAATGATATGAGGGTCAATTGACCCCCATTTTTTTTATATTTACCTATGATTTTTAATATAATTAAGAGTAAAATGTTATGGTATTGTAAAATTGATCTCCATTCTCCATAGAAGACTTTTATATGATTGATTTTTATTCTGTTTTTGATCCTCATAGTTCAATAGTTTGACTTCGCTTCTGATTACTGTTGTGTAATAATTCTCAATGAAGGTAAATGACTGATGCTTTTCATCCTTTTAATTTTGATTTGTTGTGAGCAAGTCAGAAAGAAATCAGTGAATCCATTTGTCTTGTGGGATTTTCAGCATCCGAAGACATCCTAACGGAGTTTAGAGTGATTACCGTTGACCTTTTATATGGTTGATCGCCGATATCTTTCCTTCAACAGTCTCATCTTCAAGCACTCCATTTCCTATTAAACCGACGACTCCGTTAACTCCTCTTAACATGTACTAATACATATCTCCAGTCTCCTGTCCAAGTGTGCTGGAGATACTGAAGCTATTTTCATTTGTGGAGAAGAATTGCAACCGACGAACCGCGTCCAGACGGCCCATGTACAGCCCATTTCTGGCTGGAAAGTAGAAACCAATGATGCGGATATATTTAAAATAATTAAAAATCTCAAATTAAATTCTCGAGGTCAGTGGTTCAAAATATATATATCTTTTTTTTTTTTGAGAAAACAAAATATATATATCCTCTCGTTGATAAAGTTGGTATAACGATAAAGATGGTTATAATAGTGATATTAAGGGTAACATTAAGAGTACACTGAGGTTAGGGGTGCAAACAGGTTGGATAATATCTGACCGTATTTGGATCCGTATCCAAAAATTAGATACGGATATCCGTGCAGATATGGATACGGATATGGTTTCGAATTTCAATTATCCGTATCTGAATAATATATATATATAGAGTTAGGCTGGGGTGCTATGGATAGCATAGTGGCCTCTATGCTACGGCTCAATATCCGAGTTTCCAAAATCCAAACGGTCGATCCGAACCGTTCATCTTATTCTCCATATTAATATCTACTTGGAGACCAAATTTTATAATTTTCTGAATTTTTTTACTATTTATTAAGCCACTTTGAAAATCGCTAATCCAACGGTTTTACTGTTTTGTGCAGCCACCGTTGGATCAACAATTTTGTAAAATACTTAATAAATAGTAAAAAAATTCAGAAAAATGTAAAATTTGGTCTCCAAGAAGATATTAATATGGAGAATAAGATGAACGGTTCGGATCGACCGTTTGAATTTTGAAAACTCGAATATTGAGCCGTAGCATAGAGGCCACTATGCTATCCATAGCACCCCAGCCTAACTCTATATATATATACACACACACTGAGATGGACTATAGTGAGTTGCGAAGTAAAGTAACTATTTTACTTTACACTCATATTTTGCAATTTTAAAGTTCAAAATGTCGATCCGAACTACTTAACATGATCTCCATATTGAAATGTGCTTGGAGACCAAATTTTACATTTTTTGAAATTTTTTTACTATTTATTAAGCCACTTTAAAAATTGCCGATCCGGTGATCTATATACACCATATAGTTTAATATATTTTATGAAAATATTTATGTATATATGTACGGATATCTGATATCTGATCTGTATCCGTATACGAAAAATAAAACGGATACGGATATGGTTTTACCCCTATCCGATCCGTATCCGATCTGTTTGCACCCCTAATTGAGGTATTCGAAACATTGATATGAATCAAAATCAATTAGAAATTCTGTCAAGTACCTGATCCACATGAAATTCTCATTATTAGGTACAATCTTTTCAGGTTTTCTCTATTGAGGATATGAACTCCTGATATATTATACATACAATTATCTGCTTGTTCTCTTTTTGAAGGTCAACAACAATTAACAATATGATAATAAAGTCATGTAGAAGACTAATTAAGAAGAGATCAGTAATTTCTTCTTGATAATATATTGTGATCTGGTACGGATACTGCTACTGGTATCGGTACTGGTACCGGTACTAGTGGCACTAGTACGTATAGACCTTAGAACTGGGTTACTGGTAAAAGGGTTGTAGGGTTCAAATGATGTGTGGATTGATGTATATCGGCCTTAAATGGGCTTGTGAACTGTTGTAATTGAACCCGCTATTATATTAATACATTCCCTGGCAGCCTCTGCCAGTTGACTTTTCAAAAAAGAAAAGAAAAAAGATAATATATTGTTATGTTTGAAGATTTCTGAAGCACTTTCATGCGACACCAGCAGCCCGGAAACACTAACAGCAAGCATCAAAATTAACCTCTCGACGAAGATAAAGAGTAGTTCAAATCCAGATATCAGTTTGGATTTTCGTGCTGGTTCAAATTTATTGACAGTATACAAGCTAAGATTTGTAGGAAGAAACTGAGAAATGCTAACAGTATGTAAGAATTTTTTCCATTTCACCAATTGACTTGGAGCATTTATTCTTTGATTGAAGACAAAACACACACATACATACATGATATATAAAATTTGGCTCTTGATATACACAGATTGAGTCTGACAAATTATTCTTTTTATAGTTGTCCCCTTCTGAAAAATATACTACTGGTACTGATAGATGGCTTCCTATTACATCCTGGAAAAAAACAATTTCTCACTTCAAACTAAATTCATTACTGGAAACAGCAGCGTTAATCACGGACTGTGACGATCATTTGCACCTGATCCTGGATAATCGTTAATTTCATACTCAATTCTTCCGATTCTCGACTTCTCTGTCTCGATTAGTTCACTGTTTATCTGCCAATTAAACATATCTCACACAAATCAGACTGCAAGTGAGCAAATTTCTAATCAAAATTTAAAGAAATGCCATTGTACAGTATATTACCAGAACCAAGCTTGGAGTTGAAAAGCCTCTGGTTTCCTGAACTTCTCCTTTATCACCTACACAAAGGTAAAGTTTACTTGATAAAAAGGAAGCAATTTAATGTCAATGTGTGCAGTACTATATATAGAGTAGAATCATTTCAGGGGTTAATTACTTGTTGAAGGCAGCGCATCGGAGCGAAAATTGACGAGATAAATGAAGGCGAATATAATCACAAAAAGATGAAGGGGCTTTGCACTTCTCATGATTTCCAAACACTTTTCTTCACAATTTCTTCTTGCATCCTAATTTGTACTTTCTCCAATAAATAGTATATTACCTTATATATATATACACACACAGAACCCATCTTCTCTTTTGAGATTAAAAGCAACAGGAGTAGGAGGTGATGCATCCTCCACTTTTGACGGAATTAGCCTTGCAAAGACTACACTCTGCTTTTAGTTAGTGGCACACTACACGTGATAAGATGATAAAAGAGGGAAAAGGTATTTTTCATTTTCTTCCCTATTTTATCTTCCTTCTTAGCCTACTTTGTAAATGATATATAAATTAAGCTACAAACCTAAAGTCTATCATTAATTGTACCTGGCCTGATCTATTAGTTCATGCACGAACCCAACAGATTTCTTGTGACAAATTTATTCTAATGATTAAATTAATTATGGGTCAAAATGATGAACATATATAAATGAGTCCATAACAGAGGCAGAGCTACATTCAAGGAAGAAATTGGAGTCAATTGACCTCCATTTATTTTGAATTATCTTGTACTTATATACTATTTTATATATAGTATAGGGTAAAATGTTATAGATATGGTAATATTGATCTCCATTCACAGTGTGAAATTTTTATATAACTGATCTCATTCATGTTTAACCCCATAACTTGAAAGTCGGATTCTGCCTCTCCTCTGATCAATTATATGTACTCTCTGTTTATTGTGAGTGTAATCAATTAAGATTAAGATATAGTTTTGTTTAATATATTTATTCTGACATATTTGGATAGTATATATATGTTAGTGAAAGAGAGACAGGTAAAAGATCGTCAGAGATTTTTTTTCTCTAACACTAAATTTATTTTTTTTCAGAAAAGTACTGGAAATCGAATTAAATTTTGAGCGTATGAGTTATGATGTAAATAAGGCATTATTAATTTTCTTAGGAAAATGTCACAAATAATAATATAATACTAGTGTGAGATGAATTTTCTGCAAAGTACATTCATAAATTGAAAATAATTCAGTGAAGTATAAAAATTCGATGTAATACTGTTAGAATTTGCGGAAAAGAAATATTGTATTACGAATAATATACCAAAATAACTGATATTTTTAGAAATAAACAAAAAAGTGTGTAAATTCAACAAAAAAATAATTTGGATACATATATATCAAGAAACAACACTATTATTTTTCTCGAACATTTATTTAATTTGTAAAAGGTGCAGAACAAGAAATATATACTTGGTAGAGTGAAAAAAACGTGTCGTGTCGTGACTAACACGCTGTGACTTTAGTCTCGTGTCGTGCTGTGCCGTGATCAAGTTAATTTTTCACATGTCATGTCGTGACATGATCAAAATGTCAAGGGGTGGTCACGGCACGCGAATGGTCACGCAATGTGAGTCACGCCGTGTCCAAACATGTCTCGCGTGACCAATTTGTTCATAATTTAAGTTAGTTTATTCAAGATTCATCATTTGATCAATATCTAATTACACGTGACTCGTGTGACCACGTGTCGTATCGTGCTGTAACTAGATGACATGCCGTGCCATGTCAAAGTTTCAAAAATTAGTCACAACACGCAAATAGTCAGGGCACGTAACTAACACGCATGTGTACTGTAACTGTACTGTTCTATAACGGAGCCAGCTCCGCCGTGCTACTTTTTCTGAATCCATATCACCCCAGGTACCTAAGGTGCAAGCTGAAAATCAGGACCGTTCTTTTAGCATGACATAAATCTTAAAGCAGCCCCCTACAGTAAAAACAACTACCGAATTAAGTTTGATATGAATAAAATTAATCTGAACTGTTCATTCTTTTAAATTGCACCAAAAACAACTACCAAATTAAGTTTAATCTGAATAAAATTAATCTGAACCGTGCATTCTTTTAAATTGCACCTCAGGTACCTGGTACCTGGGCGGATACGCACTCACTTTTTCTAGTAGGGTGGTCTATTTATGATAAAATTTTATTACTAGACTGTAAAGTGGCTTTGGGCAGCTATTTGGTAGGCACACAAAACTTTAAAGAGTTGCATGCAGTTGGCATCCAGTTTCAGTGTGGTATGCGTAGAGAGAGATATATATATATATATATATTAATGATATATACCAAATCTCTAACAGAGACGCCACCGAATAAAGGAAGTTCCAATAATATTTATAATACTAATTATCCAACATTTTTGTCTTCAGATGTTTGACATACATACAAGATCAACACATTTAATAAGATGGATTGCTACGTAGAATTCGATACATGCCAAAATTGAAGTGGGGTATGACATGTAAGCATTTGGGATATATAGCAGCTCTTGGAAACTGCAATAGCTGAGATCACTTAGAAAGAAATGGGGTCAATTAATCTCATTTATATCTTAAATAATTATATGTACTTATATGTATTATTTTATATTTTTTTTTGTAAAATATTATCATTTCAACTAAATCTATCTTTGATCTAGTGATAAAATCAGTCTCGGATGTAGAAAGTCATAAGTTCAAAATATAGATGAAAAAAATTCTTTATTATAATAATATAGATATAAAATTTGAAATTTGACCTCCATCTTTCTTTAAATATATATATATAGAGAGAGAAAGAGTTGGGCTACGGTGCTTTGCGAAATAAAGCGAGTGTTTTACTTTACACTCATATTTTGCAATTTTAAAGTTCAAAACGTCGGTCCAACCGTTAAAATTGATCTCCATATTAAATTGTGCTTGGAGACCAAATTTTACATTTCTTGGAAATTCTTTACTATTTCTTTAGAGTTTTTTAAAATCGCTGTATTTTATGGTCCAAAATTTTCTGAAAAACAGCGATTTTCAAAAATTCCAAAGAAATAGTAAACATTTTTCAAAAAATGTAAAATTTGGTATTCAAGCACAATTTAGTATGGAGATAAACTTGAACGGTTCGAATCGATGTTTTGAACTTTAAAATTGAAGACCTAAACGTGAAGTAAAACACTCGCTTTACTTCGCGAAGTACCGTAGTCCAACTCTCTCTCTATATATATATGATTGATTTTTATATTATTTACTAATTGCGTCCACCGTTGAAAGTGGTTGAATTCAAATAATCCAATTATGGACTTTCACATCACATCAAAATATTTGTATCAAATTTCAAATTTGACTGAGAGGAGAGCACTTGTTCACTTCTGACTCAATTTTTTTTTTTTTAAAATATGCTTTCATTTTCTATTTTTTATTTTTTAAATAATTTATAAAAATATACTTTAAATGAAAAAAATTAAAATATTATTCTCATTCTTAAAATTTCCACAAAAGTTATATTTCTATTCTATTTCTCTAAAAAAAATTATAAAAATATATCTAATATTCAAAATAATTATAGAACTATGTCTCAATCTAAAATTTTATTCCACCATACTAAAAAAATTGAATCCACCCCTGCAACACACTCATCACCTCATAAACCAGGTGCAATTGAAAAAAATGGACGGTCCAGATTAATTCCATCCATATTTAACTCAATCTGGTAGCTGTTGAGGTTGTAGGGGGTCTGCTTTGAGATTTGTGCCAAGTGGAATGAACGATCCAGATTCACCACTTGCACCTCAGGTACCTGAGTTGATACAGATTCATAAACCAGTCACCCCAAGACCCTTTGTATTGGATAATCATGTAGCAGTCCACAATTTTATTCAAAATCATCATGCAATCTTCTCAAACAAACTCAGGATCTGAAAGAAGGATTTAGCTATCGATTATAGGATCAATTGATCGTTTTTAATTTTATTTCAAAACTAATTGTTATATATGATATTTTTGTCTTTTCTTAATTTAAACTTTAATAAAAATCTCAAATTGACTCCAAAAGTTTTATAAAAGCTTCTTGCTAATAATTACCCCATATTTTAAAAAGGATTAAATGAAAATTATGGTATAAAATATATAGATTTGTAATTACCACCTCCATATAATCACCAAGGCAATCAATTGGATTGGCAATCTTTGAGTACTGAAATTTTATTTTAAAGAAATATATAATATCATTATCCTGGTTTTACAATATTGGAAACGAATCTGCTGACATGTTTCTGAAATCTCTATTTTTCTGAATCCAACAGTCAAGATGTTTTGAGATACGTGCACAGAAAAACCAACTGTTTCAAAATGCGTGCATAGAAAAATTAAACGGCTAGATTCAAAATTTGAAGAACACTGTTCACGAATGAGGGATTTCAGCAGATTTCAATTCTACAATCTCACAAGTCACATGTAAGGAAAAAAAAAGGAAAAGAAAAGGATAAAGCAAACAACAATTGTTTTTGTATAAATTGGAGTCGTCTCTATAGTAATGCAAGAAGAGGGATGAACTTGGGAATATTTTATCACCAATGCATGCGTTCAATTATTGGCAATTTAGCAAGCAAAGGTTAGATAAAGAATATGCTCTACAAAATTCTAGAAGCTATGCAAGAGAAACGCCACTATTTTTCTATTGTAAAATGCGCCAAATTTATCTAAATGAACTCGTATTGAGCAAACAAAAGATGGTTCAAAAAAAATAAAAATTAGACTTTTGGTTTCAGTCAAAATTAAAAAGTAAAAAATTGAAAATAATATGGATCTTTCTCAGCAAAAACTTGCTTCCAAAAATTGAACAAACTCCATGAAATCTATCCTAGCATCATTGTTCAAGTCATATGCTGCAATCATTTCCATACATTCACTTATTTCTAATCCTTTTTCTCTAAACCCTATTTTGAGAAGAGCTCTTTGTAGCTCTTCTGCATCAATAAAACCATCTTTGTTCTGATCAAATACATAGAATGCTTGCTTTGCTTCATCCAAGCTTGGCTCCACCTCTTCAAACAAACCAGAAATCTCATCCAAACCAGTTATTTCCTTCGATTGTTCAACATCGCTGTCGAACTTGATTCCGATTTTGCATATAATGGACTTAATCTCTTCCGTTGTTAGGGTGACATCTCTACAATGGTATTTTGGTGTTATCTGATAAGGTAAGGTTGCGAAGAGGTCAGCGCAGTATGAAACGAAAGACTTGGAAAGGAGCTTACTTAGAGATATCATAAGAAGGTTGAGTAAGAAGAATAAACCAACTGGTTCTAGAAACAAGAGAGAGTAGAGTATGGTAATGCTGGATGGTTTCTCCATGGATATGATCATCCAAGAAAATTAGAAAAAAAATTGGCCAAAAGGTATTTTACTTTCTAGTGTTGGAGATGATGAGTTTGGAGAGATGATCATATATATATATATATATATAGGAAGTTTTAGGATGAGAATAATATATTATCTTAGCAAATATTACAAGTTATTATTATACAGGTTGTTGCATGTGTTGGTGATTAATTCTGACAATGCCAGCTCAAGGAAATCTACCTCTAGTAATCTGGCTATGGTAAAAATAAATTAGTCCTCAGCATCTTCTCTGGACAAACAATTAGGTAAATAAATAAAAAACATAATGATGGACAGTTTGTTTTTTACATTCAGATCATACTGGTAAGCATGGTGTGGGTATACAGGGTTAATTTAAATGTTTAAGTCTCTTAAAAAAGAGAATTTTTAACATTTTTTGCACAAACCAGTATAGATATGTGTTGGTTATTTGATGAGAAAAATTTCAAATTTTTAGATCATTTCTAAAGAGATCTGTCTTAAAAACCTGCAGATAATTAACTTTAAAATCCGAAAAAAAAAACGAATATAGAATTCTTTGTGAATATTAGACAATTGGATGGCTTGATTCCCAACAACTACTAAAAAAAAATCAAAATTGGGATCAAACTGAAAGAACTGGTACCAATCGGCATCGCAAACTGAGATGCATTGATGCAACATAATAATATTACATTGATGCATTGTATTATATTTTTTTCAGAAACAAATACAAAAATATACTTGTTGTTACAAATAATTATAAATTAAAATTATTTCGAAAAATAAATATAGAATTACGTCTCGTTTAAATTTTTGCTGCATCTGATCACACTTTCTGCTTCAACTTATGTTTTGTTGAATTTTAAACTTTATGTAATAATATATTGGAATCATATCTCAGGGTGAATTTGTACTCAGATTTAACATCTCATGATTACAAAATTACCAGACGCAGTAGATGCCTCAGATTAACAGACATAATGCACATGTATACAACGCACATACCATATGCACTGGTAAATATAAAATATTCTATGCAGTTTGAAATTTAAAATTCTGTCCGATTTAACCATCGAACAGCTGTACTTGGATATGCATTTGAAGCATTATAACTAAAGAAATAACTTGGTTGCACGAACACAACAAGCTCTGTGTTTTTTGTTGTCGAGTATTGACTTCTTGTGAGCTTCCAGGAAAGAGCCAAGGGTTTCTCTTCATTATTTTTTTTTCTCTTCTGGTACGATTAGATGCTATTTTATTTTATTCTATTACAAGATGTGTTCTAGCGTACGGGCAACAATAGCTGTCAAGCCAGTAAGTTTCCTCTGGGTTTTTTTATTAATCGAAAATTAAAATAAAAAATATCGCAAAAGGGGATCGTTTTGGTGGAAAATTGAAATCTAGGAAAAATGGAATGGTTTATCCCATCCAGCTACAGTGTCTGGACGGAGTAAACTATCCCGTCCCATTAATCTTGACTCTAATTAGCGATTTAACTTAAAAAAAATATATATCTTGGACGGAATAATTACTGTAGCAAAAACAAAAAAAATGCTACAGTGCTGGATGAGATAATTTATTCCGTCCAAGATATATATATATATTTTTTTTCTGCTTAAAGAAATTAGCGGAGCACTAAATTGGACGGAATGGTTTATCTCGTCTAGACACTGTAGTTAAATGGGATAAATCATTCCGTTTTTCTTAGATTTTGATTTTCCAGCAAAACGATACCCTTTCATGATATTTTTTTTTTTTTGATTAATATAAAATCGGAAGTTTCCTCTGGTTTTTCTGGTTCTTCTCTTGTTTTATTTCATTTTATTGTGGAATCACTTTGTACTTTCCACGATTAATTAAAAAATCTTGATTGATTACTTAATAGCCACTTGGGAGATTAGTTCATTTTTTTCTTAGTTTAGTCTCTTCTCTCTTCCAACTAATAAACCATTAAAATTAACATTTTATTATTTACTGTACATTTTTAATCGAGAGTTCTGGCATTGATTTAACCAATTGTTTGATGGTGTCTTTGGTACAGTTCATCTTATTTTATTTTATATGTAACTTTTTTAATGGATTTCAAGAGAAAAGATAAGACCAAAAGATTGGAATAATATTGGATCTAGATCAGTTAATCTCAGGAAAAAAGTTACGAAGAACATATTCGTTAGTGGACCGATCTGTTAACGAGTCAGCTCATCACTAGTCCGATCCAAAATTAACAAGTTTGAACTGGGGCCTAGCTCGCTCGCGAGCTGGCGAGCTAGTTCGGTATAAGTATGAATTTGTGTGAATTTAGTAAGCATGAATTTATTTTGTGAACTATATTTGTATGAATTTGAAGATTTAGTATTTTTAGTATATATAAATTTAGTTACAAACTTAATTTATAGTAGTTGATTTTATAATACATTATCTAATATATTTGGGTTTTTGGCTCACGAGCTGGCACGACTCGCTCGTTGCCAAAACAGACAAGCCACGAGCCACTTTTTCAGCTTGGATCCGAATGTTAGCTCGCTCGTTGCCAGTCCTACATGTAACCATGCCCACACTCTACCCTTCAGATTTTTTTTGTATTATCATTCTAGGAATTGCAGCTATGGTAAACGAAATTTCATAATTATGTATTACACAATCTTTCGGTGTACTAGATAAAGTTGCGTAATTTTTTTATTTTTTTTAGTAATTATACTACCTAAATTTCACAAAGTAATTATTTTTAGTGATCAAAAGTGAATCTTGTGTTATCATAGGGGCAATGTGTGATAGTTTTGTCCTTCAAAAATTATTAGTAGATGTATATTAATAGCATCAATTAGCCTTAATTAGAGACCTAATTAATTGTAAGGTAATACAATTGCCACCTTGCCATGCCAACATTGCTGTATTGGCTAATATTCGGAAATATGCTAGGCAAGTTGTGTTTGACTATTTATTAAATAAATAAAAGACTAACAAAAAAAATTATGTTTAATTGTAGGGAGATTTTCATATATACCATTCAAAAACTGTGAAATTACGTATTTATCATTCGAATTTTTGTAATTACATATTTATCATCTAAAAATCTAATAACTCGCATATTTACCCAATTAATCAAAAAATGAGATTAATTAAGTTTAATGTTATATAAAAAAAAGTTTATTTAGTCTCTTTCCCTTCTCTACCCCTTCCTCTTCAGCAGTTGCGCAACTGCATGCTATCACTCGGAAACCCAATGTAGTACCATTTTTTTTTCTTTTTTTAAATGGAGTACAAAATTTAAAATCAAATTTGTAGCAAGAAAAAAATTGGCAAAAGTATCATTTATATTAAATCCCCAAGCAAATTAGCTACACAAGCTTATTTTTCTCAAAGAAGTGCTTCAGGTGCCAGAGCTGCAACCAAACAACTGATACTATAACAGTGAATGACAGAAAGCTTAACCTAGCCATCCTTGAATTTATCTTTCTGTTTAAATCTTGCATCTCCTGCTCCCTGAAAAATTAGTGTCCAAAAGCATATATATCACCTAATCATATTCAGGCTAGATAATTATAGTAATAAGACACCATAAAATTTTGTTGTGACTCACTTTGAAAAAAGAAGCTGAAATCTCATAGTTATGCCCCAGATATGGCAAAGTATCATTAACTCATATTAATTAAAAACTTAATTATCTCATCTGATTTTTTTTTCCTTTTACATGGCTACTATCTACTGTATAGGTAAATATTATATTTCATTTGAAGACAATTCAAATGTCTCTATTTTTAAAAACTTTAATAACTCAAAATTTAAAACTTAAAAATAAAAAGTCAAAATAAAACCGTTGAATATGATCTATATCATTATATCTATGCACGTGTAAAAAATTATAACATTTCAACTTTGCTTTGGTTGTCATCAAGAGCTTGTAAAAACGTACTAATGTGGATAATTTCTAGACGTTGATTTTTCAAATGATTTATTCACATAAAAACAAAATTGAAATTTGATTTTTTTTTATGAGCACATAGAGAAAATAACATAGATCACATCTAACGGTTTCATTTTGATATTTATGATTTAAATTTTGATTTATTAATGCTTTTAAAAATGGAGGCATTTGTAATATCAATCCGTAGTAGGAGAGAAGTAAAACTTTGAGAAAATGTTGTTTAAGTTATCTTGCCTTTCGCGAAGATACACCATTTCTTCGTGTATCGACTTCACTATGTCCTCCATCACCTTCATCTCCATCACCATAGCCTTCAAAATAAAATAAAATAAAATAAAAAGTTATCATCTTTTTAAATGCCAAATCAAATTTCAGTACCTTAAGCAATAATAGTTAGCCATACACAACCATTTCTTTATGAAAAAAAATAAATGAGAAATTATTCCAAAATAGGCAAAAGAAGAGCAGAATAAAATGTTGCTCACATTAATGTTCCCTTTCTTTGCTACAGACTTCAAATCTCTGGTAAAAACACCAGATTTCCATTCGAAATCAACTGTTACTCTGATAGGCGGGTTCTGGTATTGTTTCGACAGCCAGAAACAGGTCAAGTATTCCCCCTGCTGCATTGCAGTGAATGCAAAACTTCCCGACTCGACTTCTTCGGTAAAGTGCAGCTGCCCCACATAGCCTGCTCGATTCTCGTATGGAGAGGTGACCTACTGGTAAGAACTTAATTAGCATCATAGCAAAACAAAACAAAAAGTAGATGGCATGTTAAAATTAAATTTTAAATCCTCCTCCTTTTAGCAAGTTCACTAGTTTTCTTATATTTATTTATCATTTCGGAACTGACTTGTGAAATGGAAAAAAAAAAAAAAAAAAAAAATTATGTTGGACAGCAAATTTGTTGAAATTCCTTTCAATTTAGGGGAAAAATCATTTACTTGAACCATTGGATGTTCAAATCCCATATACAAACAATTCTTGTACTTTAAAAATGAAATATATAAGAGAATTAAGAAGACATACTCTGACAGTGATGCGCTGATCCTCTGACGTGAGACCAACAACTGAATACTTCCCAATAGACATAGAATTCATTTTGATCTCCTCCGAAATGCACTTGGTTTGGCCCGATTCTATCTCGTAACGAAGTGCATCGGCTCGGTGATAAGCTAGCAAATTCAACAATGCAAAGATCAATGCACCTCTTACTATTCCTCCCATGTCTGGCTAATGTTCTCCTTTCTCTTTTTGCCTTTTTTTTGTTATATATTTCTGGATTGAGGTTGAGGAAAGGTTGAAGACAGTGCGACCTGAACGCATGATGCCATGATCATAGCACGAATGGGTATCTATTTCTTCCTCGCATTATTTAAATTTCGGCTTGACCAAGGTAAAGAGGTTTGAAATTCTCACATTTAATGGGCCTCAAAATTGAAAGGCCTGGTAAGACCGCTACACTGATCGCCATATCAGACTTGGACAAGTATCCTCTCCATTACCGAAAAAGATTCCCTTCACTTTACTTTGAGACTAACTCCCAAATGCTTTGGGATTCGGGCTAGCGCATTGGGCTTTGAGATTTGTGCCAAGTTAAAAAGAACGGTCCAGATTCAGTAATTATAAAAGATTCTCTATTATCTGAATGAATTCACATCCTCTCCGTACTGTAATAGGAAATCTTTTACAATTAATGGATCTGGACCGTTCGTTCGAAATTGGCGCGAATCTCAAAGCCCTATGCTAGCTCGAATCTCGAAGTTAAATCTCAAAACGAATAGGAGGAAAGATTGCCACAGAGACGGCTTTCCATTGGTTTTTTTTTTTGTGCTCTCTACTGATTAGCGTCTAGGGTTTAGGATTCCATCTCACATCTCAGCAATGGAGATTAGGGTTTGGATGTCTCGTCTTTCCCGTCTCAGTTCAACGGTACAGTATAGAGCCTCTCCACTGCCGCTTGTAATTACCCGCAATTTTTCCCAAGCTCCACAAGCCCCAAATTGCAATCGCTATTTTACATTATTATATCAATGTAAATCGCCACATTTCTCTCTTCTCAATTTCATCCAGACCGAAGGATTTTCATCAAAGTCCAATCGTTCTTCTTCCAATATAGTTCTCGAACAAGCGAGGCTGAGTGAAATGATGAGAGGTATGGGTTTTAGAGAAGAGACAGTGAAGAAGCTATTTGAGGAGCTTCCAATGGCAGTATTGAAGGATTCAGCTGGATTTAGGCAGAAAATTGACTTATTGAAATACATTGGGCTTAGTTCACGCGAGATTGATCAGATCTTGTTTAGTTGTTCTGAATTTTTGAAACTTAGTTTCGAGGGAAGGTTGAAACCACTTCTTGATGAGTTACACAAAATGAATTTTTCTCATGCAGAGATCAGAGCAGCGATACATGAAAATCCAAAGCCTTTTCTCCGATTGGTACCTGGAGAACTTTCGAGGTGCATTGAGCTTTTAGATAGCTTGAGATGTAGGCACCTGATAAAGGAGAGAATTTTGAACAAGGGCTATTTGCAAGCCTCTATCAATGTGAAACTCAGAATTGAGTGCCTCCACAAGCATGGTTTGATCCTAAGAGATGCATTTAAGGTGTTGTATGTGGAGCCAAGAGCGATTTTATATGATTTAGCTGACATAGAAGAAAAAATCGAGTTTCTTTTGCAGAAGATGCGGTTCTGCATAGAGCATTTAGTAGAATGCCCAGAGTACTTGGGAGTAAATCTCGATAAGCAAATAATCCCGCGGTATAATGTTTTCGAGTATTTGAGATCAGTGAACGGCCTAGGAGATGAGGTTTGGATGAAACATTATGTAAAGCTTAGTAGGATGAAGTTCTATAACATGTTTGTGAAACCGTACCCTGAGTGCGAAAAGATTTTTAATGGCTTTACAAAAGAGAAAATAGCTAGGCCCCAACACCCAGTCGGGATGTGGAAGCTGTTTAAACCGCAGAAGTTTCCAGAATCCGACAAGGATGTTAGGAACATGAGGAAGTTTGTGAAAACTTCTAATTTGTGTTAATTATTACATGCCAAAACTGTAATTCTTTTTAGTGAATACATGAATTATGTATTATCTTGTGTTAATTATTCCATATGCTAGAACTGTATCTTACTCGAAGCAACTATAAAAGCCTTCAGATAATATTATTCCATATGCTAGAACTGTATCTTACTCGAAGCAACTATAAAAGCCTTCAGATAATATTATCGGAATTGAAGGTTATGAAGGTAGCATTTTAGCTAAACTATGGATAGTGGATAGTATATCAGGAATTGCATCAGTTAAAGCATCAGCATCTACATTAGGTATACCAACAGAGTAGATGATGTCCCCTCAAAATCAATGCTAAGAACCCAAATACGTGAAACCAACCAAGTTTCATGCAATTGGTCCCCTTCAATGCATGGGGACGTCAATTGTGCAGATTCATTGAACCTGTCAATTCTTTAGATTCATTGAACACCTTCACAACAATATGTTCTTATGAAAATTCGAACTCTTTTAGTTCCAAGCAAATTATATGAACCATTACTGTGTACTAGATCTGCAACAAAATCGTACTGTAATTCTTATACAATAATTTTCCACCACGAGACCCACAAAAATTAAAGATTGAAAGCTCCCACTGAGTGAAACCGGTCTAAGGGGCCCATCAAATGACATATTAACATAAATTCCCAGAGAATTTACAGCTTTGCTTCTAAGGAAAAAGATAATATCAACCAAAACCAGATAGCTACAAAAAATGATTGCAAGTAGAGAAACAGATTAATTCAACTACTTCAAGTCCAATAAAATGATCATCCAATGACATATTAACATAAATTCCACACGTTAAGTAGCGACTTCCTCACCAAAATGGATCCTGGTATAATTTATTGCATGTCATACACAAGTTTTTCACACTTGAAATGCATTGTCTATCCTACATCTGTATTGTATTCCGCTGCAACTACAAACTCTTCGATAAAAAAAAACAAAAGCTATTAGGCTACTAAACCCCCCTCGTGTTATAAATAATGGCACCTAAGAAACTCATTTATGTTGTCCAACTTCAACTGGCTCAACAACTTCAGCTTCACTGGCCTCACTATTTTGTGTTCCAGGTGGCGGGCTGGGCGGACTGGGATCCACCTCAGCAGGTCCAGTTGTCCACTTGCCAGCAAATGCAGTTCCCATCATCTCGTATATCTTGCTGCTCAGCTCACTTGGGTTGTCAGGCTGCATGGCAACAAAGCAAATATAAGTACATAAAAGAATTCAGTATAAAATATTTGGTCACATACCAGCTAAAGCTGGTATTTGTATGCCAATAACAGGCAATACTGGATTTTGAACTAGTAAATGGTAAAGGGTATTTTATTTTATTTTTGTCTTCTTGTCATGGTAAGATCTGTGGTTTCTGACTAACAGATTTAGTTATTGGTTTACAATTGTGCAAATAAATGCACTTACAGTGAAGCCGCTAGAGATGAGAGCTGTCTCAAATAGAATAT
Source organism: Carex rostrata (assembly GCA_964058875.1). Classification (NCBI taxonomy): domain Eukaryota; kingdom Viridiplantae; phylum Streptophyta; class Magnoliopsida; order Poales; family Cyperaceae; genus Carex; species Carex rostrata. The sequence goes on from CAXKVT010000134.1 coordinate 217,128, forward strand.
CAACTGCCTTCATGGCTTCAAGGTCATCAGGATTAGCCTCACAAGCAACCTGCATTACCCCAGTAACAAAATTACCAAATAAAGTCATACACTCATTTAAGAAAACAATTTATGCAGCATGTTGTATCTTTCAGCAGAGGGTATTAGGTAACATTATTATGTGCTTCGCGCTTGTACAATTTGGCATTTGTGCTATGAGCTGTTATTTGTATTATTCAAGGAACAATCCATTTTATTGTCTGCAAGTTCAAGCAGCAACAATATGCAGCATAAGAGCTCTCATAATTCCTTTAAAATCACATCTGCTTACATTCAAACTCTTTATTATCGGATGCTCAGGGTTGATTTCAAAAACCCTCCTGGAGCGCATGAACTCTAGACTAGAAGGATCTCCCACAGTTTGAGCCCTCATCAGCCTAAAAAAAGGGCAGCGTTGTAATATAGAAAAATCATGTAACAAATAAATTGCATAACATCCTCCATTTTTCTCTAAAGAACAAGAGAAATACAAAAGCAAGTAGGACTGTAATTCATTCCCTAAGGTATCAAAAATCTGTGGAAGAACATACAAATCATGAGAACATATTATTACGGTGTTTCCCCAGTACTGTTGGACCCATGCAGAATAGCAATAAAATAGGCATTTGTTTGATTAATTAATCGACTCTATGAACCTTCAAGCAATAAGTTGTCATATTTAACCCCAAATGTAATGATTACCAGTTCAAAGACTTTATGACCAGTAAGTTGACCCAAAAAAAAATAAAAGCAAACTGAAGGTTCTTACAAACCTCTCCATGTTAGCAGACCAACCAAACTTGCCAGAGACAAGTACGCATGGCGAGGAGCTAAGACGGTTGGAAATATCAACACGGGCAACCTTATCGCCCAGCCTCTTCTTTATCCAGTCACAGGTCTTGGAGAATTCCTGCTTTATTTCCTTGTCTTTCTCCTCATTCTTCTCACCTGAATAAGAACCATGTTATGCAACAACTTACAAGAAACATATGAAAAATGCAGATCTCATAACTTGGATGTGTTTCAGCAAGAAGAGGAACAATGCACCTTCATTACAGAAAGTGTGTTTTTCTTATTTCCTCTATTTTCCTTTATGAAATAGAACAATGTAACACATGGCACAAAAGAGATGGCCACCATCAATCAAAAGAAATTAACTTACCTATATCCAGGTCTTCCTTGCTAATATCAACAAAGTTCTTTTCTTTGTATGATTTGAGATTCTGGATAGCTACTTCATCCATGGGATCAACAAAAAATAGCACCTGGAAAGAAGTGCAATCATCAGACATGCATAACAATTACAATATGCAAGACCAATTGTTTATAACAAATGGAGGGGAGGGGTTAGAAAACCTAATCAACCAATCTGACCTGACCAACTCACTTAACCTGACCCAAAAAACATGCATTCAGAGTTTCAGTTTGTCAGGTAATGATTGGGTTCTGATTGGCCTGGCAAATAAGTTGTGACAACATATTCGATAAAATATGATCAATAAAATCAAAATCAACCCACAGTATGGCTGTCTCATATTTTAAATCTTTTTAACAACATGTTTATATTGTTTTTAAATGAAGCATATCATGTTTTTATAAAATCTTTTGTACTTGCTAATTCTCTATCCTCGTCAAATTTCCTATTTGTCATTACGGTACAGGTGTTTGACATATCAATTTACACATTAGTCAAAAGAATCAACCATTGAGTCCACAGTCTATGCAAAACCTAGCTAAAAGCTACAGCTCAGGAAAATAATAGTTGAACGTCTTTAAACTCAGTTCATTAGTTTCAGATGGGAAATTTTTCAACCCAAATACGATGGAGCAGATTCAAGAACCCAGATAAAAGAAAGATGAATCAAGTGCAATTATTAAGACGGCTTTTGTTGCTCAACACCCCATTAAACTACCATAGTCTCTTATGTTCACTATTGTTACTAATTACTTGTTTTTCCTTTTAGCACCGCTCTAGACAAAATCAACAAATTTAACATGTCATACCTCGTACTCCTTTTCAGTGAGTCTCTCTAGGAAGGGGGCATTTTTGGCACTAGTCACACTATCAGCAGCTATATAGTAAATATCCTTCTGCTCTGGCTTCATATTCTCAACATATTCATCCAAGCTAATGAACTCATTCTCACTTTGATTTGAGAAGAACCGAAGCAATGGTGCAATGCGCTTGTGATTCTCCCTATCTTCCATGCATCCGAGTTTGAGAAACTTGCCAAAGTTCTCCCAGAACTTTTCATAATCCTAAATCACAAAAATGAATTGAATTAAGTCAGCTTTAATAAACAGAATCATGTGGAGATAAAACAGGGATATTTATCTGCTTACATCTTTGTTCTCACTGAGAGAAATACCCAGAATCATGTCGAAGGCTTTTCGTACCAATCGCTTCCTCATTATGCGTACCTATCCGAAGTATACAAGGCATAATATAAGTCTTTCAAAAATGCTGAAAATAACAGATAAAAATGAGAACTCAACTTGTCCCCCTTTGAATTTAAAAGATTTCTAGTCTGTTACACGATGCTTACAATCCTGCTCTCTTGGAGAATCTCTCGAGACACATTCAAAGGAAGGTCATTAGAATCAACAACACCCTTCACAAAGCTCAGATATTTAGGAAACTACAAAATCAAAATTAAATAATTACATTAGCATTCGAAACTATATGAAAAGAAAAATGAAACGGTTAGGATTAGCATACAAAGTATTCCTTCATACCAGCTCGCCATCAAAGTCATCGGAGATGAAAACACGCTTCACGTATAGCCTTATGTTCTTGGTCTTTGTGTCCATTAACTCCTCCTTTTTAAATGAAGGCACAAACAGGATAGATCTGAATTCCACCTCACCCTACATAAAATAATTGCAAGATGTCAATGCCGAATGTAAATTGCCAGGGACATAGCTATGGATTATGCAATGGTTGCTTAAAATTATGATACACTAACATAAAACAAAATGTAATGTCTGCAAAAAAAAATTTGAAAATGCAAGTTAATGTTTATATGCATACCTCTGTGGTAAAGTGTGAGGAAGCCAGGGGGTCCAAGTATTCATTGAAAGTCTTCCTGTAGAATTCATTGTACTCCTGTGTGGTAACCTCCTTAGGGTTTCGAAGCTGTATGATATTAAAAAACAATATAGATATAAGATGCTAGCTTTATACTAAGTCACTAAAGCAATCAGCCTTGAGAACTTCAATGAAAAAAATACTTACCCATATTGGTTGTGTTTCATTCGTCAGCTCCCAGTCCCAATATTTCTCAATGACAGTTTTAGTCTTCTTTTTCTTCTAAATTACATCAATATATAGAAAGAAAATAAGCTGACTTGTAAATGAAATAAATAATCTTTTATCAAACTGGAAAAACCATTTTAAGCTTAACTAATTTGATTTACCTCTGCTGTTGTGTCATCATCACCTTCTTTCTTAGTTTCTGTTGGGTCCTCCTCAACCTCTACCTGGATAGGAGCAGCATGACCAAATTAACAAATAGGATTTCACTACAAGCAATTTTAATAAAATTAAGGTAAAAAAATTATAACAGACAGTGGATCCTTACCTCCTTTGTGTGTCCCTTCTCTTGCCATGTGTAAATTGGGAAAGAAACAAACTGGGAGTAGTTCTTAACAAGCTTTTGTATCTTCTCAGGATGAGCGAACCCCTTGTCTTCATGCTGAAAAAAAGCACCAATGGCTGAGTAAGAAGCATACTTTTGGCATACTTGAACCAAAGAAAAATGTAAGAAACAAAGGCTTGATATACACCTTAAGATAAAGTGTAAGTCGTGTTCCCCTAGGAAGAAGTTTCTCAGGATCAGTCTCCTCCCTGACAGTATAAGAACTTGAATTTGCCTCTCCTTCCCAGACATATTGCTTGTCAGATTTGGGGCTCTTTGTTGAAACAACAACCTGTTATATGCATGTAAAATGGATTTAAAAAACACAAACTTCCAAAATAACAGGATGGTGAAAAAAAAAATTATATGATTTTAAAAAAAAAAAAAACGATCTTGCTTTCTTGCCAAAATAAACACTATACCTTGTCAGAGACAAGGAAAGCCGAATAAAACCCAACACCAAATTGACCAATCAAATTGCTGGCTGTACCAGCTTCCTGACTTTCCTGCAGTTGAGAATTTAAAATACAATATGGTAGTGAGTATTTTTCATTATTATAGAATAGCACAAGTAAAACAAGAAGCACTCTCCAAGTGACTTGTACCTTCAGTGCCTTAAGAAACTTTGCAGTTCCACTGTGTGCAATAGTTCCAAGGGAGTCAATAAGTTCTTGCTTGGTCATTCCTATTCCTGAATCACTAAATTCAAAAACAAAAACAAGGGAAAATTAGGGACCTGCTAGTGTGATTTCAAAAACATTTGTATGTGGAAGGAAGAAATTGAAAAAATATAGCCTTGGATCAATATACTTTGATCTCATTGTATATACAACCTAGACTACTACACAGGTGCAGTCTTATCCACAGTACATTTTGACCATTTCGTCCACTCCCCAAACCACAAAACAGAATTTTAGACAATAGAATAAGATGCCTCAGAAAGACAACAGTTTCATACAAGATCTTTAGCTGCATTCAAGACACCACACAGCAATAAACATAAATTACATGTTTAATGGTTCTTGTCAAGGGTTGTAAAGAGAAATGAAAGTAAAAAAATATGCTTACGTGATTGTAATTATTCCATTATCCTTGTCAGCCTGAATGCGGACATCGAGGTCAACACCATCCTTCAAAAGGTCGGAATCAGTTACACTCAGATAGCGCAGCTTGTCAAGTGCATCACTTGCATTACTATAACATCAAAGTTACAATAAAAATGAAAAAAAAAAATATATATATATATATATATTCAAAAAGGACAAACTTAATAACAGAGAACTAATATTTAGCAACTTGGGAAAAGTCAAAAGTTTTTGTCCAATAAATTGAGCACCAGTATACACATAAGAATCACAGAGACGCGATTATGTGCTGAATCTTTACCACTTGCCTATCCGGCGAGGCATGGGACTGGTACATGGGGTTGCCCCGAGGTTCGATCAAAACATAAAGTATCATGTAACAAAGTGAGTTCCTTAATTGTCAAGTAAAATTGAACTATATACACTGTAGCCTAATGGTGGGTATATTCTGTCAACAGCTTACAAACCTATCAAGCCTTAAAAAAAAAAAGGCAAGTGCCAGAGCAAGAAAAGACAAATTTTGATTATAGCTCACCTAACCAACTCTCTAAGAAATACTTCCTTGTTGCTGTACAAGCTATGAACGATCAGATCCATTAAGCGATTGACCTGTTAAAGCACCATAAATACAGATACTTGAGCCATTTATTTCAGAATATCACCCAATCCCATTTAATAGTCCAACATAGTAAGGCATTACCTCAGCTTGGTACTCAAATTTCTCACAAGAAGAATTAGACGAGTCAACAGCTGCTGCATTTGATTCATAACGTCTGTTGATAATGATGCTTTCTCTCAGATTACTTTGTCGAAATTTATCAAACCCAAAGGAATTAGGTGCTGAAAGTAGAGTAAAAAGTCTTTTTTGAAACTGTGGTGCTCCATGCTCTGAGTCAGAGACCTAAAATGATGAACAGAGAAAGTAATGAGAAACAACTTTAACTAAACAGGAGAAGGACAAAAAGATAAATACTTCATTGATAATCGCATTTAAATGCCTTAAAACAGTAATAAATAAAACAAAATTTCTCATTTCAAAATGCTAATCAATGACAGCCAAAACAGGAGACAGAAAGCCATGTAGCTTCAGGCATCAAATCAAATTAGAGGTTATATAACTTCATAAGCACTCTCAAGTTTACCAAAAACATTCAATTATGCATAGACGGCAAAAGAACAGACTAAAAAAAGAGATTAACTCTTCAATCAATTATCTTCGAAACGAAGAGATCTCAGCTAATTTCAAGTTCTAACTTCTAACTATTAACTAACAAAGCCTAAAAGAAATGGAAATGCTAGCAATTTAATTCAGCTTCAAAGCTAAAAACTTAGTAAACAATTACAACCTTCCATAGGCCCTTTCAAATCCAGCAGCATGTACAAAGAAGAGGGTCGATTATGCAAATTCCGAACAAAAAAACGACTGGAAGATATAATACCTTGTTCGTCAAGTCAGAGGAAGAGACTGAAGGAGAAAGCGCGCGACAGCTTGCGGCGCCACGGAAGCGGGCGCCGACGGAGAGTGATCTTCTAGAAGCTCCGAGCATTTCTGGGAGGAAGAGGTGCTTATTACAGCTCCGCTCGACACGAGGGTTTTAGCGAGGGTTTTGGTCCGAGTGGCGACTGGGGAATGCTTTGTTTATATAGAAAGTGAACTGGGGACCCAAAGAGAAGTTTCTGGATATTGGGGAAGCGTTCGTTCATTGTAATTGGGCGGCGGAGGAGTGCGTATCCTCTGAGATATCTCAACTTTTGCGTGACCGACGTGTCCGGTGCCTATTCGTGCAAAAGGTCTTTAAACGGTTGAGATTTTCCATAAAATCACGCAAAGTTTGAGATATCTCAGAGGTACGAATTCGCGGCGGAGACCCTTCATTTCTACAGGAATTCAGATGCAGTGCGATACTGATTAAATCTGAGTCGTCAGTTTTAATCTGACACGAATCGTAAAACAGATCTCTATGTGTAAAGCAGTGTTATAGAAAATGGCCGTTTAGGCCGATTAATCGGCTGAATACTCGTTGGCGGTGACTAAATTATTATAAAATTTTCTAACTAATTAGCTGATTATATTCGATTATGGTCAATTATTGTCGATTATTTCTGATTAATCCGTCTAACGATCGCATACCGTTATTTAATTACAACACTGGTATAAAGAGGCACTTAATTTCAATAACTCCGTTAGAGCTCATTGTACTTCGTGCGGTATATGAGAGAATACGGATTCATTTCTACTGTGGACTTATTGCACAATATTTTTTATTTTTAAAAATTGATAAATCAAGAAAATTGTCTTTAGTTTAGTGACAAAGTCAATATCTTCTATGTAAAGATTATAAGTTTGAAATCTGAATAGAAAAATTCTGTGTAGATATTAAATAGTTTGATAGTTTAATCTCCAATTTTTGCCCAAAAAAATGATAATCTAATTTGTTTAGAAAGTTTTTTTTTTCACCAAAACTAGCAAGGACATTCGGTCCAGATAGAAGTGGTTGAGGGCCTGTTCGGTGGATCTATAGGAATAGGAATGGATTAGCCTACTTTTTGAATTGCTTTTTACTGTTTACGTGGAAAAAAAAAAATTAATCAGACTGAACTTTTTTTTTCTCACATAAACAGTATTTTGCCGAACAGAGCTTGAACCAATGATTTGGTCCATTCTTGTTCGCACCTCTACACAGCCAGTCACATAGATTGCGCTTCTGCTATGAACCACCCTCTGAATTGGATCAATGATTCGGTTTTCTATCCTCCCAAATGCTATTTCAGAAAATCAAACGTTGTGTAAATAGATTTCACAATGAATGTTTTGGGTAGGAAAAAAAAAGAGGAAATTGTGATGACCATGTTGAAGTTTTCGGATGAAATAAGGGAGAAGAGGAGAGGAGGAAGGAAAAGAAGAATCTGCCTCCCTCCGGTACCTGAGGTACAATTTTAAACAATGAACGGTCTAGATTAATTTAAGCCGGATTAAATTCAATCCGGTGCTACCTAAGGGGGTCTGCTTTGAGTCGATCAAATTCAATCCGAATTTTAAAATTTTGAGTGGACTGAAGTAGTGGTTCAGTTCTTTTTTAATTTTTCATGCCGCCAATTATATAAATGTGTGACAAAGGGTGGACCGAATCATTAATTTGGTCATCCATGTCTGGGCGGAATCAATAGTTTGATCCTTGATTTTTTTTGAAGAAAAAAATCATTCATTTATTTTCTGACAATTTTTTTTTTACTTTTCTAAAAAAAAATATGCTTGATCACTTTAAAATATTAATTTTAACTGATAATCCAATTAAAATATGTTATACTATATTTACGTGTATTAATAAAAAAATGATGATAATAATTTAAACTTTTTTATGATGAACTTATCCTTCAAAAGTGTGTTGCCATGTCACTCGGGAACACCAAATCTTGAACTACGAGTGGTTGATTGATTTTTCTCTTCTTCCATTTTTGCATTGTGAAACACATTCACAAATCACACTCGCGGAATTAAATAAAAAATTAGTATTTGTCAACAATATCGGCAGAGAATTTCCATTTTCCAACCAAAATTATTTTTGAAAATACAAAGTATGTCAAAGGTTGGAAATTCGATGATTTAAGTTAAATTGTTAAGTGTACTTAGATGCTTTGACTTTAGAGGCTTTTAGACAACAAAGGATTAAGGATCCTTAAGCCTTAATCTGCTTTCTTTAGCTTTCTAAGCAGCTTAATTCTGCCGAACACCGATTCCTTAGCGCGGATTAAGAACATCTCATTTAACCTCTTTTTGCCCTCACTTAATTCTGCCGAACACCGATTCCTTAGCGCCAATTATGTCAAGGGTTGAAAATTCGATGATTTAAGTTAAATTGTTAAGTGTACTTAGATGCTTTGACTTTAGAGGCTTTTAGACAACAAAGGATTAAGGATCCTTAAGCCTTAATCTGCTTTCTTTAGCTTTCTAAGCAGCTTAATTCTGCCGAACACCGATTCCTTAGCGCGGATTAAGAACATCTCATTTAACCTCTTTTTGCTCTCACTTAATTCTGCCGAACACCGATTCCTTAGCGCCAATTATGTCAAGGGTTGAAAATTCGATGATTTAAGTTAAATTGTTAAGTGTACTTAGATGCTTTGACTTTAGAGGCTTTTAGACAATAAAGGATTAAGCATCCTTAAGACGAACAAATATTTTAATTACTTTCTTTATTTTATTGTAGTTAATAATATAAAAAGAAATAAATAAATGTTATCAATTAATTGTTTTTATGGCAACATTCATATAAAAATATTATAAGGAAAAAATTAGTGCAGCGAGTGTTCAAAGAACTAAATATAAACTTTAACACAATAAATACTAATATATTGCCACATAAAATTACAATTGCATAATTTTTTTATCTTAACCGTTTAAAATTCAGTAAATTAAATTACAATCGTTAATGGATCATAACATCTACATGCTTAATATAAAATTCTCAAGTAAATCTCAAATTGTGAAAATAATATATCGGCTATTCTATTAAACAATGTAGGGACCGAGCAATTCAAAGGTTATCTATTCCAATTTGCCGAATTAACTGTTGGAATATATTTCTTTTTAAATTAAATAAAAAGATAGAGATTTAGATTTTTAACTTATTGAATGCTTATAAAAAAATCTCTTTATTTTGGATTTTAAACTTACGATTTCTCACACGAAGGATATTGTCTATTCTCACTGGATCAAATTAAATTTGATACTTAAGAAAAAATAATTTGATAATAGATATTTTAACAATTTCTATATTTTGTAATCCATTCAAATAAATTATAAATTGAAAGTAAATAGTCTACAATGAGATTTTGATATAATTCGATTATTATTTGGTGATGTAACGATGATCAATAATTTCGAACATTTGAAATTTTATATTCACTTGATTTTACAGTGGGAAAAAAATTCACTCTGAGTGAATTTTTTTTTCATGGGAATAGTGATGGTCAAACAGGGCCATATATTTACCTTGACTGCGACACTGATTACTCGTAACCATAGTGATAAGTGAATTATTAGGATTTAGTTCGGTGGGGTCAAAAGTTCGTGATTCAGAAATAATTCGAGTATAATTTGGAAATTATTCAATATTATCTGAACTGGAGATCTCAGTCCCACAAGAGAGCAAAAAAAAAAAATCGGAAATTTTTTGCAAATAATTCGGTCAAAGTTCGGTCAACCGAATAATTCGGCGTTCAGCTCGCCATCACAAAAAAAAAAAAAAAATTATTCACAAATAATTCACAAATATTATGACTATGTTCATAACTCATTAAGTAAACGGTTATACTCAGGCAACCATAAAACTATAAAAATAAATGCATTAAAATAACTTATAGAACTTTTTTTAATTGTTTGACTTAATACTAAATAATTTCAAATTTTCAAAATTTTACACATACATCTATCACTCAGAAAATAAATCGGTTCCTACGATTTGAATTTATAATTTGAAGTCAATCTAATAGATTATAAGATTATGCTCATCAGTGTTACTCTGGTAACCACTATAATTTGAACTATAAATCAATATGAACACTTAAGTAATTGAATCTCACATGACAAAAATGAAACCTAAGACAAGTTAAATTGGACCATAAAGCAATGTAACCTGAACTATTAAGTCAATATAAACAAAATCATAATTAAATGACATGAACCCTGGATCAATAATTCAGTTTAATATAATAACATAAAACCTATATGACAAGCTAAACCAAACTATAGAATAATATAATATTAGGAAATAAATATGCTGCAATCCTCTGTGCATGAACAGTGTTTTTAAAATTCCTGCTTTTCCGAATACAGCCGTTGAATATTTTTCGGAAACGAATCTCGAAGCAACTCTTTTTAATAAATTTTCTGTACACGCATTTCAAAATATTTTAACAATTGGATTTAGAATAGCAGGGATTTCAGGGTTACTCTAGACTCACTTGGATCGCAGCAGATTTGTATCCATAATATTAACTCTAGGGAACTATAATCTTAGAAGAATTTAATTTCAACATGATAACTTGAAACTTAAAGCAAAGTATAATGCAAGATAATCCAAATTTTTTTAGACAAGTTATACATAATGATCTGAAATTTTGTGCAAACTAAATCAAACTATAAGGCAATGCAAGACTTTGAATCCTAATTAAGCACCATCATAAGAGTTTGCCAAAACACCATGAAATGTTCATGCCAAGCACTTTAGTTTACCTTATACTCTTAGGATTAATTAATTTTAAGTATATATATTAGAGACCAATTTGCATGTCTTGATGTTCAACTTACGCTATCTCATAAAATAAAATAATAATAATAATAATAATAATAAGGGAGGTCTTAAATTATTGCAGCACGGAGCCACCAATTGAATGGTACAATTAATTATTAATTATGTGATTGGAGAGCGGAGACTATCCTTTACAAATATATAAAGGTAGATAATTTCGGAATGTAATTTTTATGTTTGTACCTGTCTCTCCTTTCACTTTCACTTTATCATGGTGTGTGTGACTAAATATATTATGAGAGGGTTCAAATGCTTTCATTTTTTGTGCCTCCATTATGTCTTCATTTTTTAAAACTTAAATAACTCAAAATTCAAGACTTAAACGTCAAAATAAAACCATTAGATGTGATCTATGTTATTTTCTCTATGTGTCCATAAAAAAATTATCACATTTTTTATTTTGTTTTTACATAAATCAATAAGTTGAAAAATCAACGTCTATAAATTATCCACATTAGTATACATTTTTACAAGCTCAAGATGACAACCAAAACAAGTTTAAATGCCATAATTTTTTACACGTGCATAGATAAAATGATATAGTTCATATCCAACGGTTTTATTTTGAATTTTAAGATTTAAATTTTGAGTTATTAAAGTTTTTAAAAATGGAGGCACGATGAAAACACAAAAAATGGAGGCATTTGAACCCTCCTCATATATTATATATAACAGATGATTACATTATTAACACATGTAGGCACATCACTCGTAAGGTAGGTGGATTTTAAAGGTTCAAATTCGTCATTTGAAGCCAATTCACATTGACTTATTACTTTTGTTTTTCACAATCAATCGTGGAATCTAAAATATAGAGTAGAACTAGGGTGTGTTTAAGTTCACCAAGTCTATTTGTAAACTCAACTCTAAAATCTATTAAATTGGTTTCAAATAACAAATTCAAACCGATGAAATCTATTTATCTTACAAGTGATGCGTCTACATGCGAAAAATTTAAACTTTCGAATTAATTTAGTATAAAGTCAAACAGTTAAAATTATAAAATTCATAAAAATTAATTTTTATACATTCATTTTTTGAACATTTTTTTTACCATTTGACTCTATAAAAAAGTAATTTTAAAATTTAAATTTTTACATCTAGATGCATTACTCATAAGACAGATGTATTTTAATTGTTCAAATTCGCCATTTGATGAAGCTATAATGATCATATATCTAAATTTCTCTTCTGTATAAATTTACTATTAAATTAAAAAAAAAAAAGACATGATAGGACCGAAAAACGAAAAGTCAATAATATTTAAATTCCATTATTTATATAACTTAATATTGTACAAGATAAGAAATTTGTGTGATTGTAATATAAAATTATTTACAAAGACAAGGGATTCAACGCCGAGCTTTTCCTTGTCATCTGTATATGCGCAAATTACTATTCCAATTCCAAATGGTAAATTCAAACAGACGAATATTGTATTTATTTATTTATTTATAATTTTATATACCTTAGACGTAACCACATCGGGACCTAGTTGGAGACTTCAAGTTTGAATGCTTCAAATAAAATGTACTCTATTTTATTTATTGATTCTTGATGGTATTGTCTGAATAAAATCAAATCTATGTATTATGAAAGTAATCGCAAATCCAAATTTTTTAGTGTTTTTCTTTTAAATTGTTCTTTCTTACTGTATATATGGTGTCAATTAATTATTTAAAATGCTAATATATATAAAAATAAGTTGTAATATCTTACTACAATAAAAATATTACAGAAAATCGATACACAAATTCATTCCGTTCACACGAATGAATTATCCGGGTTCGGTTTAGTGAGGTAAAAAATATGTGATTCAGGAATAATTCGGATATAATTTGGGAATGATTCAGAATCATTCAGACTAGAAATTTTAGTCCTGCAAGGGAGCAAAAAAAAAAAGTTATAGAAAAAATTCGTAAAATTCACAAATAATTCGGTCAAAATTCGGTCAAAATTCGGTCAACCGAATAATTCAGCGTTCGATTCGACATCACCAAAAAAACAAATTATTCGCGAATAATTCACAAATAATCTATTAATCTTGTGACTATGGTTCCTATTATGAGAGGATTTTGATTATCTTTAATTTTCAAGTGCCATAGTCTTTTAAATTAAAATCATTAATTTTCAATTACGCGGTTGCAAAACTATTGCATTTGAAAACTAAATAGAACAATCTCACTATTATAATTTATTCAACATTTTTGTATGCGGACCAATTCAAAATTTATTAATCACAAAAAAATCAGTATAGAAAATTCCTAATTTTTAGATGTATAATATGTTAATATTTAAACTTTAGATCAAGTTAAATCAATTTTTAACTATTGGTCTCGACGTCTTTAAAAGAAAAACTACTCTAATTTGAATATAATTATAGACCTATTAATAATCATTTTGATATTTTTTAACCAATGAAGACTATTTTTTTTTCTCAAGACAAACTTTTAGTTATTGAGAAAGTTAGAAAACACTTTATTAATATAATCTTGGTAGTACCTACCAAGTTTTCAAAAAAAAAGAGAAAGTTAGAAAACACCCCAATCATTGTTGGAGGAAATTTTTATAAAACAATAAAATAGAAAATTTGAGTTTCTTGGATTTATGTTTTAAAAATCGTTGTTTGTTGTTTATATTCTTATTAGAATTTTGGCATTTATTTTGTTCTCATGGAAAAAATACGAGGCATTATAGTATATTGATAAAAGGTAACGAATTATCAATAGTCACACGATTCACGAATTATTCGCGAACAATTTGTTTTTTTGGTGATGATGAATCGAACACCGAATTATTCGGTTGTCTGAACTTTGACCAAATTATTCCCGAATAATTCGCAAATTTTACGATTTCCCGAATTTTACGAATTATTAGCAAATTTTTTTTGAATTTTTCCTAGAACATTTTTTTTGCTTCCTTGTAGGACTGAAATTTCTTGTCCGGATAATTTCGAATCATTCTTGATTTATACCCGAGTTATTTCCGAATCATGAACTTTTAACCTCGCCGAACTGAACTCGAATAATTCATTTGTCACTATACTTGTTATTGATAGTCTCTATCAGAGTAGAACTAGGGTGTTCTTAAGTTTACCAAGTTTACTTAGTGAACTCAAGTCTAAAATCTGTCAAATCGACTTCAAATGACGAATCCGAATCGTTGAAACCCGCCTACTTTACGAGTGATGCGTCTATATGTGAAATTTTTAAACATTCGAATTAATTTAGTATAAAGTCAATCGGTCAAAATTAGAAGGTTAATAATTAATTTTAATGCATTTATTTTTTGAACGTTTTTTGACCGCTTGACTTTATACTAAATTAATTTGATTGTTTAAAATTTTTATATGCAGACGCATCACTGGAAAGGTAGGCGGGTTTTAACAGTTTGAATTCGTCATTTGAAGCCAATTTAAAGAGTTTTAAACTTGAGTTCACCAAGGAGCTTAAGAACACTCTAGTTCTACTCCTCTATCAAATTCTAAACGAAAATAATAATAATAAAAGGTAACAAATTGGATGGATAAATGTGATCATGAACAAATGTACAACTAGGTCTCTATCAGGATCGTATTCGGATCTGACGTAGATATTTAGATATCTCCAGATATTTTCCCTTTCACTTTTTAGTTTTAACCCCCCAAAGCCAATGCGGAGTTTACCTTTGACGTTGGGATATACGCATTTCAGTTCAATTATACGATATTCTATACGCAAATTATTACATGTTTTCAATTTTGTTACAACAAATTAAAGCACTAGAAACCTCTTCTATTTATAATGAAGAAAAGGCAAAATAGAAATTCTTATTCCCACAAGTGACAAGGCCTCCAGGCTCGAGAGAAACCAAAGAAAAAGAGAGAAAGAGAAAGAGAGAGAGAGAGAGAGAGAGAGAGAGAGAGAAATAAATAGTAGCTTATGGGCTTTTAAAAAAACGAAGAAAGTAAGTATTTATTTGAAATGTGACGCATCAAACATGATCTCCCATTGCCTTCTCTACCACCCATCAAAGGATCGCCTCTTTCTCTCCTCTCTGCTCTCTCTCTCTCTCTATATATCGCGTGGCATTTTTGTCTTTATTCCAGTCGCGCAGAATTGGAGAAGGGAAAGAAAGGAAAGGAAAGGAAGAAAAGGTAATAGCAGAAAGAGGTAGACTATATAAATATATACGAAAAGACAGACAGACAGACAGACAAAGAGAGAAAGAGAGAGAAATTGAGAAAGAAGAGGGGCGAGGGCATAACAGGTGCCCCTCTTGTTCTTCCATGTCGATTGTAAGATCTTAATCAGACAAAGACAATACAGAATTCTCTTCCGCTTCTATCGAGATTCTTCCCGTCTCAGATCTACAGGTGAGCTGATATCGCCTGAATTGTAGCACCCGATCGATCATTTTTATGCTTCCTTTGTTAGATTAGGGTCTTAGTTGATCCGATAACGATCTAGACCTCTCAGATCGATGTTATATATGTTATACGAATCAGAATTCATATCCGTTTCTCTCCGTGTCCAGTTCTTTGTTAGATCTGATGTGGATCCAGACACGCCGGTTACTGGATTCTGGATTCGGATTTACGGTTTGTAGTTTCTTATCTGAATTGCAATCATCCGTGTTGGATCTAATTGGTGCATCACTTTGTTTGATTATTGTTTAATACGGACAAACTAGATTTAGCTTGGAGTATTTGTTTGTTGCTTGAATTTCAGAGATTTGAAACTATGGAATTGTAATTGCAGGAATTGCAGAGGAGGGAATGGAGGGGGATGCAGGAAAGCTGTTTGTTGGTGGGATCTCATGGGACACCAATGATGACCGCCTCAGAGAGTACTTTGAGACCTTTGGGGATGTAGTGGAGGCTGTTATCATGCGTGACCGCTCAACTGGCAGGGCTCGAGGATTTGGGTTTGTTGTGTTTTCCGACCCGGCTGTTGCAGAGCAGGTTGTCATGGAAAAGCACATGATTGATGGTCGCTTGGTAAGTGCATTCATTGCTTGGAAAAGCTTTGCCCTTTTTAGCTAATTTGTGATACAATTTGTGTTGGTAGAATTGAATTGGATGGAGGTTTTGAATGGTTAACTTGTATCTATAATGTCGACGCTGTCTTGTGAATTCTCAAGTTTTGATTATTAAGATTTTGTGTATTCTGTCATCATTCATGAATATAGCTGGTTCTACTAAAATGAATTACATTAGACTCTCCTGCCTGAATCTATAAGCCTATAACAGTGTAGTCCTCATTTTATCAATTTGTACTCCAAATTGTACACACCATTTCAGTATAACAGAACAGGTCATATGAATACACTTCCATTTTTTTCTGAAATAATGTAGGTTCACTATCGTGCAATTTTGTACAGTTGTTATGATTGGGCATATGACTTGGCTTATAAATGCTTAATTAGCCAATTAAAATACAAGTATCTTCAATCATTGCTATGTCAGTAACTAGATTTTTCCAAATAATTCCTCAGGTGGAGGCGAAGAAAGCTGTTCCTCGGGATGATCAGCAAGTTATTACTAAGAGCAGTGCTAGCGCACACAGCTCGCCGGGCCCCGGTCGCACTAAAAAGATATTTGTGGGCGGTCTCGCCTCTACGGTAACTGAGATAGACTTTCGCAAATATTTTGAACAGTTTGGCAACATCACAGATGTTGTGGTGATGTATGACCACAACACCAACAGACCCAGAGGCTTCGGCTTCATCACATATGACTCAGAGGAGGCTGTGGACAAGGTCCTTTACAAGACCTTCCATGAACTCAATGGTAAGACTGTTGAGGTTAAGCGAGCCGTGCCAAAGGAGCTTTCCCCTGGTCCCAATACACGTTCTCCTGTGGGAGGTTATAACTTTTCTTTAAACCGGGTTAACAACTTTCTTAATGGGTATAATCAGGGTTACAATCCAACTTCTGTCGGTGGTTATGGGATGAGAATGGATGGCCGGTTTGGGCTTCCTTCTAGTGGCCGTAACGGTGTTTACCCTTCATTTGGTCCTGGATATGGGTTTGGCATGAATCCCGACCCCAGTTTGAACCTGGGAATTGGTGGGAGCTCTAGTTTCAGTAGCAATCACCCATATGGACGGCAGATGAGCCCGTATTACAGTGGTAACTCAAGTAGGTACAACAACAGTGTTAACTTTGGTGGGGTTGGTGGTGATACTTCAGGCTCAGTATTTAATTCGTTGGCCCGCAATCTTTGGGGAAACTCCAACCTTAGCTACAGTGCTGGCAGCGGAAACAGTGGTTCATTGATGTCATCTGGCACTGGAGGCCTTGGTGGTTTTGGTACTAATGATAGTGTGAATTGGGGAAATCCTCCCGTTACAGCCCTTAATTCGGGAAGTGCATCTGCTTATGGAGGTGCAGGGTTGGGTTATGGCACTGGAGAGAGCAATTTTGGGCTTGGGTCCAGTACATATATGGGTAGGAGCAATGGTACTAGTAATGTTAATGCTTCATTTAATGTATCCAACAATGGTTACGGGAGGAATTATGCAGATGGCGCTGGGAGTGGCACAATATACGGTGATGTGAATTGGAGAACTGCAACATCTGATCTTGATGGAGCTGGCCCTTTTGATTACGGTCTTCGAAACCCAGCTTCAGATGTAGCAAACAAAAGTTCTGCAGGTTATATTGGCCACTAACGCATGAAGGTAAGAATATTGCTATTTAAATGATTTGGATTGGAACTATTGCATGTTATTATAGAGCTCCTTATAGATTCCTTTAGTTATTTTTTTTTTTTGAGAAAGTGGGTGCAACCCACCGATTTCATTAGAAACCATAACTGTCAAATGCTAAAAATGCTCCAAACAACTAGAGCTTTTAGCATATTTACAAAAAGCACTGCTAAACAAAAGGAATGTTGAGTCCTAATACAAAACAACCATAAGAGAGGTAGTAGAACTAATGAACAAAAAAGTAGAAATTAGCATATACTATCATCGAAACAAAATATTTAATCTTCAGACTTCTTTGGATCTTGTGTTCAAGGAAGTGAAATATCAGCCCGTGTATCCTGGATTAAACCATGCATAGGGATTGAAACGGCTGGCACCTCTGGGGTGGGTTCCCCTACCAGCTCCACGTGGTCTACATGCTCCTCTAAAAGATTGACCTCTCCCTCTGACATCAGGGGCAGCAGCTCCTGAGAATATAGTTCATTAGTGTCCATAGGCAGAATAAGAGATAAATGGAGGAGAGAACCTGTGTTGGTGTGGTTACACCAAAATTGGACAAGAGAAATAATTTTAGAACCTATTGATTTCAGATTCCTTTAGTTATGTAGATGGTTTGATTTAGTGCATTAAACAAAAAGGAAATACAAGGATGTTTAGTTGGATCTTTTGTGGTTGATTGATATATCAACATCACATGATAATTTTTTTCCTATCTTGTGAAAATGTGGATATAAATACCGTACCTGATACAACACAGATAGAGGTACATGATTTTTCAAAAGTGAGAAATACAATGTTCTAATTATTTTAATTACTATGCCTGATAGTTTATTTTTTGTACATATACAAAGTATTGTTTTATTTAAAAAAAATACAAATAGGTAGCCTTTTTCTGATGAACGATTGGGTTTGACAAATTTTGAAAACAAATAAACAATTTTATCTTTAACATAATGTATTAAGAAATTTGCAAATTATCTTGATATATTATAGGACTTCAAGACTATTTTGGGGAAAAGAAATGCCACAGCAAGTTTATGAAAATTTTAAGAATAAAAAGGTTAAAAATCCAATTAAGTTAAAGAGTTCTAAGAAATTTATAGGGACAAAAGAAAACATTTTAAGTTTGGCTAAAAATTCTAAAAGAGCTGTTTCTCTGAATTTACACATCTTTGGTCATACAAGGTAAATACTTTATAACTTTTCTCCCTACCCCCATCACTGGGGGTCCAATTGATGCAACTTTGTGTGGATCCAACTGGATCTTAAAGAGGGGCAAGGCTGCTGCTTCGTACACCCATCAATGGGGATCCAACTGTATCTGAAATGATTAACCAATACAAAATGTTTGATATGCCAAGTAGTGTATCTGACAGATATCTGTGTAACATGGTTTACCTCTCTTTGCTTGAATTTCACAGATAAGCTACTTTCCTTAGTTCTGAGTGAAATTGCTCTTCTCACATCCTACTTGAAAATTTTCATGGTGATTTCATTGTGTGTTGTCATTATCAATGCGTTAATATTAGCAAATTTCAACTTTTAATAAATACATGAGAGTACAAACTGTTTACCATCGGGTCTATTGATGAACTCTCAGTATCGCATTTACTAACAATCTTAGTAGCGACTAGCATTGCTATCCTCTGTATGCAAATTAAATGAGATACAATGTAACCTCAAGCACCCTTTAATAGGTCACAACTTATTATAGGGCTGTACAATAGGGAAGTCAAATTATTTCGAGGTAGCTGCTTATTTGAGCAAGCAATTGATCCTTACTTGTGAGCTGTTCAAAAGTTTACAATTGTATTTCAATCACATGCCTTCATAAATTTAAAGTACAATGAATTATTGAACTTGTCAGAATACCTCAATTCTAGAAAGATACATGCCATCAAACAATCAATGGTTGGAATGCAAGTAACATACTTTCAGTTAAGGGGCTTATTGAAATGCTTTCTTTAGTTGTCTGTTTTGCTAGTGTGCCAATTCTTCATGGTTTTTTTTGCTCATGAATAGATGAACAGCTGAACTGTGACTAATTGGCAATTTTCACCTTTGAAACTGGATTTAACCTTGATTTTTATGGTTTGGCTGTTTAATAAAACGATTCCTTTATTAAATCAGGAAGGGAAAATAAAAATTGCATCACTTTACAAAGTTCAATGAGGGCCAATCTAGCTTAATGAACAAAGGAAAAAGATTGTAAAACTTCTCTACGAGTCATACTTGCTGGAGCTTTGTGCTCATGCTTCTGTTGTTTGTCAGGAAGTGAATATTCCGAGTAAAATGAGTGGAGAAACATGTTTAATTTCCTTAAAGATTATTGCTGAATTGTGTTTGTGTAGGTAACCTCAGCTGAGCTGAAACTTCACATACCTCTTTAAAATATACCATGTTAAAGTGATGTAACCAAGTTTTTCTATGAGCTTCACTGAGGGATGAGGCTTCGCAAAATATCAATTTATTTCATATTTTTACAAAGTTATATTTTTCTGTCAATATACAAATAGTATGAAATCTGAAAATTGGTTTCCAGCTTAGGCATGATAAATAATTGAATGGTATTGTATGATTTTTTTTGTTTTTTTGCAAGTACATGTTGCTGTATATATAAAATAGATATTATACCTGAAATGACCAAAGCTAGTAAGCTAGTTCTTATTTCTCTGTAGTATTTATTTGAAATTTAGCTTTAACTTTAACTTTTCTTTTTTCTTTTCAGGAACTTCATGGATAGAAAGAGCATTTCATCCAATGCAGTGTTTGTAATAGTT
Source organism: Carex rostrata (assembly GCA_964058875.1). Lineage (NCBI taxonomy): Eukaryota > Viridiplantae > Streptophyta > Magnoliopsida > Poales > Cyperaceae > Carex > Carex rostrata. The sequence continues at coordinate 237,650 of CAXKVT010000134.1, forward strand.
GAAGAATTTGGGGAAACAGGTGCATAAATTTTGTCCCCTTAAATCATTATATATATGCAGTTAGTTACTTAGGGCTGACAGGGAGTTGGTTTCTGAGGTTTTAAGTTCAGAAGACTTTCAAAACATATTGGCTTTTTGTGTAAGGTTTGGGATTGTGTTTCTAAGTTAGGTTTTGTCTTATTCTTCTTCCTTTTTTTTTTTTCCTTCTTTTTTGATTGAGATGTCAAATGAGATTCGGGATATATATGAGAAGAGTGTTCAGATGTACGACACCATATAGACCTTGTTTTTATACAGTGAAACTGCTGTATTTACTAGCACCATGCTAGTTGTTGTCAGGATTTTCTTCAATTTTTCCCCCCTTGTTAACATTCAGGGATGACATATTTATGTCCCTAAGAATAAATTTTGTGAAAACATTTTAACAAACTTATTATAAATTTTATCAGCTGGCGTTTTATTTATTTTCCTTAACCCTTATGATCTTTGATCAAATCTGAGCAAACTTGGTTCTACAAGGATGGTCGAGAACATTAGATTTCAAATTTGGCTAGCATGCTTTGTATAGTGACATGTGGTGAACTTGGTTCTACAAGGATGGTCGAGAACATTAGATTTCAAATTTGGCCTTTGTATAGTGACATGTGGTGCTATCGCCTCAAAAACCTATCGTATAGGCTTCAAATGACAAATCTACAATGTTAAAACCGATGTACTTCGAAAATGATGTGTTTACATGTAGATTTTATAAATTTTCAAACTCATTTCGTACAAAGTCAAGTAAAGTCAAGTGGTAAAATAATTAGAATTTATAAGTTAATTTTAATACAGTCATTTTTTTATTATTTTTTACCGCTTAACTTTTACTATATGAATTTGAAAACTTATAAAATTTATATGTGAACGTATTATTTTTTAAGTAGCTTTGTTTTAATGACGTAGATTTGTCATTTGAAGCCTATACAATAGGTGTTTGAAACGATAGCATGACTTGTCGCTATACTATCGATATCACGCTATCCAAACTCTTAGATTCTTTTTCTTAGGCTGACATAACAAAATTTATGTTGACCAATGTCATCTTCTGTTTATTAAAGTCAACAAGATTGAAATAGTCTAAATTTTTGTTGGTTAATTTAGAATCCTTATCAGATGGAACATAAATCAGCACAGAGAATGTCAAAATATATCATATGGATCATCTCTAACTGAGTGTTGATCAAATTACTTATTTATTTTTTATTTTTTTTAATTCAAATATGTTAATCGACCCTTTTCCTAATTAAAGGTTTGAACTTGCAAAATTTCCTCTTTCTACATATCTAACACAGTGGATGCTGGTTATGTTTTATTAATTTTTATAAAGGGTCCCAATACGTTCCAACATCCTTTAGATGCTATTTTTGAAAATTGAATATACATTTCTACGCAAAAGAGATGAGAGTTCATACCAGTGTACTAAGGCCGTGGTTCAATGGTGGTTATTTTGGTTTGCTGTGTTTTGCAATATACTATTGCACTAAGTCCGTGGTTCAATGGTAGTTATTTTGATTTGTTGTGTTTTGCAATATTGCATTGCACCGAGTTTCACAGTTTGACACATCCCCCAACTTCAGCTAAACCACCTAAGCTTAGCGTTGTGCTGTTCGACAACCTTGGATTTAGCCTTCTTAGAGCTCCTTAGTACTAAGGGTCATGTTTGGTTGTGGAATAAAGTTAAACCGGATTAAATTGCTTACTTCAAGCTAAACCGGAGTAAGTTAATCATGTTTGGTGGAGTAAGCTAAACCACCTCTCTAGATAGTGTTATTCCGGTTTAGCTCAAATCTTACTCCATCTTAAACCGCCTATGTTACTCCTCGTTTGGCTCCTTAAGCGTGGAGTAAGGGGTTTACTCCACCTCTTACTCCACAACCAAACATGGCACCGTCTTAAATTTGTTGAAAAAGTATTCCGTTATCAAGTTTAATGCCATTTCTTTAGTCTTTCTTGTATTCATTTTTCTTAAGGTTACTCAAGTTTAAAACTTCTTGAAATTAAATACTATTCAGCTTGATTGCCGAACAGACGCTTCATGATACAGTTTAAACAGTTATTCTTCACACCCTTGACGAACGAGCTTAATTATTAAGTTGAAGGTTTAGGTCTAAAATCTCGAGTACAGAGAGCTTGAACTATAAAATTGATTAGGATTGCTCAGGTTCAAATGCCGAGTCCACTCTGAAATCTCTCTCCTCTTTCTCTCTCTTCAAAAAGTTCAGAAGAGAGAAAGAAGAGAGAGGAGAGAAATTTCAGGGTCGCTGAAAATTTCATAGTTCTACATGGCTTAAGCAATTTATCAAACTTAAGGTCTTCTTAAGAAAGTGATTTTTCAACTTTATTGCCGAAAGGGTGCTCCTTAGTATAGCTTAAATTTTAAACTTGTGATTTTTGCCGAACACCCTCGAGAGGATTTCAGCCGATGTGAATTTGCAAATGCCTCCCTCGTACATTAACTTATTTGATCTTTGATAACAAAAATTGGAGTTGCCCTTTGGTGCCTTACAAATTACAAAGTATTAAAGCGTCGATGTCTTACACTCAAATCTTATTTTCCGAAATTTGAATAGTATCCGAACTATTTTTACGATCTAAATACCAAAATTTTATAGGAAGTTAAAATATATTTTTTTTTTTATGAGTAGAACTAGGGTGTTATTAAGTTCACCAAGTTTCTTGATGAACTCAAGTCTAAAATCCATCAAATCGGCTTCAAATGACGAATCTGAACCGTTGAAACCCGCCTACCTTACGAGTGATGCGTCTACATGTAAAAATTTAAAACATTCGAATTAATTTCGTATAAAGTCAATCGGTCAAAATTAGAAGGTTAATAAATTAATTTTAATGCATTCATTTTTTGAACGTTTTTTTTACCACCTGGCTTTATACTAAATTAATTCGAATGTTTAAAATTTTCATACGTAAATGTATCACTCGTAAGGTAGGTGAGTTTTAACGGTTCGGATTCGTTAATTATAGCCGATTTGACGGATTTTAGACTTGAATTCACCAAAGAGCTTGGTGAACTTAAGAACACCCTAGTTCTACTCTATTTTTAATATTATCATAGAGATTTTTTTTTATTGATTTTAAAAATAAAATATGGATTGTGCAATAGTGGTGAACAACTTGTTTATTTAAAAATAGTTACGAAATTAAAAAAGAAATGTCGACATGTAGATCACATTGATTGGTTTACATTGATAGTTTGAATTTCAAAAATTGACATTTAGATTCAAAATCATCACTATAAGTCATGCTTATTATGTTGTAGACATAATATTTTTTTTTATCGAAATCCAATAGTTTTGTTTTCTCAATAAAGAGATTTACAACTTTTAAATATTTATTAGGATTTTTAGTCAGATTTCAAACATATGACCTAAAAAATTTTAAGTTAAATACTCAAATTTTATTTATACTAACTAATGTCTCATTTATTATAAAAAAATTTAGATATGGAAGGTATTTTTGATGATGTCCTACATGCTCAGTAATTTGGACTGAAATTAATAGTTGAATTTATGAAATTAAATATGAATTAAATCATAATTGGCTGCATAGAATATGTGCCAGATTTTTTGTACTCTCTCTAACTAGATGTGTTATATTCCGAAATTTTAAAACATGATTAGTTTGCTAAATAGATCATTACGAGTAAATATATTTTTTTTATAAAATTTAAAGATCATTCGGATTTTATTTGACTGATTAAAACGTATCTAAAATTTCAAAATATAAACAAATTATGAAATTATGTATATTAAAATTTTGAGATCAAAAGAATAAAATAAAATATAGAACCTATAATAAAATATAATTATTCGCGAGATTTGTAAATCGAAAATTCGTTACAAGTTCGTAAAATTTAGAAAAGAGAATAAAATGATTCATGTAAAGAAATTAATGAATGGAGTTCTAATTAGAAGAATAAATACACGAATTTCTCTTACGAGTAAAATTATATAAAAGTTACAAATTACGATTAATTGATGAATTATAGAGATTTGAAAAGATAATTATAAATATATATATATATATATACACACACACACTAATTAATATCGAATTATAAACACTTGAAAATAATCATCCAACTAATAATTTTACGAAACTTCGATTCGAATTTATAAAAGAAACTTAATATATAAAAGAGACTTAATATTTAAATAAACAAATTTTTATGCAATTCCCTTTCTTTCTTTTTTTTGTTGTTTCCCGTCAGGTGCAATGCACCATGTATATATATCAATCAATTAATGTTTTGTTTCTTTGGAAATTCTCAACCGTTCAAACTTTGCTGCATGAATCTCAAAGCATTATTTGTGTTAAATGGAGAGGAATTTGGCCTTGACCAAATTGAATTGTGAATGTCAGGTCCGCCCCCTCTCTTTGACAGATGGGCCACCCCTACTCTCTTATTTCTCCTTCTCTCTCTCTGACTACACGTCCCCACCAGGAGCTCTCCCTCCCTCCCTCGTTCTCTCCCGTGTAGACCTAGGCCGCCCCCTCTTCTCTTTCGCTGAATCACGGCCCCCACCGTGAAGCTCCTCTCTCTCTTTCTTTCCTTCCAGGAGAAGGAAGAGGTGGTATTTGGTTTCCCCGCTTTCTCCTTTGCTCCGTACGCGCCCAATCGCGTCGCCATGCCCTCTCAAGTGACTGTGCGCGATCGTTCACCTGTCCAGTGAAGACTTTCGTGCCTTCCGTACGCGCCTACCCTCTGACAGAGGCTTGGCCGTACGCCCTGTGCATGGCGACGTTTAAAATCACCGTAATTCATGAGTAATTATTTTACGAATAATTTGACATTTGAGTTTTACGAGCAATTTATCTTCAAATTAAATTATTAAGGCTATGAATTATTTTAGATTAAAATTATATTAATTTAGATCAAAGTATCTGACGAACTTATAAATTATGATTAATGCTAAGCTCGATGGTATGAAAGTAAATAATTAATATCTGACTAACCGGTTCAGTTAGACTGACTGAATCGGTAATATTTATAAAATCGAAATAATCGAGAATTTGACTTACACATTAATTGGGACGAGGGTTAGAATAATTTAGCGTAGATTTTAACTAGTTTAAATTACGTAAATTTAGATCAGCAGATCCCGTACGAGTCTGATCCGACTGACTCGCAGTTCGGAGCATACGCGGAGCACGCTGATTTCGCTGAGGGTTAGCCACAGAGACTCCAGCCCTACAGGTGTGGGATATCTGAATTATTCTTTTCATGGGCGTACTCTTACCAGTCGATCCATCTGACCTGACATCCGCACTTTATTTTTAAGTAGTTGCATTAAAACTGTAGAGCATGTTTATCTTTTCTGCACTGTAGGTAGAATTGCATAAACCCTTGAAAAACCCGAATTTACTGTATTATAGGAGTAGAGTAATTAAATAATATTATATATATTATTAGAATATTAGGTTATTAGTTTGTCTTCTCCTCGTAGAAGACAATATACTAATATTGTACATGCATATGCATGCATTGGTGAGAGCTGAGCAGGGCCAAGTGACTTCGTTCCGTCTTGGTGCCACTTGGCATGGGACGGCCCGACAGCCACTGAGTCGAGCGTCACTTGATTCTTGGATGGTCTTAAGATTTATATTATATGTATAAACTTTGATTATGTAACATTTTCGATCACGTTACTATTTGACGTGAGCAGTTCCGATCTTGAGTTCTGTGGCACGAACGATTCGGGATTTATTCCTTCCTTACATTGGAGCTACTTTTCCTAGAACGGGATTCCGAGGTCGAGTCGATGGATTGCTGGGCTCGAGCCTTGTGGAATCATGTGTGGTGCATAAGGCCGGATGTGAGCCTTGATGCTGATCCTATTGGTCTGGCCAGACGGTAGAGTTCTCTTCTGCTCATGAGGGAAGAGATTAACAATTTTACGACATGCATTGTATGATTTCTCATATTTTATATGTTTGGGTGATGAATCGTTAGGCGAGATGACACATCGGATTTTGATATAACCATTGGCTAGTGTGCTACTATCCTAAGGGCAATGCTCGATGTCACTTAGGTAACGTGTATCATTGTTCCCCTGATCGCATTCCTTGGATTATATCATTTGGATCTTTTGGTCTTATTGGCACGGCACAGGGTGATATTTACTTAATCTGTATTAATATTATTATTATTATTATATTTGGGACACACAATGCTAGGAGTACTGGATTCTGACTTGATTAATATCTAATATATTATTTTGACTTTGGGTTTATTTTTGCATGTTGGCATAATAGATTAATTGCATCATGGCATCATTTAAAAGTATTGAAAATTCTATTAGATATTGATAGAGGTTCGCACTTGTGCATATTTTAAATTATATTCATAGCTGAACGCGATTTATAAATAAAAGTGCTTTGACCATAGAGGATCCCTGAGAGGATAATTCTGGGTCACATACTGGGCGATTAGTCGCTCACCCACAAGTTGTTTCGTGGGTTTTAAGTACAGCATCTGGCGATTCACAGCAGGAGTTGTTAGGAGTTGTCTTCGATGGCCACACCGCTTGATTAGCTAGAATTAGGCTTTTGATTAGGTTTACGAGTCCCGTATTTCTTGTGCTATATTACGGGCTCGATAGATCATGTATCCCCTTTCATTAGATAATGTTATTTTGGATCCAAGACGGATCGTATTGGATCCGAGATGGATCGTATTGTATGATATGTATGTTTATTTATGTGCTATGTGACTGATGCTTGATACCTTATATTATTATGCTTCCGCTGCTGTTTGATTTATTATTTTGTTTATCATTAGCCTTGTGTGCTTAATGATTAATTAAGCACGAGGCAGGGTTGATCACACTTTAATTCAGAATTCCTGATTTGGGATGCGACAAGATGCATTTGAATAGGTGTGATATTAATCATAGTGACAAATAATTATTTGGATTTGGTGGTCAAAAATTTATAATTCGGAAATAATTCGGTACTACAAGAAAGAAAAAAGAAAAAAGAAATCCAAAAATAACAAATAAAAAATGTTCGCGTTTTATTCAGTATTTAGTTCAAAAACATTAAAAAAATATTTTATTCACAAATTATTCTTACTATGATATACATAGGTGGGTTCTAATAGATGCTGACTGACATATTGGGTTATAAATATATGTATTGATGTTCATTTTCGGTTAGACCAAAATTAGACACAGTAGTTCGAAATTTCAAAGAAAAAAAAAAAAAAAAAAAATCAAAATTTGTGTATTCTCCAACTCATAGATGGTTTCATATTTATTCGCGTGGATACTAATAGAGACACAGTTCCTATTATTGTGCAAATCTGACATAAAAAAAAGAAAAGAAGATTACAACTAGTGCTTGCGGTAAATTTAAAATTAGATCTGATAACAAGTTGTGCTAAATCTAATGTTCATTCAGGTTGTATAGGTTTGATAACGGGTTGCGCTATAATGGTAGATAGTTGTCTAAGTATGCAGGGGCGGACTCAGAATTTTCATAGGAGGGAGGCAAAAAAATATTGAACCGGGTTTCAATAGTTAATCGGGTTTAAATTCATTAACTAATTAGGTACTCGATAAAAAAAAATTGTTTTAACTTGTACTTTTCAATACTCTGACTTGTAATTAAAAAAAATATATTTTAACTTTAAATTTAATCCGAATTACAATTTAAACATTCAAAGAGGGAGGCAAAAAAATTTCTAAGAGGGACAGTCGATCGAAATATCCCGATCTTCACTAAAATTCAAAATCCAGAGAGAAGCCGCTGTCTCTCGGAACACTCTAGATCTGCCCCTGTAGATACGAGGTATTGACTTATTGTAATGACTATTTAATAATTTCCTTTTAATATATTCATTGACAGCTGCTGTCAATTTTCCAAATAGCAATGGCCCGCAACGGGCATCATTTAATATTCTCTGACCGCGATATTAATCCGAACAACAGATCTTAATTTCATCTAAAGGCTGAGATTATGCAGCATTTGGTGGCACTTAATTTTAGTGGCATTGGATTCTCTCTCAATTTTTAAATAATTTGTTATTTTATAATACAAAATAATATATGAAAAATATTGATAATTTATAAAGATAAACATAAAGTTCGTACATTTCATAAATAATTTTGTAATAAATAGTAGATTATTCGTCTAATAATAATTTGGGAAGGTGTCGAAAATATATGGGGTGCGTCCCAATCTCAAGTACGTAACTATGAGGCATTGATGTGCGGCATTTTTTTTCTTGAGTAAAAATTGGAGGTCAAGTGATCAATTATTTAATATTTAGAATGGATTTTTTTTATTGGGTTTCGAACCTGTGATATTTTACAATGAGAGTATTGCTTTGTCATCAGACTAAAAATTAATTCTCGATGTGTGACTTTTTTATTGAAATTTTTATTAATAACATATAAAATAATCAAATTAAACATATTAACATGGTTTTAATCAATTTTCCAAAAACAACATTTTTACTGGATAATCCAGCGGAATTGGATTTAACTTTTGCATTCAATTTGTTCGTAACTTTATAATTTCGTTGGATAATTCAACATAATTAGCTTGAATTTCCGCTGAATTATCTACTAGAAATGTTGTTTCTGAAATTTTTCAGAAACTAGTGTTAATTTTATTAATTTGAATCCTTTTATATGTTAATAATAAAAATTTCGGCATTTTTAAATTGCAGATTTTTTAAAGTTGTGCTATATTGTCTGGCGTAATGTCGATGCCAATTTTTTGAATTCTGAGTCACTGGATCTTGATCAGACGGCAAGGGTTTTTCAGAAAAAAAAAAAAAATCTCACGAAGAGAATTTCTGAGACATGTTTATTTGAATCTTTTCTTATAATTTCTGTGGTTCCTGAACATGCTATAAAATATTTTAAAGAAATATTACTAGTATTCTATGATATATCATAACAAAAAATGTTACAGCTATTGAGTAGAGCTTGTGGTTCCTAAACAAGCTATTAATTTTTATTTTAAATTTTTTTACTGTATTGCTATGTTTTTTTTTTTTTTTTACGAGGATCTTAAGTAATTATAAATAATTTTACAACTATTCAATCTTATAGCGTTCTGTTCGAAAAAAATAAAAATAAAAATTGACTTGCTCATTTTTAATGTTATCTATGTTATTGATGGATGATTTTTTTATTTTTTTATTTCTAGCATAAATTTGGGAATTAGTTTGTTGATTGTTCTATTATTTTATATTTTACTAAAATATGTTCATCGAAATTTAACAAACCAGCTGCGGAACATTGGGCTTCACAGGCCTTGGGCCCAACAAATCCACATTCAAAGATAAGATATTTTTACGGATCCATATCCAGAACCAGAAGTTCCAGTGCAGACCCGAACCCGAACACCAAAGATAAATTAGATATTTTTCCCGGATCCGTATCCAGAAATTCCAATATTGACCCGAACGAGTGCGTATCCTCTGAGATATCTCATATTTTGCGTGACCGATGTGTCCGGTGCCTATTCGAAGATACCGCAGGGGCCAGTATTATTTGAGCTTTGAGACTCGTGCAGGATGTATTTGAACGGTTAAGATTTTCCAGAAAGTCACGCAAAATAAGAGATATCTCAGAGCTGTATCCAGAAATTCCTGTATTGACCCGAATGAGTTCGTTTCCTCTGAGATATCTCAATATCTCATATTTTGCGTGACCGACGTGTCCGGTGCCTATTCGGGGATACCGCTGGGGCCAGTATTATTTGAGCTTTGAGATTCGTGCAGAATGTATTTTGAACGGTTAAGATTTTCCAAAAAGTCACGCAAAATATGAGATATCTCAGAGGATGTGAATTCGACCCGAACCCGGATACTTTTGGAATTCGTATCCTTTGAGATATCTCAAACTTTTCGTGACTTTATGGAAAATCTCAACCGTTTAAATACGTTTTGCACGAATCTCAAAGCAAACATAATATTGACCCCCTACATCACCCCCGAATAGGCACCGGACACGTCGGTCACGCAAAAGTTGAGATATCTCAGAGGATACGCACTCGATACTTTTGTTCCCTGTTTGCCCCGGGTTCGGATAACTCGGACCAGTGGAGCGCCAAAAGGCTCCACTTTGTTTGTTTCCTCTACTGAGCTTGCAACAATGGCAACGCCTCTCTCACTTCCCACCTCCACCTCCACCTCCAATCTTTCTCGCACTTCCCTCTTCTCTGCCTCTCTTCTTCTCCGCTTCACTTCAATTCTCCACTGTAAATCGATCACTCACTTCACTTACTCGAGATTCCCTTATTTGGCGTCTAACTCTGCCCTGCGCCGAGAAACGAAGCAATTCTCCGACGAAAGCGATTATGAAGATGAAGAAGAAGAAGAAGAGGATATCGATCTAGAATGGATGGAGAGAGATGCGAGGGATGCGGTGAAGGAATACACCCGTTCCCTTTCAAAAGAACTTACCATTGGTATATACTCATTCCTGTTATTTCCTCAAAAGTAAAATTGGATTGCTCTTCTTAATCTGTAATATTTATCAGTCATTTTACATGTAATTATCAGATGATGAAGTAAGTGGTGGGAAGCAAGACTCTTCACTACCTAAACATGTTAGTATGGTTTCTGCGCTTATTACATGTTTTCTTTATACTTACTGTTTCTATAATTTTATACTTCTGTGCTAATATTTATCTTTATTTGATGGTACTTTGACAATGTCTAGCAAAATTGGTGCCGCAAAGAACATCTGTTATGTCATAATTATTTGGAAGTTCATCTTCACATATTAATTTGTAGAATACTTGTGCTTGTTTACTAATAAACAACTTGCTAATTTCTATGATTAATTCAAAGAAGAGCACCTTTTTAGTGGCTAATGTACCTATCCACATCCAGATTCCAGACCATCTTCTTCCAAGGGTAGCAATTGTTGGAAGGCCAAATGTTGGAAAATCAGCTCTCTTCAATCGTCTAGTGGGGGTAAATGCTTGATTCAATTTATTTAAGTTTGCTCTTCCCTTGTGCAGGCAATTTGTAGTTACTCATTTATCGAAAGGATATGATAATACTGACTAGAGGTGCTACTGTTTTGATGTACTAATCCAATAGACGTGGAAACCAAGGTACTTTTGTAAATTAGGTGAAGTAGCCCTTATGAGGTTGTGCTCTTGCTGCCAACATGAATCAGTGGTCCCGTACTAAGAGCCCAGAATCTTCTTTGGTTTATATGGCATTTGAGTTTGTGTTTAGTAGAGGTTTCTAAGATGATATATATCTACATATTTACCTCCTTTTTATTTCCTCTGATACATGGTATGGGATACACACCAGGAGCTTTCACTACTCATGTGTGTGCTTTGTCTAGCAAAGCTGTGTTGTTTATGATCTCAAAAAAAATATTGCAGGGAAACAAGGCTATTGTAGTGGATGAACCGGGGGTGACCAGAGACCGTCTATATGGCCGGTCTTTTTGGGGTGACCAAGAATTCATGGTTGTTGATACCGGTGGAGTCATGACCCTTTCGAAATCTCAAGAGGATGTCATGGAAGAACTTGCAATCACAACGACTATTGGCATGGACGGCATTCCTCTTGCAACCAGGGAGATGGCTGTTGCCAGGATGCCATCAATGATAGAGAGACAAGCTGTTTCAGCTGTGGAAGAAGCGACTGTTATTATATTTGTTGTGGATGGCCAGGTGAATTGATATGGGTCCTTTTATTTTAAGTAGTTCAATACCTCTTTTTTTTTATGTTTCTAAAGTGTGTCATTGAAATTCGTTTACTATGGTAATTAGGTGCCAGCAATGGAAATTTGTTATGATTCTGTGAGCTTGGAATTTGGTAACTGAAAATCCTTGGAGATAGATTGCACAAAATGAAGACATTAGCATATAACCGGCCTTTGGTTTTACCAGACAATACTAAAATAAAAAGGCCCTTGATGGTAAAGTTAAATGGAATAAAGCACAGTATATTTTGAGGAGGGTTATAATGGCTCTGCTGTTGGTGCTCCACTGTGCTCCCAATTTTAGAACTTATTTGACTCAAATTGAAACTCAAGTATCTAAATAAAATCTTTAGATGTTACCTATGTTAGTTTTTGTACGGACATGTTGAGAGTTGCAATATTTCAACTTCTTATGATTGGCATCAAGAGCTTGTAAAAATTCACTAATGTGGTCAATTCGTGGACAGTGATTCTTCAAGTTCTTGGGCCTTATCAATTAAAAGTCAAAACCCCATTAATTTTATGCACATGAGTTGCATAGATCACATTTGGCGGTTTTATTTTGTTATTAAAGTTCTAGAATTTTATTTAGGATTTAAAATGTGGAGGTATGATGGAGGCATTTGAACCCACCTCAGTATATAAAGGGACAATATTGAAATGATTAGTAGCAAAACAAGAGAAACAAAGAATGTTTGGAATCTTTGGATCACGGCCTTAATGCAAAAGCCTTACTTTTAAACATTACAGAAAAGTTTGTAGTGGGATTTAGACTGATTAACTGTACAACACGTTCACATTTGACATTATCATTAATTGAATTGGTATTTTAACCAGGCTGGCTTGGTGGCAGCAGATGTGGAAATTGCACAATGGTTGAGGAAGAGATACTCGCACAAGCACATTGTTCTTGCTGTTAACAAGTGTGAATCTCCTAAACGTGGTCTCATGCAAGCAACTGAATTCTGGTCCTTAGGGTGGGTTATTTAGTGATATTCTGTAATTAGTAAATCATAATATTTTTAAGCTTGGACTTCTAGTTTTATATACCACCTCGTGTTCAAGTTTGACATTAGATAAGTACAAGTGCAGTAAATGGTGATATAATGTACACGCATCCTGACACCAATTGTTGCTAGTCATATGACTCTGGTAATTTTTGTTTATCAAAATGGTGATCAAATCCGTGCTTAAAGGTTGAAAATTTGACTAGCTGCCTTAATTTAACAGACTTTCTCCATTACCTATATCCGCCATTTCTGGCTCTGGTACTGGTGACCTTCTGCAGGAAGTCTGTTCAGAGCTGAAAAAATTTGAGGTATCCTGATTACATAAATTTTTATATTAATTTTCCGAGGGCATTTTCTTGAAATATTGGGTTAAACTAGTTGACGACTCCTTTGCATTTCTTCTGAGCATTCTATTTTTTACATTATACCCTGATATGTCTTATAATAACTGTTGCATGTAGATCATGGGTGATTATGAGGAGGAAGAGGAAAATCGTGTTCCCTCCATAGCCATAGTTGGAAGACCAAATGTTGGAAAAAGCAGCATCTTGAATGCTTTAGTTGGGGAGGATAGAACCATTGTTAGCCCAATCAGTGGTACCACTCGAGATGCTATTGATACAGAATTTACTTCACCTGATGGCCAGGTTTTCTCTATATGTTAATTTTTTAGCATTAATTATGATACTTTTACTATTTGCTATTTATTTTTAAGGTTGTCAACATTTACTTATAAAATACATTGGTTCTGCTGCTCCATTGATCAAAGTTTACCGTACTAATCAATACTGGTAAGGTATCATTCTGTTTTCTAGTGGTTTTAATTGAATATCTTAGGCCATAACTCACTTCAGCAATTAAGCAACAAAAAATCAAAGTAGACATCACTGAAAGCATAATTGGCTAATACATGTTGTATCATAATCTGCTAGTAATCCTAAATAGTCTCAAGTCTTTGTGAACTGAACAATCCATAATTTATACTTGGATTTGTTTCAGAAGTATAAACTTATTGACACTGCTGGGATTAGACGAAGGGCTGCCATTGTTTCTGCTGGAAGCACCACCGAGGCCTTATCCGTAAATCGTGCATTTCGTGCAGTTCGCCGCTCAGATGTGGTTGCTCTTGTTATTGAAGCTTTGGCATGTATCACAGAGCAGGTGCATATGAGATGAAACATAATTTTGGCTTTAGCTGGAAGGATTGGAGAATGTTAATATATTTACCACCAGGTTATCAGTATATAACACTATTTGCTTTTCATGGTCAAGGATTTTAAAATTGCTGAAAGGATAGAGAAGGAAGGGAAAGGATGTGTTATAGTTGTGAATAAATGGGATACTATACCAAATAAAAACAACCAGACCGCGAGATACTATGAAGAAGATGTACGTCAGAAGCTTCGGGTGCTTGATTGGGCACCAATTGTTTATTCTACAGCAACAAATGGTGATAGTGTTGACACGTAAGCACCTTTTTAAAGTCATTTAGTTTGTTGACATTAATGATTTTTGTTCCGTTCCTTGCCAAATAATCAACTTTTTAGTACATATGTTGCAAATGTAATGTTTATGTTTTTATTGCTAGAAAGTTTCATTTGTTTAATACCCCACTGATTCTGATTTTTCTCATAAGAACTCTTTCGTTGTTCAGTTTGAACAATTTGAGGAAAAAGGAAGCTGAGCAAGTCTCGTATCTTTCTAATGTTTCATCCTTGATATTTTTATGCATATATTAATTACTTGCTCCATTTAGTTACCTTTCTGTTGAGTTCAGTACAACATCTAATTGAGCTTGCTTTATTTACTTCGTTAGAATTATATCTGCTGCTAGCATGGTTGAAAAAGAGAGGTCTAGGAGACTTGGCACAGCAATTCTGAACCAGGTGGTACAGGAGGCGTTTACTTTTAAACCACCACCACGTACCAGAGGAGGCAAAAGGGGTCGTATTTTTTATACTACTCAGGTACCTCTCATGTCAAAAGACATTATTCGAACATAGTAGTTGATGCATCTAATTTCTCGGCATCTTTTCTTCTGGCCTTATTAGTTAAAATAAGGATATGAGAAACCTGATAATTTCACAAATGCAGGCTGCTATAAGACCACCTACTTTTGTTTTCTTTGTCAATGACTCAAAGCTCTTCCCTGAGCCGTACCGCCGGTACATGGAAAAGCAACTTCGTTCTGATGCTGGCTTTCCTGGAACTCCTATTCGCCTCCTGTGGAGAAGCAGACGGCGACCGGATAGGCAAGGTAAGCATGAAATCCACCTTACGTTCTAAGGATTTCAATCTAAGTTTGTAGTATTATACCAGCCAAGTTATCTACTGTTGTGCACTGGTCCGGTAAAAGACTTGTTAACCATCTAGTTGCCGTAAGCTTAAGCTGACAGTGAAAGGCAGTTTATTATTAAATTATAAAACAGTAGCCCTAACATGTGGATGTAAGCAATGAGAAAAAAGTTAATAATTCATAATAAAGTGTGATGGGATATTTAGCTCACAACCCCCTGTTCTCATACAATGTCAATTAACCAGTTGCTTGGAAAAGTTTGTGTTGACAGAGAAAGGCACTTTATGTTTCCATAAACTTGGTAACACCATCATGAGATCGTTGTCTTTTTCATTCTGTTTAGTTGTGTTGGTTGCAAATTTTTTTCAGGGAGGTTTTTGTAGCTTAATGGATTTAAGAATTTATTTTGTTCTTGCAAGCAATTTGGTTAGAAAATGAAACTTATGTTTGACATTTATTTTATCTTATAGTAATTGGATTTTGTTTTTGTTGATCAGGTAAAATTTTTGATAGGAAGAAAAAAAAGACTGTAAGTGCTGATAAATTGGCTTTAGCAGCTTGAGAAGTAAAAAAAAAAAAAAAAACTGTTTACTTTCTCTTGTATTTTGTAAATATCAAATATTCAGACGTTTAGTATTGTGAGAATAATATATCAAAATTCTATTTACAATATCTTCCTTTCTAATATCCAGTGTTTTAATATTCGGTTTATATGCGGTATGTGGAAAGCCACTTCATACTGCATATACGGTATGCGGCCGCATATTAATATATTCTAAACTGGTAATATGTAGTATAAACCACTATTAATATATTATAAACTGATATTTTTATCGATGTTAATATGCTCTAAACCCGTAATATGTTCTAAACCGCATATTTGGATCGAATATAGATTTTCTATTTGGATTATAACCGAATAAGAATATTCGATCGAATATTTAGCCAAAGAGACCAAGTATTACTACACTGCTAATATCAAAGTCCTCTCTTTATATATGTGATACTGCAATGTTTGGAGACTGTTATCAGACCCTATTTAATATAATATATCTAGATTAATTATCTTAGCATGATATTAATTCGAGCTTGCCATCAATGGAAGAATAACAAGCAATCTTGATGGTCCCTAGTTTAAAATCACCTTTTAAGCTCCATTATCTTATTGGTTTGGTGGTTATGTTGTACGCACTAAAAAGTTAAAATAATTGAAACTTGGGTTATTAATATGGAATCCCACTTAGGCGCTAACAAACAAAATGATGACAAGGAGAGTGTCTCAGTAAAGTGGTTAACCCCAAGTCGAAGGAAGCAATTTTTAATTGTTATTCTTTTTCTATTATTCTATTATTGAATAAGACTTCCCTCGTAAGTCGTAATTATTTTGATTGGAACTATAACAATTTGTGAAACTGAGATGTCGTTACGTGACTTTATTCTTTCTTATTTCCAAACTTCCAAAGAATTGGTGCTCAGATGCTTTCCGCTTGCCTCAGCCCGAATTAATTAATTAAAAATCGCTCATAATTTAAATGAATATATGGATTTAGATCATCATACATGAATTGGTTGAGTGAGTCATATGCATATCACGGGTTAGTCTGTAATACGGATCAATATTTTCATATTCAAAATTCTAACAGTTGATCCGAACCGTTCAACATAATCTCCATACGAATATGTATTATACATACCAAATTTTATGTTTTTTAAATTTTTTTTAATATTTTTTAAGATAGTTAGAAATCACTTTATCTAAAAATTCTGGACCATTCAAAAACAGTGATTTTCTACCTATCTTAAAAAATAGTAAAAAAATATAAAATTCGGTCTGCAAGTACATATTCATATAAAAATCATGTTGAACGGTTCAGATCGACCATTAAAATTTTGAAAACAAAAATATTAATCCGTATTACGGATCAAATCATGATATATATATAGTACCATAGAGTCACTCGAATTGGTTTGAACCATGCAATTTACCAAAATACGAGAATGCACATGAAATAGTGTGTCAAAAATACATCTCTAATAGTCACTGATATGACATAACAAGGTCCCGTTAGAACATTAAAAAGGAAAAAAGGTAAACTATGACATTAACTTTATTTAATAACACTGCTACGTCCACTTCCCTTTGTCATTGGCTTTTTTAACGACTTTGAATGCGACCTTCCATTGAAGCATCGATTGTTGTTACTTGTTACCTCATTTTTTTTTGAGAAAGGTTACTTCAATCATTTTACAACCCACCCCGTAAAAAAGAAATCCACCTTCACAAAACACTTGTCAGTATCAATCATTATATATTAATTTACGCAACTCAACAAAATATGGAGCATTAATTAAGAAAGTGGGGGTAAAAAAATCGGAACCGAATCTGCTGCAATTCTTCAAGTGTGAACACTATCTTGAAATCTCTGCCTTTTCAAATTCAACTGTTGAATTATTTTGAGACGCATGCATAGAAAAATCAGCTATTTGAGATACGTGCACAACAAAGTTAAATGGTTGGATTGAAAAAAGCAGGAATCGTAAGTTACTGTTTTACAATTTCGGATCACAACAGATTTATTTCCAAAAAAAATCACCTCCAAGTCTTTTAAAGTCTTTCTTATTTATTACTTTGTAATGAATTAATACATGTATTGTAAATGTATTGAGAGAAAAAAGAAAAAAAAATATGAACTAATTACAAAAAGTACAACAACGACAGATAGCGTAAGAAAAAGGAAATACTTGGTTGCTATACAAAAGTGGTGCAGCTAGCACGTAATATACTGTGCAAATTCTAGTTGATATATTTTCACTTGATTCCATACGTAGCTTTCAAATGGCTCAATCATTCAACTTGAAATTCAAGGAAAGGAAAGGAAGAGACATCTCTCATCAATTCCTCCAAATCCCACTCCCCCATTTTATCCACATTATTGTTGTTATTATTATTATTATTATTATTGTTGTTATGATCACTACTAACCCTGGTTAGTAAATCTTTTTGGTTGGCATTGCCCCTCTCATTATCTGTCAGGTGTTCTTGATCAATATTCACATTTTCTAAAGGAGGCATGAAGATATCATGGCCATGAGATCCTCCTCTTCCAACCACCATGCATCCATCTACATTCATCCCTTGATGAGATGCGTAATATGTCGTCGGTTCATGGAAAAACCCCGAACCGGGTATTGCGGGGCAATACATAGACAAGTCAGGTATGGGAAGGAGGTCATAACTAATGTTGGTTAGTATGTTTTGCATAGACGACGAGGAAGACGACGAGGAAGATGAATCCATGCGCATGGATTTGATTGCGGTTTCATTGAAAGCCATGAACCCACTGAGCTCTAACTTGGATGACTCAACCGGGATAGTGTCGTTGCTCGGATCAGAAGGCAGCGACGAGGTCTTGAGCCGCTTCTTGATAGTCGAGTTCCAAAAGTTCTTTATCTCGTTATCGGTGCGGCCTGGCAATCGTGCCGCAATCTGCGACCACCTGCATTGAAACATATACACAACATTTGGTTTAGACATTATAATTAATATAATTAATAAGATGTATATATATAGCTAGGATCTGTGACGTAGTTTGTAATTAATAAAATCCAATGTGAAGTGGACTTCATTGTATGGCGTAGATTTCATGTTTTGACGTGTTAAATATCTACTGATTCAGTTACACTAATACTATTACTACTACCAATTAAGAAATAGCTTACAAAAGAAGTAAATATTAAAATATATATATACCTGGTTAGTGAGTAAACGAGGCTACGTAGTCATAGTCATAGGAATATAGGCTGTGGTCTAGATATATATATATACTAGTGGAAATAAATATGCTACGATTCTAAAGAATTGTAGGGACTCTGCGTTTTCAAATCCAACCATTAATATCTTAGAATGTACGAATCTCAAAAGTAGTTGGTTTTTATGCACGAATCTCAAAACAAACAAGTGGTTGGATTTAGAAAAACAGAGTACCTACAAATTCTTTGGAATCGTAGCAGATTTATTTCCAAATCCTGGTTGGGTTAAATATTTTATCCTAGAAATCATGCCTTAGTATTCAAAATAAACCTTTTGGCTACTAAATTCCAAAATTGAATTATACAACCTACTTTACATATGCATGCATATACATATACTTACTGTATGGATGTCATGTATTATTTACGATTAGTGTTCTCTGTAATTGAGCAGTTGCGGTTTATTATATATGGAGCGTATTTTGTCTCTATATATATACTATATATACTAGGTATTGCAAGTTATTTTATCCTATATATATATATATATATATATATATATATATATATATATAAACTATATCTTCAAAAAGGAACTTTGAGTTCGTACATTGTTGTACTGCATTCAAAAGCATCAGAATATATGAATGGTACATAATCTAAGGAAATGCAATTAATACATGATTATTCCAACTTTTTATTGTGATTATTTTATTGGGCTGAAATTTTTAATAATTGTAGGTAACAAGGACACACAAATGTACTTTTAAAGAGAACCATTATATTTAATATTCCAAAGTTGGGTATAAATGTACTTTAAGAGAGGTCCCAAAAGAATTATTTTTATTGACATATTGATTTTCTTAAAATTGAAAAATAATATTATATTTCAAAACAACATGAAAAACAGAATTTCTTAAATTGAAAGCATGCATGAGAGATTAATTGTTTGGTATAAAATGAAATTGAAAGCATCAGCCATAAATGCACATGGAGACTTATATATAATTAAGTTATATTCCAATTAATACTTCACTATTTAAAATTCTAGCTAGCCAATTTCTTCTCTTGTAAATAACTAATAAATTAAATCAAATTTATACGTACCGATTAATTGCAATAATGATCATAAAATTCATTTAATCATAAAAAAAAATAGAAAATTAAATTAAAACCTGTTGCCAAGAATGGAATGCAAGTTGATGATAAGTTCTTCCTCCTGTGGCGAGAAGGCGCCGCGCTTGAGATCAGGCCTGAGATAGTTGATCCATCTAAGGCGACAGCTCTTACCGCATCTCTGCAAGCCGGCATTTCTCGCCACATCGCTCCATGATCCCTGTCCGTTGCTAAGCATGTAAGTCATCAGCCTTTCATCCTCCTCAGGCGACCACAGCCCTTTCCGCAATTTCACTACGCTCCCCATCGCAACAGTGTTAACACTACTCATTGAATTGTTGTTCTTAGTTGCACTTTCAGGTTTTCTCATTTTGTACATCTGGAATTTGGCTGTCTCTTCAAGTGGGATGAGATTGATAGATGGATATAGATAGAGAGAGATAGTAGTGAAGCTTATATTGGTCTTGGAGGTACTATGTAGGAATTAAGAATGAGAAAGGTGAAGAAGATGATATGATGATGATGGCGATGGTTATGAGCTTTGCTTCAAAACTGGAGAAGGGGGAAAAAAAAAAAAAAAAAAACCTGAGATCTCCTGTGGATTCTCTGTGGAATATGTGGCCAAGCTATCATAGCTATGTGTGGGTCCAACTTTCCTGACTTACATCCCAAATTGGAATGGTAGATTTGATTATAATTAATAATGTAACTAATACATGCGGACATGTGGCATGCCAATTTCAACAGTAACGACTTTTGAACAGAATATTTTTTTGTCAATATTTATATAATATAATTGTCATATTGAGAATGTAATTAATTTGACAACCGAGAAAACAAATGACTATCAACATATATATATATATATATATGAGTAAGGCTTGGGTGCTATGGATAGCATAGAGGGCTATGGTGCTACGGCTCAATATTCGAGTTTTTAAAATCCTAACAGTCGATCCAAACCGTTCATCTTGTTCTCCATATTAATATGTGTTCGGAGACCAAATTTTATATTTTTTTGAAAATTTTTTACTATTTTTTTAAATAGGTAGAAAATCAAATATCTCAATGGTGCAGAATTTTTTAGATCAAGTGATTTTCTACCTATCTAAAAAAATAGTAAAAAATTTCCAAAAAATATAAAATTTGGTCCAAACACATATTAATATGGAGAACAAGATGAACGGTTTGGATCGACCGTTAGGATTTTGAAAACTCGAATATTGAGCCGTAGCACCGTAGCCCTCTATGCTATCCATAGCACCCAAGCCTTACTCTATATATATATATATATATATATATATATAATTGTCAATATAAAAGTCATTAATTTATAGTTTATATATATTGTGCATGTATCAAACGGTACAATATAAAACGAGTAATGAAAAAAATTAACTGTTTAATTTTGTCGGTACAATATATATTTTTTTTAAAAATTTAATTAAAAGTTATATATATATATATATATATATATATATATATATATATATATATATATATATATATATATATACACACACACATTATCAGAAAAAAAAAAAAGAAGAAAAAAAAAGAAGTAGCTATATAGGCGGATAGACCCCATTTTTTATATAGAACAAGGGAAGTTTCAATATTCTAGTTGCTAGAAATTAAATTATATTAATTAGCCTTTATAGGCACAACAGTGTTACCACACAAGTGCCAGCTATAATTATTCCAGTAATCATCTAATTTCTTAGCATAAAAAAAATCTCTCTGCATTATATATTTGTTATTTTTTTGCATTTTAGCGAAAATGTGAATGTAATATATTCCCGTTAATTAGTCTGAATTGGATGTGTGTATATATATATATAGGAGGGAAGTACATTTGCATCTTTTTTAATTGGTGACACCGAATTACATCTTACATTTTTAAAGTTTTCAAATTTCAAATAGTCGATACAAATCATTCAACGTGATAGATATATTAAAATATACTTATAGATCAAATTTTATATTTTTTTAATTTTTTTTACTATTTATTAAGCATTTTACAAAATAGTTATTTTCAGACCATTGAATTTTTGTACCTGATCCCTCATATATATAAATCGTTATTTCACAAAATCGGTGTAAGTAGATCCCTCCTCATATATATATATATATATATATATATATATATATATAATATGTCGTACTCTCTAAGGCAGGCCTAAACCAATACCAAATATATATATAGATATATATATATGTACGTATAATGCATGGCCAAATAAGTGCTTATGCATATATAGTTATATGCCCTTTTATTTTATAGTAATTAATATATTGCTAAGTTTTGGAGTGAACTCCGTACAAAATGGCACTAATCTGGCGTACACATCAAAATTTATAATCTTGTACAGCATTGAATTGTATCAGTTTGTTGTT
This sequence comes from Carex rostrata, assembly GCA_964058875.1. Classification (NCBI taxonomy): domain Eukaryota; kingdom Viridiplantae; phylum Streptophyta; class Magnoliopsida; order Poales; family Cyperaceae; genus Carex; species Carex rostrata. The sequence continues at coordinate 259,963 of CAXKVT010000134.1, forward strand.
GGGTCGAGTAGAAACGGTCTTGATGGGGAGAGATAGAGAGAGAAAGAAGGGAAGAAATAAAGAGAGAGAGAGAGGGGTCTTCTTGTCTTTGACTCCAGTTCATGTCCTTTTCGATGTATTTTTCTTCAATCTGAAGGTTATAGTTCACAGAAGGAGAGAGAGAGAGAATCGATCAGAGAGACTGGTTCTTGTTTTGTAACGAAGCTAAGTTATTTGCTTGGAGTTCACATAATCTCTTCGAGGGATCTCTTTGCCATGATGGCCTAATAGAGCGTCCCACGTATGTATATATATTTAATTCTGTCTCTCTGCATCTTACAAACTCTATACATTTTTAATTTCTTAATTATATTTCGCTTTGCATGTAGTGTACGCACGGATATCCCGCCCATCTTTTCTTTTTTAGTATAATCAGTATAACAATATATTAATTAATTATTATAACAATGCGACTATTAAATTAAGTGCTTTTTATTCCCACGTGATTAGTAATCCATGGTATATGTATGTATATATAGGAATATGCTAGCATGCTATGCATAGCATAGAGCCCCTCCATGCAACGCTTTGGATTTTGACTTTTCAAAATCTTAACGGTCGATCCGAACCGTTCATCTTGTTCTCCATATTAATATGTGTTTGGGGACCAAATTTTACATTTTTTTGAAATTTTTTTACTATTTCTTTAGATTTATTGAAAATCGCTATTTTCAGCAAATCTGGACCATAAAAAAACAGCAATTTTCATTAAACACATATATATATGAACGTGCGTAGAAGTCCAGAGGTAATTGCTGATGATGATTCTGTTAAATTTTTTTAATAAAACTTATTAGTAATTAATATTGTTAGTTATAGTTTCAAAATGAAATTTTATTTTGATATAAGTGAGTCCATGGTACTATGCGTCGCGTAGATTGGTCCGTACTTTGGAATATTAATCTTTGTTTTGAAAGTTTAAATAGTTGATCTGAACCGTTTAACATAATTTTCATATGAAAATTTACTTGCAGGCTATGTTTTACATTTTTTTAGAAATTTTTATTATTTTTTAGATAGATAAAAACATATTATTTTCTAATGATTAGAATTTTTAAATCAAGTGATTTTCTACCTATCTAAATAAATAGTAAAATATGTAAAATTTAGTCTACAAGTACATTTTCACATGGAGGTCATATTAAAGATTCAAATTTATTGTTTGAATTTTGAAAACAGAGATACTAATTTATTATATATACAGACCAATCTACACTATACTTAATGCCATATAATTAACCTCACTTTCCATACATTAATAAGATTTGCAATGACTAGCCATTATTTTTTGACATGAGATGAGATGACAATTAAAAAAATCAAATCATCTTTAATTAATGGAGAACACTGTATTTCAAACGTGCAACTTCCAACAAAGATGACAGAACTAATTACCACTCTTTCTAGAACATTGGATAATTGTTTGCTGTTGATATTTTCGACTGTAAAAATAGAGTAGAACTTGGGTGCTCTTAAGCTCACTAAAATTTTGGTAAACTTAACTCTAAAACTTATTAAATCGATTTCAAATGACGAATCCGAACCGTTGAAACCCGCCTACCTTACGTGTGATGCATCTACATGTGAAATTTTTAAACATTCGAATTAATTTAGTATAAAGTCAAGCGGTCAAAAAACGTTCAAAAATGAATGCACTAAAATTAATTTATTAACCTTCTAATTTTGACCGCTTGACTTTATACTAAATTAATTCGAATGTTTAAAAATTTCACATGTAGATGCATCACACGTAAGGTAGGCGGGTTTCAACGGTTCGGATTCGTCATTTGAAATCGATTTAATAAGTTTTAGAGTTAAGTTTACCAAAACTTTAGTGAGCTTAAGAGCACCCAACTTCTACTCGTAAAAATATATATATATATAAATCTTGGTCATTTCATTGATATCATGTAGATTGAAGCAAATTGAACGGCATTGAATAATTATAGAGGACAATAATTAATTAGAAAATAAAACTTTCAAAAACTAACTTATATAGAGTATCAATTAAATATATATATCCCCATTTATTTTATCATCACTATTTAATCAGATATATTCTTTGGATTTATGTTAGATGTCATAATATGCCGAAATTTTTAATAATATCCAAAATATTTAATTAATTTCAAATTCTACTCACTTTTTTGATAAAATTTTCAAAAATGACCAAACCGACTAAAATATTACCGGTATATATATTGAATCACCTTTCAGGTTAAAAACTCACCGATTTAATGCCTACCAAGCAGTGGGTATAATTTGAAATTAATTAAATATTTTGAATATTAGTAAAAATTTCGGCATGATATGAAATGTTACCATAATGTTTCTAGAAACAATTAATATCATGCCGCGTTAAATAATTACTTAATTATTTCTCTCTGACTTGGTCTAGTATTGCATTAATTAATACATTAATTAAATTGGACCGTTTAATTGCTTTACATGGGCAGTTCCTACTTCCTAGCTTCTTATTGTGATCATATATATGTGTTGCCTTATAATTTACATTACTTCCAAGTTTAGTAACCTTCGGAACGTTGCATTGAAATAAAAAATTAATTATGTCATAATCATCAAGATTCATGCACTGATTATTATTAGTGCCTTTACCGTTGGATTTTAGTTAATTTCTTTAATCCGTTGCTCCGCAACTTGTGTGTATATATATATATATATATCAGTATTGAAAAAAATGTTAATTTGTTTAGGTCAATTAATCTGTCGATTGGCGGTGACTAAATCGGCACATATTTTTCTGACTAATCGACTGATTATTTTTTATTATTCTCTATTATTCTCGATTAATCGCTTAACGGTACCTATTCGTCTGACTACCGCATACCATTATTTACAAGATTGGTATATACACAGAGTTAGTACTTGGTGGTAATCAAATCGTCACGGATTTTTCGGACTAATCGACCGATTATTTTCTATTATTCTCTATTATTCCCAATTATTCCCAATTAAACACTTTGTGGTACCCTGTCTGTCCGACGACCGCATACCGTTATTTACAACACTGGTATATACACAGAGTTAGTTGTTGGCAGTGAGTAAATCATCACGGATTTTTCCAACTAATTGACCGATAATTTCTTATTATTCTCTATTATTCTCCATTGTTCTCGATTAATTCCTTGACGGTACCATGTCCGTTCGACGACCGCATACCGTAATTTACAACACTGATATATACACAGAGACAATATTATTGTGATAAAGCAATAGAGAGGAGTATAACTCACATGCAAACTAATTTTATCCGAAATGAAACCACAAATTAAAGAGGAAATCAGTTAAAAAAATGATGACAGGTATATCAAAAGTATAAAATTATAATTGAGGTCACTATAGAACAACTCTTTCATATTTATGGCGTTCAAATATGAATTTTCTTCAAAAATTATATGTATAACATAAAAGAAAATTATAATCTACTTGGAAATCAAATTTTATATTTTTTGAAATTTTTTTACTATTTATTAAGCTGATTTGAAAACTGTTGTTTTCAGTAAATTTATACGGCATTGAAAAACATGGTAGAAAAATTAATGAGTTATGTTAATGAGCTATTGTTAGCATAATGACCGGTATGCTAATAAGTCAAATCATGATTTTTCATACTTGAACCGGTCAATCTAAGCAGCTCAATGAAATTGACATATATATATATATAGTGAGAGAGAGAGAGGTAGACTAATATACAATTAATTGTTCCTGAGGTGCAGTACAACCAAGTCATTTTCTAATTTTTAAACTCCAAATGATCGATTCAAACCGTTCATCTTGTTCTCCCTATTAATATGTACTTGGAGACCAAATTTTATATTTTTCTTAATTTGTTTACTATTTATTAAGCCAATTTGAAAACCGCTGATCCAACGGTGGCTTAACAAAACAGTAAAATCAGGAGCTACCGTTGGTCTCCAAGCACATATTAATATGGAGAACAAGATGAATGGTTTGGATCGATCATTTGGACTTTAAAAATCGAAAAATGACTTGGTTGTACGGGACCTCAGGAACAATCGATTGTATATTAGCCTACCTCTATATATATATATATATATCAAAATCTTGTACAATATTAATTTTTTCTATTTTTCTATTTTCTCTTTTTAAGAATTTTATATTTGATTTTTCAAAATCTTATAGGTATTTAGCATTTTGAAAAATATAGTTATTTTTGTCTTAAAAAATGCCTCATTTGAAAAATAATAATAATTCTCCAATAGATTTTTTAAAGCAAATTTAAAAATAATTAACCCCTTTAAACTTTATATTTATATACAATCATAGACATGATACTTAGAATACGTCAAAATCGCCATTAGCTGTAATAGAAAAAAAAATTAATATTCTACAAGATTTTGATATATATATATGTATATGTCAATTTCATTGAGCTGCTTAGATTCACTGTTCAAATATAAAAAATCATGAGTTGACTTATTAGCATACCGGTCATTATGCTAACAATAGCCCATTAACATAACTCATTAATTTTTCTACAATGTTTTTCAATGTTGCAGAAATTTACTGAAACAGCAGTTTTCAAACTAGCTTAATAAATAGTAAAAAATTTAATATCTAAGTAAATTTTAATATAGATTAAACATCTAACAGTTTGAATTTGTTGTTTGAACATCACACGGCTAAATATAGCCCCGGCAACACCTCTGCTGAAATGCTGCCGACAGCAATTTAGCCGGGCCCTATATATATATGTTAATTTCATTAAGCTGCTTAGATTGACCGGTTCAAATATGAAAAATCATTGTTTAATATTCTCAATAGGTCGTTATCCAATTCCCCAAAACTCAAACTGATGGTTAGCGTCAGTTCAATTGAAGAACTGATCACAATCAAGTACTCAATTAAACAAACACAATTTAATAATACAAGAAATTATAAAACAAGCAGTGTGTGGTCAATTCACTGATATCACTTTACAGTGTGTAGTCAATTCACTCATTTAATTTTTTTTGGAATCTGATATATACAATTATATTAATCATAATCGGTGATTAGTATTAATACACTTAGTATAGTTTAATTATAGTATTATATCTACTATAAAAAAGAAAAACAAACTAACATCCTAACAAATTTTTCATACATTTGCCGAACACCTATATTCTAAAATTTCTCATGTGTTAAATGACTTTGGTTTTGACAAATTAAAATTTCTATTCTCATATTAAAATGACTTTGTTTTTGACAAATTAAAATTTCTATTCCCATATTAAAATGATTTTGGTTTTGACAAATTAAAATTCTCATTCCCATATTAAATGACTGTGTTTCTAGTATTTTTTTTTAATTTAATATATTGCGCTATTGAGGTATTTTATGGGTCAACTTATTATTGTTTTTAATTCTAATATACGATATGTATACCATCATATATTTTTTCATTAATATTCAACAACTGAATGCTTTAATTTTGTGTATATATTCAGTTTCCGATTTTTTTTTATTTATATCCAATTTTTTTTTTAAAAAAATAACCAAACGTCAGCTGTATTTTCAAAACTACCCAAATCGAATTTTTTTTTTCCGGTTTTAGCACCAATTACCGAAAAAAAAAATTCCGAAAAAAAGATTTCCCGAAATGAGATTTTCAATTTTTTTTAATACAAAACTCATTTACATATATTATAAAAAAAATGAGTTTATAAAAAAAAAAACAAACGACGTTTATAAACAAAATACCGATCGTTGTATGCTAACCGGTGAACAAAAACTTAAACTGAATTTTTGAGACACTAAACGATATTTTTTTTAATTCTGATACTTCTGATACCCAGGGGTTCTCTCATGGGCGATATTTGGATCGGTCTCGTTCCCCCCTTTCTGAAAAGTGGTCATACACCCAAATCCAACTTTCCTAGCCAAAGTTTGGTTAGTTAAAGTTTTTTCGAAAGCTGAACTTTGGAAATTCATAACTAACTGTAGAATAATCCAAATAAATTGAAATTTGTATCAATTCTCTATATTTTTTAATGCTCTACATGCTGGTGCAATCACTTTTGCAGTTTGGTCCCTGTATTAGTCCAGACTTGCTGATTTACCAGCAGATGTCAAATTTGATATACATATACATATATTATACAAAAAAAAAATTAAATAACCAAACATGAGCTGGAATTTCAAAAGTGCCCAAACCGGCAAAAAAAAATTCCAGCCTTAATACCAATTATCAGAAAAATTTAGTGCCTCAAAAATTCAATTTAAGTTTTCGTTCAACGGTAAACATACAACGATCGGTATTTTGTTTATAAACATCGTATGGGTTTTTTTTTTATAAACTCATTTTTTATAATATATGCATATATAATATAATATATGTAGAGGAGGGATCAAGTTACAATAATTTTTGAGTTATAACAAGTTACCACAACTATTTTCTACATTTTCAAAGTTCAAATCGTCGATCCAAACCGTTAGATGTGATCTCTACAATAAAATGTACTAGACCAAATTTTACATTTTTTGAAATTTTTTTACTATTTATTAAGATGGGTACAAAATTCAATGGTCTAATTTGACTAGTTTTTGTACCAATCTTAATAAATAGTAAAAAAAAATTCAAAAAATGTAAAATTTGGTCTCCAAGCACATTTTATTGTAGAGATCACATCTAATGGTTTGGATCGACGATTTAGACTTTAAAAATGGAGAAAATGGTTGTGGTAACTTGTTGTAACTTGATCCCTCCTCATATAGATATGTATATGTATATATAATATATGGGCTGTGGCTAATTTGCTGCCGGCCTTTTTTTTATTTCGTGATGTCCAAACAACAAATCCAAACCGTTAGATGTTTAATCTATACTATAATCTACTTGGAGACCAAATTTTACATTTTTTGGAATTTTTTTACTATTTTTTAAGCTGGTTTGAAAACCACTATTTTTAATGCTGCAAAAATTTACTGAAATCAGCGATTTTCAAACCAACTTAACAAATAGTAAAAAAAATCCAAAAAATATAAAATTTGGTCTCTAAGTAGATTATAATATAGATTAAACATCTAACGGTTTGGATTTGTTGTTTGAACATCACAAAATAAAAAAAGGCCGGCAGCAAATTAGCAGGACCCATAATATATGTATATGTATATATGTAAATGAGTTTTAAAAAAAAAAAAAAAAAAAAGGAAATCCCATTTCTGGAAAAAAAAATTTCCGATTTTGAAACTAAAAATTGGAAAACAAAAATTCCAGAATTGGATTCAGTAAAAAAAATTTATGGTTTTAGACATGAATTTTCGGAAAAAAAAATATTCTGGTTTGAGTAGTTTTGAAAATACAACCGACGTTTGGTTATTTTTAAAAAAAAAATTTGGATATAAATAAAAAAATCGGTTCAGTTTTGTATTATGCGCAATTATTTTGTACAGCAATAACCATAATTGGTATGGACTATGAACAAGTATATATAATCCAGTCAGCCACAATTTCTCAATGCAAGTTTAATGTTGTAAATTTAAAACTTGAGATTCTTTTCTCTAGAACTTATGATAATAATTTTATGTTTTAGATGATATTAAATTTAATAGAAATGGCTATGTAAAATAAATTTTAATCACCACACCTAAAGTGGAAAAAAGTGTCATGTCGTGACTAACACGCCTGACTAACATGTTGTGACTTTGATCTTGTACCATGCCGTCCCGTGATCAAGTTAATTTTTCACGTGTTGTGACTAATATATTAAAGAGTGGTCACAGCACGAGAATGGTAATGCCACGTGAGTTACGCCATACCCAAACGTGCCTCGCGTGACCATTTAATTATAATTTAAATTAGTTTATTCAAAATTCACCATTCAATCAATATCTAATGGTCCTAATTACACGTGACTCGCTTGACTACGTGTCATGCCGTAACTAGATTTTTCACGTGACGTGTCATGTCGTGCCAAAGTTTCAAAAGATGGTCACGGCAAGCGAATAGTTACAACACGAAACACGTGAATCATAGCATGTAACTGACACACGTACCGTGTCGTTCCGTGACGGAACCGGCTCCTCACCATTTTTCGCACTCTAACCACACCTCTCTAGGATTTTTTTTTTTTTTTTTTTTTTTGCCAGACCTCACCTTAGCTGTCAATTAGAACATTATTCAAGAGTCAAGACCATATATAATATAGGTCCGTTTTTGTTGTGTGCCCAGTGCCCACCATGTGGTAATATTTAATTAATAGTTGGACAATGCTTAAGCAGTACTTAGTAGGCCTTTTTCACACTACACCAACTGGTCTGGTCCATCATCTTTGCATCGAGTCAAATAGATCATTGAGCTAGCTTGCAAATTAATGTCTCGTCGTATATAATTTTAAAAATGGTTTTCATTTGTTATAATTTTGGTCACCTTTTAACTTTCATCAACTAACTCTATGAATTCTTAAATAAAAATAAAACATGACTTGAACTGGAAACTAACGATAACTCTGGGCATATGCAATGATTAAACTTAAAATATCTTTTTGTTTTACTTGATTTTTAATCAAAAGTTGACATTTCATATTACACGTGAGTTGCATAATTTCGTCATTGCAACGTTGGGTTGTCACTTGTCAGAATTTCCAGACCATAATACTTAATTGTGTTTATATTAGATTTATATATTGTAATTCTAAGTGAGAACATTTAACATAGCTTGTTACTGGACTTCAAATTGCAAACCAAAACACTTCAACCAAATCATAGCAAACCCCGTTGATGACACGCATAAAACCGAGTTCGGATATTAAATAGATCCTTTGAATTCTAACCTGGGCCAGATTTACTCGGATCCGAATTTGGATCCCCTGAGCTACCCTACCTGACTTAGAAAAATTAGATCTAGAGCCTAGACTACTTTTTTAAACAGGCACGAATCTCAAAACAGGCCCCCTGTAAGTTTCCATAGGCATTGGATTGAGTTTGGTCCAGCTGGGATTAATCTGGGCCGTTCATTGCTAAGTTTTCTTAGTCAGGTACCTGGAAATCCGTATCCTCCCAGGTACCTGACTCAACACAGTTGAAATGGACAGCCTAGATTTAATTTCAGCTGGTGGGTGATCGGGATGACAGTAGGGGGCAGTATTATTTGTGCTTTGAGATGTGTGCCAAGCTAAAAGTTTCATTTTCGGACCATTTGATTCAATTCTACTTAGGTAACCTGAGGAGGATACAGATTATCCCCCCTCCCCCTCTCACCAAATCAGTAAGACTGTACTACCGTTCGGGTTCTATCGCGATGGGGTTTGACACTTTCAGTTCTTCTCATAATTGGAAGCTTAATTGGGGGAAAAAAGAAGAAGAGGCAATTCATCAGCTCTGACCTCCTTTATATTTCGTCAATGCTTATGAGTTGCTTAACATCTATGAGAACTCTTACATCATATGGCAAGGAACACGAAGCATAAATATCACCTTACCAGCTATTCATCTCAACAGAAAGTTTCAAGTCATAAGCAGATCAATAAAGTGCACTATCTGTAATTGAGCACCCAGCAAAACTTATGTTTAATGGGTACCAGCCATGTCAAAAAAAATTGTATCAAGTTCCCACCCATTCCAAAGTGGAACATCTCTAAAATCAACTGAAAAATAAAAAATAAAAAAAGGAAGACAGCAAAACCTCATTTTCCTTGTTTCTGAGTTTTCTAAACATGCCACTAACTGCTCAGCTAAGTTTCAAGTGTACCATCTCGAACAAAATGAGTAATAAATGGCTCACAAAATGCCACAAAACCAACTCACCACAAGCCAATGAATTTCCACCAGAAGCCTCCGATGCCTAACCAAATTATTATATTCACAACAGAAATCACGAAGCCATAACCCCACCATTCGGCTAGTGGTACATAGTTGGCTCCGTAAAAGACTGGTGCCGACCCGATACCATAATGGGTCAACCCGCCCATGATGTTTGAAAGGAAAGAGAGGACCACTGCTGCAAGATAAGGAGGGGTACCCAATGCACTAGCCACTGACAAGAAGGCAGTGAACATGGCACCAATGTGGGCTGCACCACTGGCAAAGAAGTAATGCGAATAGAAGTATAAGAGTACCAAGATACCAAATGAGAATTGCCATGACAGTCCTAGGCCTCCCACGAACTAATAAAGAGAGAAAAAAAGACTCTCATCAGTTACAGAGTAAATATGAAGAGAAATTCAAAGGTTAAGTTTGTAAAACACCCTGGCTCCCTTACATTTAAGGAGGCCTTGTTGGGATACCATTGTTTATAATATTCTGATACATCAGATTATGTTTTACGTAGTATGTAAGAATGCTTCTACAGACAGCACCGAGCATAAAATCTGAAATACCTAGATGAGTTATATATAAGCAAATATAAGTTGAGCTTGTTGAACTAAACTTGTTTGAACTTGCTCATTCATTTTTGCTTTTCCAACGTAGTACCATTCACTGTTTTGTAATGGCCAGACAATTAAGGAATACAGATCCTCTGTGTCATATCTTGGTAACCCTGGTTCAATTTGTTAGATTTTCATTTACTATTTTTCTTTTTTTTGGCTTACCCATTCTTATTTGAGGTTTCATGAGTAAGATGAGGCAGTTGTTATCCATTACAAAGTTTGAGATTTCTGTATTGTACCATCGGATTCAGATTGCAATTAATTCCATCTGAATGAATAGTCCAGTTTTTATACTTGAACTACAGACAGCCTTATGCTGTTTGATTTGTGAACTGATAGACAGTGAAAACAGCAAATATTTATTTGGGACTGATAACCTAATCAGGGTTATGTGCGATCAAGCAATCAAAGAGTGCAATGGGGTAGCTACCACGTTCAGAATGACAATTCTCCTACCTTTTAATTGGTTGATTGCTTGATTAAGCAAAAGTGTTGATTGCGGACAGCAGTGCTCAACATCCCAGTATTAGTTGAAGTGCAATAGATCATAGATGATTTAAGTGCACCAGAAAAATTGTTACCTTTCTGGTTTCTTAATAGAAAAATGTTGTACTCTTATGTGGCCTAATGACAACTTAAAAGAAAGTATATAATAGAAGTTAAAAGATTTACTTCATACCTTGACAACAGTTTCACTGAACCAAGAGATGAGACCATATTTGTTGAGATAGCCAGCCATGGCTATCAGTGCAGCAAACCACGTCAGAGTGTCCCAAGCAACACCCTCACCTAGACACTCCTTCCATGTAACAACTCCTGTAATTAGAAGAACTGACAAGCCAAGAATTGCTGCAGTCACAGCATCGACATTTAATGTTCCCCCAAAGATCCAGAGCCCCACCTGAAAAGAAGATATCAAAATCACTTAAAAATATACGGCTGGTTCACTGATACGGTGTTGGTTCCCATAAATGTGGTTTAACAAGCATTTGCCTGATTATTAACAGTTCACCTTTGATTGTGCAAAGAAGACTCCGTTAACCCATTGACCCAATTGTCCAATCGTGCTTCAAATAGCCCTCAATTTGCTAATAATTGGACAATTGAACACCAAGAATCCAAGGAAAAACAAAAAGAAGGCAAAACAAAGAAGGTGCTAAGAAACAGTCGTACTGGTACTGGCATCAGACCAAGCAGAAATGGAATGCAAGCCCAATAAGAATTCTTCACTAGGACTTAAAAGGCTATATGCTTTGTGCCAAAGAACAACGATCAGTACAGAATGTGATTTTGGGATGTCTCCCCCTTCCCCTCCTCTCCCCACCACCCCCCTAATTCAGATCCAGTGAAGTAACTCAATTTTTGGGTTTTAGATCAGGACCGTCTGATACGAAGCCGCGACAATCCATCCAAAGTGGAGCGCACACATCCCGAGCAACGAATCTGAATCCCGAGGCGATCTCGAGCGACGGATTCGAATCGGACAGTCTCAATTCAAAACCCAAAAGTTGGGTTACTTTAGGGGAACCCCCCCCCCCCCCCCCACTCCCTTAGGTTTTGTTCTGTTGGAGTCTCATTGGACCTTTCTGGTTTAATTTTGGTACCCTAACAATGCTTTTACTTTACTTTTTACAACAGATTGCAACTGATGGTTCATGAAACAGACCACTAGTGAATTTTCACCAGTGCCTATATACAAAGAATAATTCGACTTTCCATGTAAAAGCATGCATGAATACGGATAGAATGCTTAAATAATAAAAGTGACCGATTCTAACGAGGATAATCAAAGCAGAGCATAAATGCAAGAAATCAATACCGTAAGAAGAAGAGTTCCTGCCATGATAATCTCATTCTTACTCATAGGCCCCATCTTCTCGAGCTTCTCCTTAGCAAGTTTTGGAGCATCAGGACTGCTCTTCACAGAAGGAGGGTAAATTATGTACAACAAAAGCGGCACAACAAGAAGTGACACGAGGCCAGGCACGATAGCCGCCTTGGCCCAATCGGTCCACCCGATTCCTTGACCAATAGTGGTAAGTGTCAGATTCGCGGCTAGAGGATTTGCCGCCATGGCTGTGAGAAACATAGATGAGGATATAACCGAGGTCTGGAAGCATGTCAGCATGAGCCAGGCACCAAGTTTACGCTCAGTCCCATCTCCTACATTGCTACCACAAGCTACACAAAGGGATTTTACCAGAGGCAAAAAGATGCCCCCAGCTCTGGCCGAGACAGAGGGGATGGCCGGAGCAAGAAGTGCTTCAGAGAAAACAAGACTGTAGCCAAGTCCAAGAGAAGAAGAACCGAAGAGGGAGACAAAATGGTAAGCTAGGCGGTTGCCAAGGCCAGTCTTTATAAATCCTCGAGCGAAGAAGAAGGCAAGTGCAATCAGCCATGGAATGGGGTCACCGAAGGCTGAGAATGCTGCCGAAAAGGTGAGGGTTTTGGTCAGAACTGATGCACCAAGGCCCATTAGCGCAACAGCTCCAAGGGGAAGTGGTTGAGTTATAATGCCAACAATTGTGGCAAGAAAGATGGCGAGAAGTTGCCAGGCATTGCGGGCCACGCCGGCAGGAGCAGGGATGAACCAGACAATAACGCCAGTGAGAATCGAGGCCGCCAGAGGCTTGAGGGCAGCGCCTTGCCATGGCTGCGGTGGGGTGGCAGAGGGGAGGGGAGCAGATGCCGCAGAGGCAGAGGCGGAGGCCTGGATCGGAGTTGTGAGGAGAGACTTCCGGTGGCGGAGGAGAGGTGCAAGTGGTAAAAGGGGTTTAGAGGGGAGGGAAGTAGAAGGGATAGATCGGGAGCTTAGGGGTTGGAATGAGAGGAGGCGACGGCGGTTGCGGAGAGAGAGGGATGGAACGCCACCGCCGAAGGTGCATGTGAGAGCAGAGGTCGCCATTTGGGCGGAGAAAGAGAGCTTCGTGCGTAACGAAAGAGAGAGGGGAAGTTTGTTTGTATGCAAAGTGAATCACTGCCACTGGTTTATGTGGTCCCCACTTTTATATGTTGTGGAAGAGAGAATAGATAGCGGATCTGATTTCTTCTCTTCAATCTCAGGCCTCAAGACTCAGAGTTCTCTAGCCCCAGGCTGGACCCAAGCGAAAAAAAAAAGAAAGCGCTTGTCCAGTTGTCCTGTTATGGATCCAGGACCAGCATTCGTGGTGGAATGGAATCTGGGGTTTGGACTTTTGACCCATATCTTCTGAGGTATCTCAATTTTTGCGTGACCGACGTGTCCGGTGCCTATTCGGTGATGGAGCAGGAGGCAGAATTATTTTTTGCTTTAAGATTCGTGGAGAACGTATTTAAACAGTTGAAATCCTCCCTACTAATAGCACGTTGAATTTTTTGAGATCCAAGCATCTATTTGTCCAGAGAGAATCTGAGCCATCCATTGAAAAGATCTGAACCACACATCACAAAAATATTTCAATCTCAGCCATTAGCATTATTTTTTATTTTATGCATCTGTTTCATATTTCCAAACGTGTAAAAATCTAAATTTAGTTCGGAACACACTCACCACATAACAAATTACATGGAAATTGTTTCAGCTATCACAAACCTCTCCGCTTCTTCCCAAAGCTAAGCGACTCGCTTTTTCTCCTCCTTCCCACTCTTCCCAAAGCGAACACGCTTCAATTCAAAGCCGCTCCCCGTTCCCTTTCTCCTCTGCCTCTGACTGGCTGCTCTCCTAGATCGAAACAGAAAAAAAGGAATTTAGAGCGCAGAGATGGAGGCGGCGCCATGTACTGTGCGTCGACCTCCCTCCTCCGCCGCAACGGGGATTGATCTGCTCTCAAAATGCATGATGAGCGATGAGCGATTTAAGGTCCTTTTTTAAATAATTTCATTTTCCCTTTGAACATATATCTTGAGTATTGGTCCATGAAAACCTTTGTTCCAATATAATTTGTAGATAGTATAGTTAATTTGGCTTATTAACACAACAAGGGGATTGAATAATGATAAGGGGAAAAATTTACGACTCTCCAAATTTCCATTTCCTTTTCTCTTTAGTTTATTCAATTCATGGAGCCATCTCACTGCCGCATCCAGACGGCACCCGTCACGATTCAGTGAGTACAAGTGAAACTTAGAAAGATACGATTAGGTGCTGTATCCTTCTTCTTGGATTCTTCATGGCATCATAATTCAATTTCCCCTTTTCTAGAATCTGCTATTGGATTTGAGGGCAAACTAAAATTTGCACTAAATTATCCCGAATTCTGATTTAGGGCAAAAGGCAACTAGAACCCTGGAAAAGTTACTATCTTTGGGTAAAAAGCTGGATTTCTCTTTCGAGAGTACAAAGTTCTGTGTTCTTATGCTTTTAGTATACATTGAAAGTAAATACACAACTTTATGATTTGTTAATGGTTTTTCAATAATGAATATGTAGCTCCTGTCTACATTTGATTACTCTTTTCAGCACGATAAGTTGCTCATAAGTTTTAAGTTAATTTTTTAAGCTCATTAGTTTAATGCGAATACTGTGAGCCTTAACGAAATGTTGGCAATGATGCCAGGACAAGATACATATATCAAACCGGTACTGATAAGAAAACAAGGGAGTTCTTAATTTCACATTTTGTAATTTGGAGGGAGTGTTTGTCACACCCCGGAACAGGGGGTCGCGCAGTTTTTCGCCAGTGTTCTAAAATGCGGTTTTGTTCATGCGGTATGCGGACGCATATGCGGATTTTCATGCGGATTTATATATATATTGTTATGTTTATGTGTGTGGGCCTGATTCTAGGAGTATGCGGGGGGTGGCAAGGGGGCGGCAGCCCCCTGCGAGTGTTGTCTGAGGTTACGAAGCACCGCTCAATAGAGCCCGGAAAATTTTATTTCAGAGAAGACAAATTGCATGAAAATCCTTTAACCGACGGCCCAGATTAGTCAAATTTACCGATCAAGATGGACGGTCCAGATTAGTCCTTTTTCACATAAATTTTAATTAAAATACAATCATACTATCATAGGATTTGATTTAAAACAAGTTTGGTTCAAATCCGATTTAATTTGGCTAAGTTATACCCAAAACAGCATTTTTCAGAATCCCCATTGCGGCCCGCAATAGGGCTGTTGCGGCCCGCAACAAGTTCCAAAATTTCCAGCCTCTGCAAATCGTCTCTGCCTCCATTCATTGCGGCCCGCAATGACCTGGTTGGATTTTAATCTGCGAAATTCCCTCTGTCTACTCTCATTGCGGCCCGCAATAAGGGTACTGTTTTTCATTCCTTTGCCCATTTTCGTGAAATTTCATCCTGTTTTCAAACCCGATCAAATCCCCGTATAATTAAACAATTATTCCCCATTTACTAGAAATTTTAATGACATTTAACATGCAATATCAACATTTAAGTCATAACAACAATTTAAAACATACCGTTAGGGTTTTATAACATAATACGGTTCGATAATAACCTATACATCAAAATAACCGACAACGGGTTCAACTACACATTCAAAATGGGCATAAAAGGGTTTGGCATAACCTATTAGTCCGGCCTATACTCACGTGTCGAGCCCGAGTCCCACTTCACTCGCGTTTACCTGCACATTTCAATTCAAAGGGGAAAATTCCCCGAGGGGAGGGGGTGAGAAAAACCTGTCATCCGTTTTCTCAGTGCGGAATTTAAAGGGCTACTGGATTTGTGAGAAATCCATCACCAGAACTAAATACACTAGCAAAAGGGTATCTATTTATTTATTCACCAATAATAATAAATGCACATGTACCGGGAATAGATTCAAACGGATTTCAATTCACATCTCATCAACATCAATCAACGAATTTCCAGAAAGATTTGGTTTCACAGATATAATATATATAAGTCTGGTTATGAGGTACAAATATCAACCATCGATCACCTCCGGCTTAACAGTTCTATTTTCTGGTTTCAAGTCATACAATTTCATCAATTCATCACTTAAAATATACACGGGCATATTCCGCGAATATGCAACAGAATATCACTTTTCTCAAAAAGAAATCACTGACACTTTCACTGAATCACTGAACCACAGTTCTACCTAAAATTACACTGCACTTCCCTTATCCAACCGGTACTGGGTTCACTAGGGCCATTCTCCAGATGCGCATAAGGGTCCTGGATGAAAGTCTAGTAGCTAGCTAGACTTTCCACTATGATACATTGTTCACTTCACACAATCAATCCAAGTCATACTGTGGTTCCACTCACTTATTCAAAACGACAGATCAACAATCGATAAACCGTACCAACATGAGAATCATAACAATTATACAATTCAATTACACTAATATCACAATTAATGCAATGCGGCAACAAATGCTTTCAATCCGATATTCAACATGCTATGCACAGTTTATTTAAATCAAGCAATCAACATAAATATAATAATATGCACCGTTATTTAGTTCTACGAATAAACCCCAAAACAGATCCCGTGAACCCCCGCACCTGGTTACGTAGGGCACGTAGAGGGTCCGCGATCTCGTGACTCGGTAAGCTCGTCAATCCCGCTAGCCGTGCTCGTTAGGATCTATACATAGGTCAATTTATTAAATTCCGGCACTTTTACAATTTAAACCCTAATCAATTTTTGGGAAAATCCGTAAATTGGAAATTTGGTTGCACTTTGGAACACGGAATCAATCAATTTACACTATAGAAACAACAAAGGCACGGAATAATCAGTTTGGTACGATTCTACGGGTTTTCACCGAAACCCTAAAAACACGGAATCAAGAAATGAGAGAGAAATAGAAAAGGGAATTACCAATGGAACGGATGGATGTGCGAGGTTTGAGCTCCTCTTCCTAAATCTCCGTTTTCGGGCAATACGGTCACCGGGGGAGGTTTTTGGGGTTGTCTCTCTCTCACTCTCTCGTTGTCTTTCTCTCTTGGCGGAAACAAAAGAAAAGAGAGAAGAGATGGGGGCGCAGGAAAGGAAAGGAAGGAGGGGAAAGAGGAAGGAATGACAAGGGCCCCCACTTGTAAGTGGTCTTTTTTGCAAAATAAACCCTCCACTTGTTCGATATTGATTAAATGATTTATATAACACCTATTGCTCCTCTTTCTTAACACAATTAATCGTATAATTATTGTTCACCATCCACGTCACTAATTTCGTATATACGTATATATATATTATTCGATTTAACCACTTATTATTTTAATTAAATCTGAATTTTAAAAGTTCACAGTGTTACAGTGTTGTAATCGAATCTTCAAAGAAAGAACAAAACAAAACATGGATCTCATCCAGGAGGTGCATGAACAGTGGAGGCAATCCACGTACCAGTATCACAGCAGATACAGTGCATTGGGAGAAATACAATTATAATAGGTTGAGAATGTAATCTTTACATTAGGGTCCTATTTTCCTTTTTCTTCAACTTTTGTAATTTTTCTTGTTTTTTCTGTTATTTTCTCAAAACTGGGTTTCTACTCAGAAACTTAAGAATTTGTAACCGATAAGGTACTTGAGAGTTGCTTTTTTTGTTATTTAATTTCAAAGGGAGTAAATTAGCAAGTTATTTATTCAAAACTTGTATATACTGGATAGAACTAGCGTCAATTATATGGATGGGATCAATAACATGTGAACTTTATGTCTATCCAATATCGAGTTTTTATATAGTGCATAGATGTGATGAAGGTGTATTCCGCAAGAGTCAGCATACATGTGTGATATGTATTTACAATTAATTATCTCCACAAATAATATATATGCTGACTAATGTATTTATAACTAAGTATCTCCACAAATAATATATTATCAAGCTCTAAGATTATCGTTTGCTCTTATTATTGACTAATACATAATGAAGAAATTAAATAAAAATAATCACATTTTAAAAAAAATAATCAAAATAATATTTCAATCCCGTTGCAACGCACGGGCACTTAACTAGTTTTTATAAAGTCACGCAAAGTTTGAGATATCTCAGAGGATACGAATTCTGGACTTTTGAAGTTTGAACCATTGGAGCAAAATTCCTCTGTGACAATCCTGAACAGCACTGCGTGTAAAAATGTAGTTATCACTTATCCGTCATAGTGACAATTGAATAATTCAGATTCGGTTCGGCGGGGTCAAAAATTTGTGATTCGGAAATAATTCGAGTATAATTCGCGAATGATTTGGAATTATCTAGATCAGAGATTTCAGTCTCACAAAGAAGCAAAAAAAAAATATGTTCTGGGAAAAATTCAAGAAAAGTTCGGAAATAATCCATATAATTCGTCAATTCGCGAATAATTCGATCAAAGTTTGGTTAACCGAATAACTCGGCGTTTGGTTCGCAATCACCAAAAAACTAATTATTCACAAATCTTGTGACTATGATCCGTAATTCCGTATAGTGATAAGTTTTCCAATAATATCCTGATCTTATTTGAGTTATTTTCTTTCAGGATTTCCTATCAATTATTCTCGAAATTAATTGTACAAACAACACAATAATATTTTTGATATTATTCATTTATTCGTAAATTTTTCGAGCATTTTTATTTATTTTGCAAAAATATTAAAATTTTGTTATTTTATTTCCACATTGTATCAGCATTATAATTAAATCATGAATTTTTAGTCCTCGTCACTAACTTGTTACTATGAATTATTATCTGTATTATATTTCAATCATGAATTTTTTTTTCTCCCCTCATATTCGCTGGTATCGCCTATGAATTATTTCTTGAAAATATTTTGTCAGCGACCGGCCACACTATTACTATAGTGAATCGGCCACAGAAAATTGGATTAGACTGAGACCGTCCTCTCCAGTGGGATACCTTTCAATTTATACTCCAAGTTGCCGCATCGGCAGTTTAATGGGTTATGGTTTATTTGCCTTGGTCACTTTACTTTTTCCAGGTGAAAGCTCCATGGACAAGAATTCGTATCCTCTGAGATATCTCAAACTTTGCGTGACTTTATGGAAAATCCCAACCGTTTATATACGTTCTGCACAAATCTCAAAGCACACATAATACTGGCCCCCTCCATCACCCCGAATAGGCACCGGACACGTCGGTCACGCAAAAGTTGAGATATCTCAGAGGATACGCGCTCCCATGGACAAAGGAACTGCTGCGAGATATAAATACGTGCAAGGTCATTGAATTGGAATTCCTTTGTCTTCTTTCTCAGGTACCTGACTGAGACAAATTACCAACGGACGGTTCAGATAATTTGTCTTTACAACCGTCCGTTGATAATTTGTTTCAGCCAGGTACCTGGAAGAATCCAATTCATCAAATTGGAAGTCACATCTAGGGCTGCAAACGAATCGAACTAAATTAAACTTAATCCAGTTCGAATTTGTATTCGAATTAGTTTCGAACTAAAATAGTTTGAAATTGAAACAGAATTTCGAACTGAAAAGAAGAGTTTGAATTTGATTCGGTGCGATTAGAATCAGTTTCGAACCAAACTGATTCGAAATTAAAGCAGAGTTTAGAACTAAAAATAAGAGTTTCCAACTGAGCCAGACAGTTCAAGTTTAATGAGTTTGATTTATTTCAAAACTAAATTAATTCGATTCGTTTCGAACAAATTTCTTTTTAATCAAACTCAATAGAATCATGGGCTACGAGCTTTTTGTGCAACCCAACTCACATCCCATGAGATATCTCAAACTTTTGAGTAGAATTCCGTAGAAAATTCAGAACGTTCAATTTTTCCTGCACAAATCTTAAAGCACAATAATAATAAATAGCCCCTCGCATTCTGAATAGGCATCGTAAACATTGACCCAATTTTAAAATAAACTGCAAATTTTGAGATATCTCAAAATATCTTAAAGGACACGGACACATCAAATTGTGACTTATTTGGACAATACCAAGTTTGGCAGTTTGGGTCTATATGCACTGGCGGATTCATCGGCCATTTTTATTAATATCCCTAAAAAAAATTAAAATTTTAAAAATGCTCTTGTTCTCCATTTTTTTTTAAAAATGCCCTGACTCCCTGGGTCCAGGGCGGCCCAAAATTCCCCATGGGGTGCCAGCCCCTGGGGCGGCCCATAGCACAAGTGAGGCGCCAGCCCCCAGGGCGCCTCATGTGTGTGTGTGTGTGTTTTTTTTTTTTTTAGAGAAATCTTAGTATTTTGATTTGAATAATTTTGTGAAAAAAGTTTAGGGTTTATGTATATGTGTATGTCAAAAAATAAAATATTATGTGTATGGCTACCGGAAGCATTTCGGCCGAGGTGCTTCCGGGGTTATATTTTAGTGTGTATCAAACAACAAATCTAAACCGTTAGATGTTCAATCTATTATAAAATATGCTTGGAGACCAAATTTTACATTTTTTTGAATTTTTTTACTATTTATTAAGATGGTTTGAAAATCGCTGTTTTTATTAAAATTCTGCACCATTAAAAAATTCAACATAATGCGCGCCAATGTAATACAGCAGTCCTATAGTAAAAATGCTACAGTCAGAAATATATTACAATAAACAAAAAAGTTCACACAAGCAAAATAGCCAGTTTATCTGCCCCTACCACGACGTCTCAATAAACCTAACAAACGACTAGTTGTACTGGTATGAGCTGCAGGTGCGGCATTACTTGTAGAGGCTTGGCAACTAGATGATTGGCTCGGAGAAGGGGGGGTTGTGTTCTACCAGTTGCTTCAGCAACAACTCTAGCATTTTCTCTTTCGTTGTGCGCGTTTATGGCATCTGAAAATAAGAATACAATTCAGTTAGTAATATAATAAAATCATAAATGAATTTCGTACAATGCTACATACCTGCCGTGCGCCTGTCAGAAACAGAACGGCGAGCCCGATTTCCCGACGGTCGCCTACCACCCATCTCGTCCATGGTCATTACAATACGCTTGTGTCTCCTCCTCCCCTTTCTTATCCATCCTTCTGAAGGGAGTATTCTATCACCGACATATGCAGGCCACTCGTGCTGATCGGGATAAGAATGGAAAGATCCACCCCAAGTGGAAGCAAGGTAATCGGTACGGTACATGTCAGCAACATAGTGATCCTCGCAATAGTTTCTCACTCGGCATACCACCATCACGTGACTGCAGGGTATGTGACTTAGTTGGGGTCCCTGGCATGTACAGGTTACCGCCCTGGCATCTCCGAATTTAACCACGTACTTGCAAGCCCTCTTGACAAACGCCATAGTCCCATCTGGTTTACGGCTAGTAGGAACGTACTCATTTGAATTTTTCACTTCGAATTCTGTTCCATCATTACCCATCGGGATAACGGTCATAGTTGCACCTTTGTCCCTGTGTCGTCTTAGTTTCTCCTCCACCCTTGTTGAAAATGACTGGTTCATCCTTATTAATTCTGCGGCCTTAGCACGCCGTTCCTGAAACCAGGCATTTAACTTGTAGAATGTGTCCTCTACAATTGCAGCCACAGGCAACATCCGGCTCTGCTTGAATACTGCATTCAGCGACTCGGACCCGTTGGTTGTCATAATTCCCCAACGCCAACCTCCATCACGGGATTGATATATTTTCTCGTATGCTGGATCTTCGTTGACATCTCGGGGATTATTTTTGCCCACCTTCATTAGGTAGAGATTTTCCTTTGGCATGTACTACACAAAAAATAAGAAAATAGAATAATGTAAGTAAACAAGTACTGAAAAAATCGTTCTCTTAAAATACAATAATATATGTAAACAATTGAAATACATGTACCTTTGCAAAACTGCTAGTCATCTCTACCACCCTTCTCGGCTTTCTCTTTCTGGAATTCCATCTAAATGTTTGTTGAACCCACTCGTCGCCCCCGGTTGCCTTGGAAAGGTTCTCCGCAATGTGTTGCATACACAACCTGTGCACACACTGGCCAGTACGTGTTGACCAACCGTAATCTTCACGATCAAAAACATATTTTATTCCTTTGTGCTGGTCTGATATCACGCAGAAAAACTTCTCTTCCCCAATCACCCGTCTTCTTAAAAACTGCATAAAGAATCCCCAGTTCTTGCCGTCCTCTTTATGAACAATTGCAAACGCCAAAGGCAACAGCTGGTTCTCAGCATCATATGCGCATGCTATCAGTAGCCTCCCCTCGTAACGGCCAGACATGAAGCATGCATCAATGCTGATAACGGGTCTGATGTATGGCACAGCCTGGATACAAGCACCGAAAGCCCATGCTATGCCCTTGAATTGTTGAGCTCCCTCTATTAGTACTCCGTCTTTATCAAAAAAAGGGCCATGCCATCGCTCATATACGGTGCCGACATTTGTACTTGCCATGGCCTGGAGCAATGGTGCCAGATAGCCATACGAATCCTTCCAACTACCGAATATCCTGCAGATAGCAAGTTCACAACCTCTCCACAGCCTGTTGTATTTTGGGATTACATATTTGTATTTGTGTCTGACGGTCATAGCCACCGCCTTGATGCTCATCGATGGATCCAACTTAATGTCCTCCTCAATTGCATCGGCAATTAGTGATGTCGTCAGCTGCGCATGGTCTGTCCTTGTGGACGCAGACTTGCATGTATGAGGTGGTTCACACTTCTTAATCATTCATGCTTCCCCTGAACCCGCAGGGGTTGCAAAAAGGCGGAACTCGCAACGCGGGTGAGTTTTACACAGCATAACTAACCTTGTTCGGTCCCTTTTGTGTATTATACATTCCCAGTTGCCGTGAACATGAGTCTCATTTATTTTCTTTACAAGTTCGTCTATGTTGGTATAAACTTGCCCTGCGGCAAGTTCTTTATTGTATTCAACACGAGGACCGAAGAAACTAATGTCTGCCTCTTCGAAAGCTGTGGTGTCGTTGAATGTGGCGACCGGATGCTTACTTCCCCGACCTGTAATCGGGAATTTTTCTGCCCTGGATAAACCTGGTACATTTGCATCACCATCTGATAAGTCATCAGCTTCCCAAACCCTTTGGTATTCGTCCCCCGTTTCCATTTCCCTTTCTGGTATGGCATCAATAGCATCAACATCAATATCAATATCATTTCGATTAACGGGTACCGGTCCTGACTCTGGCATAGTTGGAAATCTAGGGATTATGGGTGTCTGTCTGGGTGGTGGTGGCAACTCTTCAGTATTTTCTGGGGAGTTGTGTTACCCCTGGTTGTCATAACCGGGGCTGTGGTACCTCTGGCTGTCATAAGGGGACTGCTGGTGATATCCCTGGTTGTCATAAGGGGATTGCTGGTGGTACTCCTGGTGGTCATAAGGGGAGTGCTAGTGGTACCCTTGGTTTTCATAAGGGGAGTGCTGGTGGTACCCCTGGTTGTCATAACCCGAATTGTCATAACCTGAAGGTCCGACCCTCGTTCGGGGAACCCTCTTCGAATATATGTCCATTACCGGGACCCCACAAGCTACAAATTGAGTATACACAACTCTCCACAAATTGGCATCTGTTATTGGAAACTTAACAAAGTAAGGTCTACCCCCCCCCCCCCCGCATGAGTTGTCAATCCGTGTAGCCAATTCTATTTCATACCTGTTGGGGTTTACAGATGTCTTTTCGTA
Source organism: Carex rostrata (assembly GCA_964058875.1). NCBI lineage: Eukaryota > Viridiplantae > Streptophyta > Magnoliopsida > Poales > Cyperaceae > Carex > Carex rostrata. The sequence continues at coordinate 283,891 of CAXKVT010000134.1, forward strand.
TATTAGCTGCTTCAGTTCCTCAAATGTGGTATTTTCATTAATCTCGAAGCCAAATGCGACTTCTTTCGTGTAATGCACGCCATCTTCATCCCTTTCTAGCTTGCCGCCGACATACAGTGCAACTAACATCTCTTCTTTAACAAACTACATTTTAAAAAAAAATTTACAAGTATTACATGACATAATAATGGGTACAGTAATAAATGACTAATTGAAAAATAATTAAAAAATTACAATTTTGCTACAGTACGATACAGTAATTACAACAGTCAGATACAGTAAATGTACAGTGCGCTACAGTAAATGTACGGTACGCTACAGTAAATGTACAGTACGCTACACTAATTACAACAGTCAAAATTAACTACAGTAATGACTAATTATCAACAGTAATGACTAATTATTATATTTAAAAAACATACCTATTCACTCAGTTTCTCGCCTCGAGCGAAATTCTCAAATCGGGAAGTGACAGAGGCAGAAAACGAAGGGTTTAAATCAGATTAAATATGGGGCGCCCGGCTGTGTGGCGCCTCACTTGGCTTATGGGGCGCCCCAGGGTGTGGCGCCTCATTTATCTTGTGGGCCGCCCCAGGGGCTGGCGCCTCACATGGTTTTTGGGCCGCCCTGGGCCCAGGCGGTCAGGGCATTTTTAAAAAAAAATGAGGGACAGGGTTATTTTTAAAATTTCTATTTTTTTTAGGGATATTAATAAAAATGGCCACGGATTCATGTAAAATTAGAGTAGGCAAGTGTTTATTTTGTATAGATTTTAAGATACTCTATTTTTTTTTTAAATATTATTAGATAAAATTTAAAGAAAACTGGTTTAGACCGATAGAAATGCTACTGATTCAAACTTTTTTATTTTTAGGACCGGTAGATATTCTATCAATCTTTCTGTCAATAAAAAAATATAATGTACTCTTTATGTTTCTCTCCTTTTTTTTTAAAATTTCTACAGATAAAATGTTTCCTTGGAACTATGCCGTGTACCAACTCAAGGGTAAGGCTAAGGTGCTATGAGTTGCATAGAGACCTACAGTGCTACAGTTTAATATTCGGATTTTCAAAATTCAAATAGTCGATCCGTACCGTTCATCTTGTTCTTCATATTAATATGTGTTTGGAGACCAAATTTTACATTTTTTGAAAAAAATTTACTATTTTTTAGATAGGCAGAAAATCAAATATCTGAATGGTGCATAATTTTTTAGATCAAGTGATTTTTTACCTATCTAAAAAAATAGTAAAAAATTTTCAAAAAATGTAAAATTTGATTTCCAAATACATATTAATATGGAGAATAAGATGAACAGTTCGGATCAACCATTTGAATTTTAAAAACTCGAATATTGAGTTATAGCACCGTAGGTCTCTATGCAACCCATAGCACCTTAGCCTTACCCCAACTCAAATAAGATCATGCAACACTATTAGTCTATTATGCCAACCAATGACTGGTACACATGCATAACCGGGGTAGGAGGGTAAAAAGCCACAAAATTCCAACAATCGACAGGTTCAATGATATGAACATTAATCCAATATATTTTAATATCAAATGGACTGTCCATATCAAATTAATTCAGTATATTAAAAAGTAAACGAACTGTCCATATCACATAAATCCAATGGCTAAAATAATATTACAAAATTTACTAGAGGTATGATGATAAAATACTTGGTTGATTAGCAGGGGCGGATTCACGTAGTCTCGGGGGTGGGAGGAGGGCTATTCTCCTTGATTTTGAATTTTAGTGGAGATCGGGATGTTTCAATCGACTTTGTTCCTCCTGGATTTTGATTTATAATTCAGATTAAATTAAGAGTTAAAATTAAAATAAATTTCTTGAATTATGATTGGTAGTTAGAATTATAGGTTAAATAATCAGTGATTACAAGTCAGAGTACTTAATTTGTTAATGGGTTTAAATCCAATTAGCTATTTAAATTCGATTTGATATTTTTTTGACCTTCCGACGGATATTGGATCCGTCTCCTGTTGATTGGCATGTTAAAGAATCGGTGAACAAAAATGTATATTAGAAATAAACAAAACAACTCTGTGATTGAGAATTGATTACCTTGGTGCCAAATCAACAGCAATAAAGAATATGCAAATGACTTAGTATCCCTCATTTATTATTTTAATCGTCGGAGTTAATAAATTTATTTTAATCCTTAATATATCTCTCGTTTGCCATTTAGATTTTTCAAGTTTTAAAAATATCATTGTAACCCTCAAGTTTTATTATATACCAGATCGATCATAATTTAATATTCATTGAAAGAAAACATTATTTTCATCGAACATAGCATCATCTTTTGATACTAAAACTAGTGTCGATGTACTTGTCAAATAATACAAATAACGCAAAAACTAATATAATTGTTCATGATATTAAATATCAATCAAATTGACACTTGCATTAATCTTCATGTCATCATAAATTAATTAAAAACTAAGAGTGAGGCTATGGTACATGCATAGCCCACTTTGGTCCGTACTATGAATGTATATCTTCATTTTTAAAGTCTAAAGAGTCAATTTGTAATCGCGTATCTCCATATGAAAATGTACTTAGATGCCAAATTTTACATTTTTTTTAAATAGGTAAAAATTCTCTTGATCTAAAGATTCTCGACAACTCAAAAGTAGTAATTTTCTATCTTTCTAAAAAATAGTAAAAAATTCTAAGTATATTTTCATATTGGGATCAGAATGAACGATTCTGATCAACAATTTAGACTTTGAAAATGAGGATATGAATTCATAATACATACTAAAGTGCGCCATGCATAGTATTGTAGGGTCACTCAAAAACTAATATTTACATACATATTATTATGATATGGATCCAAGCACAAGTCTTCATCTTGTTTTTTGACCCCTGATAATGGTTGGTCTAAGTTGTAGCAAATTTAAAAAAATTGAAGGACCAAATGAAAATTCTGAAATGCTTTTTTTTTAAACCCTGATAGAGGCCATCAGGTTTGAAAATTCCAAAATGTCGAGGATAGTAAATAAGTGACAGTTTAAGGATCACAATAAAAAAAATGAGTGATATTTGTGATATTTTAAAGACCATTTGTATAATTTGCTCTATATAAAATCAAACGAAAATAACTGTCCGTAATAGCACATGGATGATGATAATATAAAAAGATGGAAAAATTCAAATTTTTAAAGAGGAATTCTGTGGACTTCTCCTTGTGACCTTGCATAAAAATAGGCAACAAATTCTAACATGAAAATGATTATCAATTTGTGGATATTTTCTTTAGTCCTTTAGTCTATTTTCCCCATGATAACATGGCCAGCAAATTTCAAGCTTTTTTAAACCCAAATTATTCAATTAGATGCTATTAATCCACAACGCAATACCTACAACAATAATCCTCCCAAACAGCTTTAATTTACACAAAAATAGGTCTCAAGTAAGGAACACTAAAACAAAAAGTATTATGAAGAGAACTATCAAAAATGCAATCATCAATATCTGTCCTTTTGCACTAGCCTTTTTCATCACCATAGCAACCCTTTTCTGCACCATGATGAACAGGTATGTGTTTAGCACATATAATAACGAGTCTGGCTATTATAACATCAGTGTCATTTCAGTCTATATAACACCAACTCCAAAACTTATTGAATCGACTTCAAACAGTGAATCTAAACCGTTCAAACCAATCTACTTCATTAGTTGTGTGTTTACATGTAAAATTTATAACCTTTTGAATTTATTTGGTATCAAGTGGTCAAATGTGCGAGTTTTTAAATTAATTTTAATACGTTCATTTTTCAACATTTTTACCGCTTGATTTGATACTAAAATAACTCGAAAATATAAAAAATTTGCATGTAAATGCATCACTCATAAAGTAAATTGATTTGAACGGTTAGGATTAGTCGTTTGAAGTCTATTCAATCAATTTTGAAGTTAGTGTCATGTGATACCGATGTCATACTAGCCAGACTCTATAATAACATATAATCATAATTGCAAAGATTAAAGTAGTTTTGTTGCGAGGAAACAGAGCTAGATATAAACTGAAATTGTGGGCTGATATCTTAACAGAAAGGCACACCTGAACAAAGTCAAGCCTGTTAGAAGTCGTTTCCATTTCCATGCTTAGTTCGTCTAAGATTTTCTCCTGTACAAAATAAATTCACATATTAGTACCAGTATCAAATTATAAGAAGCTGCATCAAAATATAGAACTTTGGCACTCGGTTTCAGCATCCAGACAATCTTAGAAGATATAAATGCAGTCAATCCCAAACACAACTGCAAGTAATAATTAGTGAGTGATCCTTTGTTCTAAGCTTCTAATTATGTGATTTGCATCAGGGATTTGCTATCTTCTCAATGGTACCTCCTTTTTGTCAATTCTAACAGCTTTTTTACATCCATTTTCCAACAAAGACAGCTATTATTTCAGCTCTACAAGCATTTCATAAATTTTAAATATATACCTGTCCAATCAATTCATCATGTATGGTGAGTCCTACCCCTCCAATCCTTTGAACACTAGCACTGAGTTCATCAAGCTCATCATCTTGTTGCCTGAAAAACAATTGTACATCAGTGACATAAAACCCAAGTAGCTAACTTTACTCTATTCCAAACTCTAAATGGGTAGTTTTGGCTTTACCAGAACAAGACTGGAAAGTAACAAAATTTACCAGCCCCATCGACAGGTATGGTAACAATCAGTTAATACTGACAAGAATGCAAGAATATCCAATCAGGCCAGGAAAGATGCACAGAAAAAAAACTCAGGATAATAATTAAAAACAAATTTAAGGTTGTGTGAGGAATCACTTCATAAGAAGCATCTGACGGTCAGATTCTGATGTGATAAAATCGTCATTATCCATGGCATACTGCTTGTTAGATCTGCCGGTTTGAGAACTTCCAAGCAACTCTTGTCTCGATCCATTCGAGAAACCACCCTTTCCCTTTTCAGCTTCAACAGATCTTCTTATTGTTCGCACCTACATTCAAAAGATTTGAGTTTCTGGAAAGCCACAAATCCTAAATCAAGGGTTACAGTACCAGAGATCATCCCATACATTTTTTCTTTTAACTTCTCTCAACTCTAGAATTCCACTGCTGCAATTTTTAATGTTTATTTAGATTATCACCTTACATTATAATTTATAAATCAGGCTATTTTGTTTGAAGGATATCTTCAACTTTGTGAGATAAGACAGCTTGAACTTACAGCTTCTATGAAGTAAGTTTTTCCTTTTTAAAGGACAACACAGGTTACTTGGTAAAAGGAAAAATAATACAAAGATCAAAACATTACAATTTTACCTGGTTTTGCGCACTGGCTGTCCAATTTTTCCTTCTTCCAAGTTCAGTTTCATTTAGACCATAATAAGCAGGATCTCTTAATGCAACAGATATAGCCTTGTTCAACTCTTCCACCTTCCATTAAGAAATAGTATGGTAAAGAAGCCACAGAAATAACAATATGAATTATTTTATAAAGCCTAAGACATGACAGTTGGGTACTTTATATAATAACTTGCACAGAAAATACGATAGTGAACATAGGGCTTCGAGATTTAGTCTGCATATGATGTTTAAGCCATAATGCGAGAAATAACATAATTATGACACCTACCAAAAATGTATGATAATACTATAGTCTACTGGTACTTACTTGCCATTCAATGCTTTCACAATTGGTGAGAAGTTCCTTTGTTAAATGAACATACTCTCCAGTATTTGTAGGAGTGCTCTCCCATTGTTGGAATGTTGATTGTAGCTTATCAATCTGCCATGGAAAGAATTTTTATCAACATATACAACAACCATAACAGGTAGGAGACATGTCCAAATAGAAAGTAATGAATATCTGCTATTCATGTTGTGTGTGTGTGTGCGTGCACGCAAGTATTATTCCTCGTAAGGAGGGTAACAACTCTTCCTGAGCAATTATGGTACCGAGGTAAATATGTACTATGATGCACATCCAAACCAAGCTTGATTCTCACAATTAAGTACTGAACTATTGTATAAAAAACAAAAACACATGACAAATTCTTCTGAAAAAACAACAAAAGAGTTCTTGACCCTCACGACTACGAAACCATAATACTCAGCACTTCCAATTCATAAGAAAATTGAAAGAATCTGGATTTAAAAAATAGAAATTCCTCAGAAATTTATCTACATATATAGCTGAGAGAACTAAGGGAAGGACATACGGAGTCTTGAATCTCCTCCTTGACTATGTAAAATGGATCTTGAGCAGGAGTCATCTCATATCTTTCTTCAAATATTCAAAAGCGATCTGACAGATAAGAGGACAGTTACTTTTTTTTAGTATACTTGCGAAAAGAAATCACCAAATGAGGCTACTTCGAATGGATCCGGATCAAAGGGGCCTTCACAATCCCTAGATTTCAATCTTCCCAATTGGTCTGATCTGATTCAAGCTATGAGCAGGTGGATGATCCCGGATCCGATCATACTTGACGTAAATCTACCAGGAGAAAGGTGATTAAGTAAATTAAAGCGAGGTTTAGGCGGCGAAACAATACCTTAACCGGAAGTGCCTCCAGTCTTACACCTGAACTCCTGTTTTGGCGCAACCGACAGGGGCGAGATGTCAGATGGGGCAGAGAGACAGAGGAGCGACCAGAGGGAGAAATAAGGTACCTATCTAAGAAAATGCTTGCATCTGGTTCACCATACACCACAGTCACCACGCGTGCGAAACCTCTGAGGTACCACAACTTTTGCGGGACCGATGTGTACAGTGCCTATTCGGGAACAGCGTGGGGCAGTATTATGTGTGCTTTGAGATTCGTGTAGAACAAATTTTAACAGTTGAGATTTTCCAAAAAAACTTCAAAGTTTGAGATACCTTAGAGGATGCGAATTCAGTTCCCATGGGATGGCTGTTGTCAGATTAGAATCGGAGCCAATTCGATCCGATATAAAACCAAATCAAATCGGACGCTCTAGAGTAGCCATTAAAATTTATATTTGTTCTGATCGAATCAATTTGTTATTAGTTTTGTCTATTATATTAACATAATATAACGTGGATTGAATTAAAATCAAATTAGTGTATTTAAACTAGATATATAAAGTGATGAGTTGTATGTGAATTAGCTATCATGTCATATTTCAGTAGTATTTTAGACGAAAAAAAATAAAGAAGTGATATGATATATTGAACAAATATAAAGTTTTATAGTTTCAGAAAAACAAATCAAACTTAAGTGATCAATTCGTAACAAAGAATAAAATTTAGTGACCTCAGATAAAATTTTACTCCTTTTATATTAATAATTAATAATTAATATAACAACTACAATTTCAATTTCAGAAATATAAAAATAATTACTGAATTTATAGACTTGTTTTTACTATAGTTGTTTTGTACACGATTGCAATTGCTTTGCAAGTATTATTTGAGAAAAGCAAAATAATAATTATATAAATATTTACTGAATTTCACAAATTAAATTATAATGAACTTTAAGGATGGGATTAATTGAAATTAATGAAAAAATAATTACTCACACTACTGATTTGATACAACTTTTTTTTTTTTTTTACAATGACATGATTAAAGATGACTGAAAACATATCCTTTGATATTTGGTGTAAAAAATATTCCAAAATTGAAAATCTGGATCAATTGATTTTATGGTTTCCACTTTATGCTCAATAATTATGTTTAAGGGTGTACAAGTAATCTGTCTAACCCGACCAACGTGATAAAAGAAATAATGAATTTTGAGAATTTAGTGGCAAAGATAATGTTCTTTATATGAGAAGTCACAAGTTCAAAAGCTAACGAGACCTGACTTGGTTATTTCAAATTAGGCCGAGCTAAATTATTCATGTTTAGTTGATGTCTGAAGTTATATATTGACTTAAGTTGTTTCTTGTTTGGTAAGAATTTGATGATTCAAGGCATGATTTGATATTACAGATTATTTTGTCTTACAAAATTCTTAATACCAATAATAAAACTATTCGTATTTTTTATTTTGATTAAAAGAAATTGTACAGGAAAATGAGTTATGTACAAATTAAAAATATGCTGGGTTGCTGAACAAAAAAATTATTTATTTGTAATACAATTTCAAAAAATATTTTATGTAATTCTTTTTTAGATTGCATATATTTGTTAATTTAAAAGGTTAAACTACTTTTTTTTTTTTAACTGCTGATTTTACAATTGATAAAGTTATAAGTTTTTATATACATAAATGAAAACAAAATTAATAGTTTATTTTATATTTCTTGAAAAGTGATTAAAAATAATAAAAAATAAAGTTAGGTCTCATACCTAACAAAATATTGTTTATTTATCATTATATTAATAGCGTTCTCTGATGTTGTTTTTATTATTAATTAATATATACGCTGTGATGAATTATATAAAATGTTATTACATAAAAGTTGTTATTTTAAGATTCTTATTAAGAACATTTATGTTGACGTATGTGGATTACGTTTTATTTGTACTTTTTAATTATTAAAATTAATTAGTTATGCATTTATATATGTGTTATATTTTTTTTGTTAATGAAATGTGAAAAATCCAAAAATCTTGACCTTCTAAAACATAGATATCAGTTCCACAAATTTGAAGTTATGGTGCGTTTGAATCGTGCAAGGATTAGTGCAAGAATAGCGATTTTTGGGTTAGTGATTGAGAATAGTGCTAACCCAAGAGATTCAAGAATAGCACTAACTTTGGCTATTCCGGATTAGTAGAAATGTTGTTTGGATTGTATGTTAGGAATATCAAAGGCCAGCGGGTGCTAAATCGCTAACCCAACGTTTTCACGGAATAGCAGAATAGAGCTAATCCGGAGCTATTCTTAATCTTCGTTTCACGTTTGGATGACCCTCTTCTGAGAATAGCTCTATTCTCTGAGCATCCAAACGCTTATATATTAGAATAGTTGGTTATGGATTGAAGGTATCATAAACCGATAATTATGGATCAAATTGAAAACGCACACAAAAACCGATCAACCCAATCCGAGTGCACTCCTAATTATGCTTGAACTAATAACAATAACCTTTCAAAAATTAAGATAAATTAACTTCATTATTTTTCTATTTGAAGCTGATCAGTGCTATTAGAATGAGAAAAATGACACAGCGGAGCCGGCTCCGTCACAGAACGGCACGGTTATGGTATGGGACAACACGATATGCATATTAGTTGGGTGTTGTGACCATTCACGTGCCGTGATCATCTTTTGAAACTTTGGCACGACATGGTATGTCACGTGAAAAATCTAGTCACGGCACGACACAAACACGTGATCACGCGAGTCAATGTAATTAGGACCATTAAATATTGATTAAATGGTGAATCTTGAATAAACTAACTTACATTATGATCAAATGGTCACGCGAGACGTTTGGTCACAGCACGTTTGGGCACAACGTGACTCACATGACGTAACTATTCACGTGCTGTGACCACTCATTGACATTTTGGTCACGGCCATAGTCACAAGATTCACGAATTATTTCCGAATTAAACCCAAATAATTCATTTTTTGGTGATGCCGAATTATTCGGTTGACCGAACTTTGACCGAATTAAACTCGAATAATTCACGATTTTTACGAAATTTTCCCAAATTTTACGAATTATTCGCGGATTTTTCTCAGAACATTTTTTTTGCTCTCTTGCAGGACTAAGATATCTAGTCCGAATAATTCCAAATCATTCTTGAATTATACTTGAATTATTTTCGAATTACGAATTTTTGACCTCGCTGAACCGAACCCGAAGAATTTATTTGTCACTATGATCACAACATAACAGGTGAAAAATTAATCTAATCACAACACAACACGATATAATATCAAAATCACAACATGTCAGTCACATCACAGTACTTTTTTTACACTTGATCCAATCCAAGTGTCATCACGTATGTTAAAATCACAACATGTTAGTCACATCACAACACCTTTTTTGCATTTGGTCCAATCCAAGTGCTATCACGGTGTCAGATTCGTAATCAACCAACCAAAGGACTGGTGAATGTTACGTCAAATACCATCGAAGATTAAAGCAAGGGTCCGTGTGAAACGGTTCGCTTACAAGAATTATGCACCTGAATTGAAATTGCACAGTCGAACTTTCAAAATCCAACAATCAAATTTTGCTTATGCCTCTCGTAAACATCTTTTAATCAGAACTTTGTCCACGTGCTCACTTTCTTGGTAAAAAAACTATTTCTTTTTCTCACCAATCAACTGTGCTCTCATTAGTGTTGCTTTATGCTTTGGCACCCCGTAAATTTTTTTAATTATTATCCTAATAATTCAAAATTAATACGTTACTACCTTATCATTAAAATTGAGTTTTTACCACCTATGCAAGTTAGGATGGCGCACTAAATTGGACCGGTAAGCAAGCTAATTTTTTTTTTTTTTAATTTAGTTATGTTCTCTTCTGTTGTGTTTGAAATTTTTGTACTAATTTTTTTCCTATTCTATTCTCTGTGTAGTGTTTATAATTATATGTTCGCATCAAATTAAGCGGAGAAATTGTAGAAAATAAAACGTACATGTTTAACAAATAAATATTTGTATTACGTTTGAACAAAAAATTACTACAACAAATTATACACACAATTTGAGCAGCGTTTTATACTATTGGTGAGCAAATTACTACAAATTATACGTACAATCTAATCAATGTTTTATACTACAAATTATACACACAACAAAATATAATTACAAAAAAGTTGGTGCCCAAGTCCAGCTTGCACACCTGCCCAATTTGATGCATCAGTCCAGTTTGCGTTTGTAGTAAAAACTCAATTAAACTTGTGCACCGACCTAATTTGATGCATCAACTGTGCTGGCGTTGGTGGTAAAAATTCAATTTTAGTACAATTCATAGTAACTAATTAATTTTGAATTATTAGTGTGCTAACTAAAAAGTTTTCGGTTTGGCACCACACCCACTCTTTCGTCAGTCCGCATCGTCTCCATTAACTCAAAAGAACATCTTTTGAATTCATACATATCGGCTGTCCGATTGTAAATGGAGTCCATCCGGTCTCGGTCTAAAATATAGGAGATCTTTAATATTAGTGCATATTTAATTCGCACGAATTTTAAAAGCTGATCAGACAATTCAAATGCATTAACTCGAAAAATTTATTTTTCAGTTAACGCAGAGGATACGAATTCCTCTTTGGATGCATATATTCCTCGTAATAAATTGTAAATTAATTTCATTCTCACCAAAAAGCTAATGACTAGTGTCCTACCTACTAATGGAGTGCGTATCCTCTGAGGTATCTCAACTTTTGCGTGACCGACGTGTCCGGTGCCTATTCGGGGTGATGTAGGGGGTCAGTATTATGTCTGCTTTGAGATTCGTGTACAACGTATTTAAACGGTTGGGATTTTCCATAAAGTCACGCAAAGTTTGAGATATCTCAGAGGATACGAATTCCTACTAATGTCAATATGCCATACATGTCCCCTTCCGAAAAGGACAAAACCCGTTTACTGGAGCATAAATAAATAATCAGTAAACAAGTACAAAAAAAAAATCAACTTGAGCTGTTGCTAAATTTGATCTAGAATTCTTCACAACTCAAATCCAAATCCAACAACAATACCTTCGTAATTCAACTGGAGAGGGGGAACCGGAGCAGCTACACTGAGAGCTCTCCTCCAATCCCTCTCTTTTTTTCTAATTAAATAATATTAAAAAAGAGTACCTTTCTCCTTTGGTTCTATCTCATATTTCTCTTTCTTGCTTTCTCCCACCCGATGCCGGCGACAGCGGCGGCGGCGGCTCCGACGACGAGCACGCCGGAGCAACTCGCCGCTCGTCTCTCCTCCGGCGAAGCGGGCGAGTCGCTTCTCACTCCTCTGAGGGAGATCAAGAACCAGATCATCGGAAACCGTACGAAGAAGCTGGTTTACTTGAGGTTGCACGCTGTGCCGAGGATTGTTGCTCTCTTGTCTACCCCTTTGTTGCCACCACCTATCATTGTTCAGGCCGCTGCAGCAGTTGGGAGCTTTGCTTGTGGGGTCGAGGAGGGGGTTCGTGCCGTGCTTGATGCTGGCGCGGTGCCTAATCTCACTGTGCTTCTATCTCATCCTGATGCTAAGGTAGGTTTGGCCAGATTGCTTTTTGTATTGCTAATGGGGTAATTTGATTTCTGGGACTGTGCTGTTACTTTTATAATAGTTAGTCTTAGTCATTGATTAGTATGTTTTGCTGGAAACTAGTGTTTTTGGTACTCAATACTACTTGGGGTCTTCCATGGAAGACATTTGTTGGGTTTAGACCAGTGTTGTAAATAACGGTATGCGGTTATTGGACGGACAGAGTACCGCCAAGCAATTAGTTGGGAATAATCGGCCATAATCGGAAATAATCGGTCGATTAGTCGGAAAAATCCATGACTGCTTGGTCACCTCCAAAGACTAATCGGCTGATTAATGTGCCTAAATGGACATTTTTTACAACACTGGTTTTGGGTTTAGATAGATAATAAAAGCCAGAAACTGAAAGGCTGACATTGGTACTGCTAGTTTAAATAGATAATCAAAGCTCAATTAAGCACATTAAAAATTAAAAAAAGAAAGAAAGAAACATACTAGTTAACAAGTTGTCAGGAGTAGTGAAACCTGATTAGCTCATGTACTAACAGGTAGTTGATTCAGCTGCACGCACTCTTCGAATAATATTCCAATCAAAGATGGCTCCAAAATATGACTTCCTCTTGGAAGAAAACAAGGCATTTCTTCTCTCCCTTCTGAACAGCACAAATGAAAACATAACAGAATTCGCCGCTAGCATTATAGCTCACTCTTGCAAGAAACCCACTGAACAAACTTCGCTCTGTGATGCTGGAGTAATGCAAAAACTTGTGTATTTATTAAGCGGTTCTACAAACCAAAGGGACACTTGTTTAAATGCCATATCAGCAATTGTAAGAACTAACTCAGATGCAGCAGCCAAGTTCATATCCACAGGCAACGGAAAAGCTTTCAATTCATTGATGGGGTTGATACAAGACAGGTACGATGTAGCCTAATTTTCTAATTTGCAGTTAATTGTTACATATTATCTATACATGCTTGTGTACACTTTTAGAGCTTCTTGTGCTTTTACTTATTTGTCAGGAAGATCTTTCAGTGAACTTCAAGAATTTTAGGTGTCTTTATTTTTGTGGGAATTGATGAATTAAGAATAGACTATTGGTAATTGTCCTTCTTTCTCCTTCTTATCTCTATCTCTGAGCCTAAACTTGCATAGGATTACATCAGGTACCCTCGTACAAGATTGCTTGCATGTGTGTGCTTGATTACAGTTGAGCGGGCCTTTCCAGTGTACTTCCAGGAGATGCAGATCAAAAGTAAGCTGATAGTTATCCTTTTGGATCTCATTGAAGAGGCTGGTTGTGTTGGAGATGATGCTCCATTTGTGCTGAAAGGTTTAATTGAGGAGAGTGAGGAGCTACACAGGCAAGCACTATCAGTAACTGCCGCTGAGAGGCTTTGTGGGTACCTGCGCAAGGGTAAAGCTGTTTTGGAAGCAAGACGACTCGAAGGAATATTGCTTGTGTTGGGTGAACTCAGTTCAAAGTTGGAGCAGTCTAGAGCTAAGCTTATTGAACTACAGGTATGTTATTTTGCACTCTTCTCTCTCCAAAGAACAGATAGTATACCTAAATTATAAAATTGGTTGGACATGTACAATGGTTTGCTTAATGCATTCATGTGCCAAAATTATGGCCGGTATATGCCGACTGCTATTATGCACTCTCCTTGCTGTTATAAGAGCTGATGCCAAAATATAAGTTTAATAGCAAATCGTAACCTTCACTAGCTTATGTCAATTTATTTATGTGCTTTCCTACTTTTTTTTTTTTTTAAAATGCCATGACAGAAGCTGTCAGGTGTCCTACTTCTTAGTGATTCTATTTTTTTTCCCTCTAGACATACTGTTTCATTTCATTATTTTGTTCAGTAACAATTTTTTAATGTAGGTTCCAACCTTGGTAATCGATCTACTTAAACATGACTGTGCTCAAGTTCGTACTGCTGCTTGCTGTGTTATCAAGAACATTTCACGATCACTCAAGGTTATTTCCTGAAGTCAATGTCGCTCAGATAAATAAACCCTCTTTGAAAAATTAGGTCATTTTGTGACAGGATTTTCCTTTTAGAATCTTTGTGCAGGTCGCTTTGGCACAGAATCAACTGTAATGCCCCTGGTGCAGCTTTTATGTGACTCATCAACCTCTGTACAGGTAGGCATAAGCGATACTATTACTTTCTCTCTCTGTTTTTTTAAATGCCATCATTTCTGTTTTGGAGAGGGTACAGAATGGAGTTGTTGGTTATAAATATAGCAGTTTTGAAATACCTATCTGAAATTCATGTCTGTGATATAACCATTGTAAATTGTAAATTTTTGTAATTATCATTTGACCATTAGGCTATTAACTTATTGCAGTGCTGTTTATTATTTCATTATTAGCCTTATAGTGAACATGTAACTTGCAGACGGCTGCACTGGATGCTATTTGCAATGTGGCTGTCAACTTGACGACCAAAAAGTCAGTGCTCTTACAATGTGGGGGTGTCTCAACACTATCTCAACTTGCTAGGTCAATGCATTCAGAAGTGCGGTTAAAGTCAGTAAGGGCTCTGCGAAATCTCATGTTTCTGCTGGGCAGAAAAGACAAGGACTTTATTTTTACAGAGCTGACTGCTTCTACATTGACAACCCTGATTTCTGGTAACCCTTTTTCTCCATAATGCATTTAGGAATCCCGGTACCAGTATACTGCTCAATGCTGGTAGCAGACTTGTGAAGATCCTGTTTCAAATGAAGGCAAAAAATTGACATAAATTACATATGTAAACAACAGCTAAAAATTAAGTACTGAAAGAAGGCTGATGCCTGGTACTGTGCTCAACAGAAATTAGGATCAATACTGACAACACCCTAAACTGAAGGTTAAATATTCTACCCAGAGACATTGGTATCAGAATTAGCTGGCATTGGGCCATGCCTGTATTTTCTTGATACATATGGGCTTCTTTTTGTCTGTCATTCTCTTGGATTTTCATAATTTTCTTTAAGCCGCACAGTTAAAGTGTTAAGTCCTTGTTCCTACCCAAAGGTGAAAGCTCAATTTAGCACTCATAACTGAACAATGGCAAAACTAACATCAAATGAAAAAAATTATTGATATGGTTGTTGAAATCTTGCCAAAGTATTAGTGCCAGCATTTTATTTTGGTGCTAAAACTAGAAGTAACATGTTACAGATCCTGATCCTCTTGTTCAAGAGCAAGCCTTAGCATTAGCTGGCAACTTTGTTGATGGATGCGGTGACTCTACTAAATATATCTTTTCAGAAGATATTTCAATTTTAAATGCTGTTTCCAGACAGTTAAAAAGTGCAGGCTCACCTGGCATGTGTATTCAGGTCAGAGTTAACTTTGAACACCCATCGGTATCAAGTGGTGTAATTTGTCTTCAGAGAATCTGACAAAAGTAGCTTTTAACCCCTATTACTTTACAACTTGAGCCAATGTGAAAGAAGCAAATAAAAAAGAAACTTTGTCGCAAAGGGGAAAGGCTAAATTAGAAGATTGAAAATGTTGTCAAAAACAATGGATATTTAGGTCTACTGCTGTCTTGTTGAGAGAATGGCAAGGCCTGTAATATCATTTGATTCTGGTAAATGCAAACGCTAGACTCTGTGATATGAAATTGGGCTTGTCATATCATCAAGGGTTTCTAGGAGTTGAGCTGTTTAATGTCCAATTAAGGCTCGAGTTGACTAATCGTATATCAAAAACATATAAAGCCTAGTGAAAAATATATTTTTAAGAGAATTAAGGTTTGATCCAAGAAGCTGCAAACTGCTTGCAGAAATGTAGTTCTGAAATAAATAATGTATAGTATGAATCAAAAAGTTTTTTTAAAATGGTGAGGAAAAAAATAAGATCATAAGAGGCTTCTTTGTGATGCCCTAAAAAATTGTACGCTATCAAAATCTGAGTACATGTAGACAATGTCAGTGATAGTTTCGCTCCAGCTGGGCAGCAACATCAATTTAGAATGTAAATTATTAACATTAAGGAAAACTACGATGTGATTTTAATGTAAGAATTTATTTCCTTTTTTCAGGGAATGTCCTTTCTTGCCAACATAGCAGCCGAGAATGACTTGCACAAAGATGCAGTGATGGATTGCATACTCCCAGTTTCTCCAGACCTAAACATTTCGACTCCTAATTCCTTCTTAGTTAATTTCCTACAGAGCAAGGAGAGGTTGTTGCGACTTTCATCTCTCTGGTGTTTGGTGAATCTAGTTTATCCAAACCACAAAAACTCTCTCAAATACTCTCTCAGGGTTTCTGCTCTCCACAGTGCTGGGATAATATCTCAGTTGAAAACTATGGTCAATGACCCCTGTTTGGATTGCAAGGTACATCCTTTTCATATTTTATCTATGTAAAAAAGAGCCTTAGATAAGAGTTGCTTTGTTGCTATTTTGTTGGTGCAACTTTCAGTTTAAAGGACATCACATTGTTCAAAACTTCAAATCTATTCCTGTACTGTGCCTGGCCCAACTGGTTATTATCCAATATTTGCCAGTATTAAGCACTTAGTTAACACCTTAATGATTTACAGGATAGCTTCAATTAAAGAACAACAATAAAATGGAGCAGAGAAAAGGAAAATACTGCCATTACATACCTTATTGCTACAGTTGTATTGCTTGATTACATTATATTTTTTTCCATTGTTTTTTCAGCTTCGCGTAAGGATGGTGCTTGAGCAATGCCTTGAAAATAGAGAATGAACAGCATTGTGACTTATTCATGAATCATCCTCCCTTTTATTTAACGGCTTCGAATTGCGACTGCACCACGATACAAGTACCTCCAGAGGACCCTGAAATTGAGCGAACCTATTTACCGGGAACTGGACCATGGATTTTTGTCCTATTCAAATTTTGTGATGGTTAGGGAATCAAGCCTATCTGTGAGTCTTTGTTCTTGCCTGCTGCTTGTGTCATATTGTTTTGGCTCTGAGTTGTGTTATCAAAATTTGTATAATACTGTTGATAGTAAGACGTCCCTTAAAATTCCTGCGTCTCTGTTTTTTTTTTCTTATTTATTTTTTCTTTTTTAAGTAATGATATTCCACCCGCACACATTGAAGTCAAAACACGGAAAGAAAATTTACCAAAAAAAAAAGAGAAAGGAAAAGGTGTTTTATGCATGGACCTATTCTAGACCTTTTTACATGGTAAGTACATGGCGAGGTTCGTTTTGCCAGAGATTTTATCTTAGTTTGGGGCAGCAGTGAGTTTTTAGGTTTCATTTGTTGGATAACTATTCTGCTCTTCTAAGAACCTGCCTTGATCTATTGACAAAGGTATATGATTTTTATATGGGAGATTATGGGTTTGAAACTTACAAAGTGGAGAAATCTTTTGTGCATAGATGTTTGAATAGATCAAAGGTATATGATTTTTATATGGGAGATCATGGATTTGAAACTTACAAAGTGGAAAAATCTTTTGTGCATAGATGTTTGAAATGTCTTGGTAGCTTGACTTTCAACTCATATTTAAAATAAATAAATAAACTATTTTTCTTTTCTGATGTCTTAAGACTAAAATGAATCAGATTCAATCGTTGTGTTACTATTTTAAAATGATTTGAAACCCACTAAGTGGAGAAATTTTTTGTACATAGAAGTTTAAGATGTGTTGGGTGGCTTGATCTCTAACTCATATTAAAAAAAAAAAAAAAATTGCTTTTTTTGATGTCTTAAGACTAAAATGAACCTGATTCAATCCCTGTGTTACTATTTGAAAATGAGTCAATTTGTAGACAAAATTACCAAACTCCGAGATTAGCTATACACTTTACCATATCGGACTCGGCTACCACGGGATCAAAATCCAATATTTAGTAATTAATTCGTTGGTTGATAATTTCATAATTAATTATTCTCACTATTGCAATAGGAATAGATCCGGCAAAGCAACATTTGCAACCATGCAATTTCACGAAAGATGTTCTTATATACATAGAAAAGAGAAGGGTATATAACACTTAAATTAAACGAGTGATAATAGACTGAAAATCGGATTTTTTTTTTTAATAGAACTGTTTTTTAAAAAATTAACAGAACAAGCACTATACGTGGGAAAACTAGGAATCGGTGGAGGCAAAAAACTATTTTCTTCACCGATCTCTAGGATTGGTGGAGCAAAAAACTTCACATTTATCTAAAATCAGCATTGTCGGTAGTCCGAAAATGGCTCCACCGATCCGAAAAGTGCTTGTTATGTTATAACTTTATCACAAAAAATGCTTGTTCCGTTAAAAAGATTAAAAACAGTTCTATTTAAAAAAAAATCCTTAAAAACTATATATAGAGATCATTAACAATATGTCATAGTCAATTAACGAATTACATTGCAACATTAATTTTCTAATTAGTACAGAATCAGCTAGAGTGTAAAATAATAATCAGTACATAATTAATGCACATATACATATAAAAAATCAATTAAAAAATCACCTAAATGTAAGGCAAAATTAATTTTTCCTAGCTACCAGAGGTGTAAGAGCCAGGCTGCATGCACTTATATTTAAAAATAAACATCCTAAATAAATGGCCGGCATGCATCAACACTTAGATTGATGGCTGCCGCAAGCGCAACATACGACGCGGCATCCTCGGTGCAGTTGATGTGCTTTGTCGAGACCTCAACAGTTGGCTGTGCACGGCTCCCTTCACCGCCTACTGAAGTCGAAACCACGAAGCCGCTTCTTCTACTTGCTTTGTAATCTATTGATAGAATGCCGGTTTGGTTTGGATTCACCAACCACTCGAATGGTCGACTGTCAGTCGCCTTTTCAAACCTGATGTGGATGCACGGATCTGACGCCGCATGCCAAGCCGCTAGGCGTCCCCATGGAACCCATTCAGTTTCGCCAAGTTGCTCTATCAGCCATGCTAGAGGTTGCATTTTCGGTACATAAGGCACTACCATTGTGGCAACCGCTACAGGGGAACCTGACGTGTCGCATATCGTGACCGACCAACCACTCCTCAGTTCAACCTTTTTCTCACCGGAGCATAGTTGTTGCCGCAACCAACCGTTTAGGCCTTTGGCTGGCTTATCCGGTAGCACCATATTCGCTTCTAATCCAGGACCCCATGTGAAGGTGCTTGTAAAAGCCGGTTGTGGAGTCGAGCCATGCACATAAAAGATTTCGACATTTCCCTTGAGATTTCCAGTGAACTTTAAGGAGAGACGCTGGTCAGGCTCGGCGCGAACTGACACGTGCAACTGTGGGGAAGACACACCAAGCCTGTTCTCTTTCTTGGCTTTCTTGTCAAGATCCAACCATCCACAATGGAACCAGGTCTCTTTATCGTGTCGCACCGGTCTGAAATCAAGCGGCAATGTTAACGTACCCAAGAGCCGGTCAGTGCTAAATCCACAGGCAGGCCCACCGGTAGACCGGGCATGAAGCTCGAAGGTTAGGTTGACGGGTTTCTTGGAGCAGGAAAGGCTGCTCATCTCAGCATCTGACAAGTCGAAGACGGCGGATGGTTTGCTGAGTAAGGCAGCCATTTCTTGTCCATTGGAGAAGAAAGCAGGGATGTCAGAAATCTTGCAAGAGCGTCTCTTGAAGAAGATCTTGCAAAATATGGATTGGTGTGATTGCATGGAATTACCAGATTCGGTGGATACCCCATGAGGCAGAGGCAACCTTAGAATTAGGTTGCAGATCACCAGTCGAAATAGATTGCAGTTGCATTGATCCATGATTAGACACGAGGAAGAGAGATAGGAGAGAGAGAGAGAGAGGGCTTATGAGTTGATTAATTAAAGTGTTAAACCTTAGATTTTGGCAAGTGATGTTTGTTTAGGAAGATAGATAGATAACAGGAACATTCATGACTCGTGAGTCATGAGCGACCCCTTAAATTCTCTTTCTTTAAATGGAACTGATACACTCAAGATCGAATTATCGAATTTTTTTTATAAACCATAATTAGATAAAAAGATTTTTATGAAACTAACATGATTACTTTTTATTTTACAAAAAATTATAAGAACGAAAATGTTATTTCGGTTCCAATTTTTTTTGGAACGGAATTATTATTTCTTTCCCAATCGTTTTTACAGATTTTGAGAGAAAAATACGTTGAAAAATTATAAAAATGTATGAAACTTAATTGCCATTTCGGTCTTTAAAAAAAAAAAAAAGTTTCGGGACCGAATTGTCATTTTGAACGGTCTGATTCAATTGTAATCAATCCGTAACATGAGAGGATTTTTTTTTTTTTTTTTTTTTGAGGATAAAGAATCCGACACGGCATGGGAAAACATGAGGGGATGTGAATTCTGGTCATGGTCTGTAGACTGGAGTGCGTAACTGCGTATCCACTGTGATATCTCAATTTATGCGTGACCCACGTGTACGGTGCTTATTCGGGGATACCGCGGGGGCCAGTATTAGTTTTGCTTTGAGATTCGTGCAGAATGTACTTGGACAGTTGAGATCTTCTAAAAAAACACTCCAAAATTTGAGATATCTCAGAGAATGCGAATTCCTGTAGACTGTGATCTGCTGAAAATTTCAATTCAATTAAAAAATAGGCACTCACTGATAGCTTCTATCAGTTTCTCAAAGAAAATTAAAAAATAGGCACAAGAAACCGAACACGTCTCCTCTGCGTAAACTCAAAGGGGATCTTTTGAATTAATGCATTTTGGCCGTCTGATTTTAAACGGAACCAATCTGGCCGTCTAATATTAACACAGGATCCCTTAATATTAGTGCGGATCTAGTCTGCACGACTTTTGAAGCGGATCGGATGGTGCAATTAACTCAAAATATTCTCCTTTGAGTTAATGCAGAGGATACGAATCTAAGAAACCAGAGTCGGGTGAATTCACATTCACTGAGATATCTCATATTTTGCGTGACATTTTGGAAAATCTCAACCGTTCAAATACGTTCTGCACGAATCTCGAAGCTAAAATAATACTGGCCCCTACGGTTTACCCGAATAGGCACAGGACACGTCGTTCACGCAAAATATGAGATATCTCAGAGGATACGAGGGTACGCACTGCGGTGCAATCACAAAAATAAATAAATAAAACTGACTTGTGAGGTGGAAGTACGATCCATACTTTAAGAGTTAGACAAGTCCCCAACCTCCCTGCTTCTCTCCCCAGTCAAATCTCAGAGAGAGAGAGAGAGAGAGAGAGAGAGAGAGAGAGATGTGGGGAAGATACTATTGGGGAGAGAGAAGCGATCATGGCGGAGATGGAGGTAGCATCGGGATCGTGGTCTTGTTCGCATGGCTGTCGAGCAAGGAGAGGAGCGTCAAGCCATACCTTAATCTCTTCTCCTCTCTCCAATGGAATTCTTTCGTGTGCCACTCCGAGTTTGCCACTCTGTAAATTTTTCTCAATTTTTAGAGCAGGATTAATTGTAGATTAGCACTGATTTATAGTTTAATTCCAAATCATGCTACCCCGATGATAAAATTTGTTAGTTGCTTCGTTCAAGCAAACTTATGCTATAATTCTCCATTGCTACCAGGTTTTTCCCTGAAAAAGCTGCATCACTGGCAGACGGTGTAATTAAAGAACTTGTTAAGGTTTGTTCAACAATATTTCCTGCATTCCTTTAGGAAGAATAAAATAGAGATTCTTGGTCTGGCTTTTTGGAGTTGAAACAACAGATCTCAATGCCACACCAGTCTCTTTTCTGTACTCTATTATTCTATGTTTTCTTGTGTCATTGTATCTATGTTTTTTTTAAGCCCCCCAATCAGGACTGATCAAAGTCTGTAACTTAATTTTGGTCAAATGGATAGTTTAAAACAACCTATTAGTTCAGAACTTGGCTAAACCTGCTCCTTGTACCAGTATACTGTACTGAAACATTTCTATACATCTCTGAATTAATGAAGCTAGTGCAAGAAGTCCTGTGTTACCTGAAGCTACTTGAGAATACATTATTTCTTTTTATTCATAGTAATGTAAAAGTTTTAAACATTTCTCGATAAAATCCAGGAACTGAAACGGAGGCCCGTGCCTGTTGTATTTGCTTCATTCTCTGGAGGGCCAAAAGGTTGCACCTATAAGGTTCTTCAGGTTTGTTCTCTAACATAGTCATGCATGATTAATACTTGTTCAATTACTGAATATTTGCTAACGTTAGTATTTGATTAATAAGCTTTTGGTTTATGTTCAATTATTTAACTTCAACTTCTATTCTTATCCTTTTTGTTTGCAGTTGATCAATGAAAGATGCAAAGGCCAGCTTACTCCGGTACAACTCACACTGTTAGTTTAATGTACCCTGAATTTATGAAAAAGCCTGAGTACAAACTTGTAGGGATTGTGCAGAAACCAAAGGATTACACCCTTGAAGCTTAGGACCGAACCAAGTCCAGGAACACCATGTGTTTATATTTTATTGTTTGAGGATGAATTCAGGCTTAATCTCAGCTTTCAACAAATGAATTAAGTACCGGCTGACTTAGAGCCATACTGATGGAAGACCTGCCTATGTCCATTCGTACTAAGTACTTTTCCCCATTTGTTGGAATTTTATATGGATCAAAAGCATACTAAAATTAGGGTTTGTCCTGAATTCCAGTGACAAACCATACTATACGCCAGTCAGATCCTACACAGGTGGAGAATTGGTCAGTTGATGAAGTGTTTACTCTTTGTAGGATGAGTACCAGCTTGTAAGGAACTGTCTTTGCGGCCTGATTTATGACTCATCTCCTGTTGATTTCAATAGTGATATCGGTACCAAGTTTGTCCTTCATCCGACTGTTTTAAAAATTTCAAGGCCTCCCAGGGTTCTTTCTTGGATGGCGAGGGCCCTTGCCTCTGGGCTTGATGCCCTATTCATCAAAAATTTTAAAGAACAGCGAGCTGATTTTTGGCAAACACTCCATGCTTCAGCTGTAAGGATCTAATTTCTCTTTTTCTTGTGCTATATTCCATGTGTGCCTCTATAATACCTAAAATTGTTTTGTAAATATCCTTGTAACATGAAATATACTCGTACACATTCTTCCCTTTTCATAGAAAACAAAGAAACCTAGTTGTCCCTCTTTTAAATGGCTAAGAGAGGGGCAAATTTATACCTTTCGTGCATTCTTAGGGGGTATGTTTGACATTTCTTATTTTTCAGTATGCATAATATTCGATGTTCTGCATGTTTTTCAGAAAATCATTGTTATTTCTTTAGAGTGATTTGCATATATGATCATACAGTGTGACACTTTTCCATTTTGGTATCTGAAGTTTCAAAAATTCATATTGAATCCTGAAATTGGTCCCATATGGTTAAAATATGTTAAAAATAGTGATGGAAATCCTTGCTGTATTCCATATCAATGCTCTTCTTCTTAACAGATGTTACACTTAGGACCAATTTGGTCCAAATTGAAAACTTAGAGACCAATATTGGGAAAAGGGCAACACTCTTAAGGACCAATCCCGTAATTTAGTGCTTTATTTCTGTACAAGACAGAGAACTAAAATTTCAGTTGCCCTTGAGTTCATGTAGATTACAACTTGCATTGCAGGAATTTCTTTTGAAAGAAGGAAATCAAACAATTTTTATAGGTACAGGAGCTATAGATAATCTTATTCCAAAATTTAACTAAATAAACAAATGTGCAGAAAGTTGGTCCCATCCTCATACTATGCTCAGAGGATGACGACCTTGCCCCATATTCGGTAATTTCTGATTTTGCAAAACATTTAGAAGAATTGGGTGCAGATGTCAGGCTCACCAGCTGGAACAATTCTCCTCACGTTGGTACGTCTTATTAATGGAATTATCTTATGTTTCCTCTATGTCACCATACTGGTCAGATTAAATCCAGTAACGGGCTGTAGAAGCATCAAGTAGCAGTATCATTTGTCTCAGTACAGTCTCAAGCTTATAGTGAGCATGAATGGTTCAGTATTTGGTTCTGATACTTTGGTAAAGGTCAATGTATAGTAAAATGAGTCTGACAATGGAGTAGAAGAGCCACAGAGCTTTAATATATACTGTACTGAGGGCCAAACAAAGACATTCAGAATTTATTTCTGATATTCACTTTATATATTGCATATTTGGGTTTTGAGAGGGTTAAATTAATAGAGTTTTAAGCCCAATGATTGTTCAATTCAAAATAGACTCTCTGGTATGTCTGATGTTGTATTTGCTGTGAAATATATCAGAAGATATGTTACATTGGAATCTGTACCTTTATTTTGATCTTATTTCCATACCAAACTTATATGCAGGTCATTACAAATTCCACCCGGATGAATATAGGTCTTGTGTCTCCGATTTACTACAAAAGGCTTCCATTGTTTATTCAAGCAGGAGAGAACTAAATGGCCAATCGACAGGCCGGGTGGAATCAAGCAATAGCCTGACCAACTCCGGTCTCAACCTTCACAGGACTGCGTCAACATTTAACAAGAGGCTAAAAAGATCACCAATCCATCCAGCCGATCAGTACACCTTACCAAGCTCGATGGAATATGAAGAAAATCAAGAAGAAACAAAACCTGGCCTGTTACAAACCGAGAGCACATTGAATTTTAAATTGAACGGGGTTTTGGGTCAGATCCTTTTTGATGTTAGTGACCCGCAAGATGTAGAAGGGTGGGATCTGAATCTGCATTTGCCAATAAACGGAAGGAATAGTCATGTGTTTCCAAATTTGCATCCGAACAATCCTGGTTTCAATCCGATGAAATACATTAGACGGTCGAGATTGTAGATATGATGGGTGGAATAAGATATGAGTAACTTGCTGACTGAAACAAGCTGTAAGTTGCATCATGTTTAATTGAAAATAATATGTTTTGTTATAATTGGACAGCAATATTTCCCTGATCTTATTGGGTTTCTAACATGAGCAAAGTAAGAAATTTTGATATTGATAAATTTTACATGGATTATATTTGGGATGCAAATTGTGTAAAAAGAAAATTCGGCACATTACATAGATCTTGACATGATATTAATACGACCTAATAATTTGCTGTACTATGTGGTCATACCCAAAGATTGCCACAAGAAACTAGAGGTATATAATGTGGGATAGAACCAACCCATTAAAGCTTATTACTGGTAGAATATCTTTGAAGCCCTGTCTGATAATTTCTAATAAAGTCTAAAATTGCTATTGTTTTCTTACCCTAAAAATAATTATATTTTATTCTAAAAACTCTAAAGATGGATCATTTTGTTGTGAAAAAAAAAATTAGTTGAGAACCTTTTGGAATAAGATATCATTATTACAAATTAAATTAATAATTTTTCATAATGATTTATCGTTCCCAGACTGCTACTTAATTTGTTTTTGATACGACTATAAACCATTATTGTAAATAACAGTATGCGGTTGGTTATCAGATAGATAGGGTACTGCCAAGCGATTAATCAAAGAATAATTGAGAATAATCGACCATTATCAGAAATAATCGGCAGATTAAGCAGAAAAAATCATGACGGTTTGTTTACCGCCAATAACTAATTGGCCGATTAATCGGCCTAAACGGACTTTCTTTACAACACTGCTACAAACACGAGAGAGACTGAGTAGTTTAACAATATTATCTTTGCTAAACAGAGAGAAGATAAAACTGATATTTAAAACCAACAGATCTTCCGGTACTGGCTAAACTTTCGGACAAAAACAACCGTAATTACCAGTAAATAAACAAATTTAGGTATTTATTATCCGTAGTACCACAACCTACAAGGAAGTGCAAACAGAAAGTCTCCTAGTGTATTTAATATTTGGTCATATCTACAAAGACTACAAGCAACCAGTCTTTCATCATTTATACCTATCAACTATCTTAATTGTTCCTTAACACGGAAGCTTTGATAACCCATATTAGATTCTATATAAATCTCTAATAAACTTGCAAATTAAGGTGTGAAGTCACAAATTGGTGACTGAGATCTGAGATATGTATGATGAAACATTGCTCTTTTAACTTTTCTAAAAATCAGGCTTGCTCTGATTAATTCTTCCTTTGAATTTTCTTTTACTGGATATATTGTAAGACTTTTGCCTTTGCTGTTATTTTCATAAAATAACTTTGAAACTTTATTATTCGGCTTATTGAAATCCATTTGTTGGTAATTCGCCTACGCAAAATATTTTTTAGGGTTGCTAATAATAATCATTGGGAGAAAATTGTTCAGCAATCGCTCATGCTACAGCACGGGTATTGATACATCATGTACAATTGGTTAGCATTAAGTTTGATGCATTGAAAATGATAAATTTGTACAAATTCATAGGTGATTCATTCTTTAATCTTTATAAGAGCATCTATATCACTGAAACTTAATTCCCTGAAACTTAATTGGTTTCTAAATAATTGTTAATCACTTTTTAGAAATTAAGGTCTCTAAAGTTTCTAATTCTCACATCCCTTAAATTAATTTTAGAATTTCTATTAAGCCACGTCAGCAACAAAATAAAAAAAAAGAAATAATTTGAGTCAATCATTTGATCAGCATGGAGTTTATAAACAGTTTCTTAATAAATAAAACTTTACTGTATAGTTTCTAAATAAGAAACTCTATCACATCTCTAGAACTGGATTTAAAACTGACACATCAGATTAGAAACTATAATAGTTTCAGGGATGTAGATGTTGTAATGCACTAAACTTTGCATATTATTTACACTTAATACCTATGTAAAAATTAATTTACACTTAATAATGCATCTATTTTGAACAAAGATAAAAATTGATTTAAACTTAATACCCATGAGTAAGTTTCCGGAAATCTAATTTAATAATTATCCAAAAATATTGGAAGGAGAGAAGAGATCGAGAAAGAGGAGAGAAAAAAGATTGATTGAGATAAGAGGAGAGGAGATAAGAGAACGGGAGAGAGCGGGGGCATAGCTAGAATTTCAAATTAAAGAGAATCAAATATGAATGAGTTTCAAGCATATAAAATTTGTATGTTGTTAATAGAGGTCAATTTAACATTTCTATAGCATTTTCTACTAAATTATACAGAAATTTACCAATAAATACAAAAAATTTAAAAATAAATGGAGTCAATTGACATCCATTTACATTGAATGTCTCTATCTCTGAAAGAGAGTGATCGGGAAGGTTTGAAGAAGAAGAAAAAAAGTTGTTAGAAAATGAGTTAAAAATATTTAAGAAAAAAAAAATTGGAAGAAAAAACATGTTTTCTAACTTTTAAATTCCACTTGATCAAATCTTTTACATAACTGATTACAACTAATTTGTTTTAACTTTTTTAACATTTGTTGGCTAAAAATAATGCTGTAGGTTGGAAACGACATCATGTGACGAAATTTCATAAACTTCTAGAAGTAGTTTCAGTGGTTCTAATCAAAACGGATACTTATTATTTATTAATTTTGACCGGAGACCACGTTTTTACTGCATTCAGTGAAACATATTTACAACCCGAATTTTTTATTAATAGAAAATAAATTAATAAAATATCGAGATTGGAGATCGGTTTTGATTTTTGTCGAGAACTAAGAAGTACGGGCTACGTTAACCCGTCCGGGTTACATCCCTAATTAACCAATTCCTAATCTTAGCGGTTAAAAAAACAAAAAACTCAAAACCCGGACGGGTTTACCCTTCCCGTCCAGACCCAGGAAAAAAAAAAAAAACCCAAAACCCGGACGGGTTCACCCTTCCCGTCCAGTCCAAAAAAAAAAAAAAAAAAAAAAAAAAGCAAGCCCGGACGGGGAAGTAAGACCCGTCCGAGAAACTTCACATTTCAAACATCATGCTTATATATTTTTTGTTTTTTCTATTATATTATTATATTATATTATATTATTTTTTGTTTTATATCGAATATAATAATATAATATAAAAACAAAAAATAATATAATATAATATATATAAGTAGGGCTGTTAAAAAAATTCGTAGTTCGTGATTCGATTCGGGTTTGATTCTAGTTTAATTCGATTCAAAATGGGTTCGAATTGAAACGAATCAAACTAGGTTCGGTTTCAAAATTAATTCAAACCAAACTCAAACATAGCTTGGTTTGATCGAAATGGGTTCAAACCTAGCCTGGTCTAATTAACCCGTCCGAGTTACATCCCTAATTAACCTATCTCTAATCTTAGCGGTTAAAAAAAAAACCCAAAACCTAGACGGGTTCACCCTTCCGGTCCAGACCAGGAAAAAACAAAGTTCGTGAACCCATTTCGATCGAACCAGGCTAGGTTTGAGTTTGGTTTGAATTAATTTCGAAATCGAACCTGGTTTGATTTGTTTCAATTCGAACCCATTTTGAATCGAATTAAACTAGAATCAAACCCGAATCGAATCACGAACTACGAATTTTTTTACCAGCCCTACTTATATATATTATATTATTTTATGTTATTATATTATATTATTTTTTGTTTTTTATATTATATTATTATATTCGATATAAAACAAAAAGTAATATAATATAATATATATAAAATCATAATATAATATAATATAATATAATATAATATAATGATATAATAGAAAAAACAAAAAATATATAAGCATGATGTTTGAAATGTGAAGTTTCTCGGACGGGTCTTACTTCCCCGTCTGGGCTTGCTTTTTTTTTTTTTTTTTTTTTGGACTGGACGGGAAGGGTGAACCCGTCCGGGTTTTGGGTTTTTTTTTTTTTTTTCCTGGTCTGGACGGGAAGGGTAAACCCGTCCGGGTTTTGAGTTTTTTGTTTTTTTAACCGCTAAGATTAGGAATTGGTTAATTAGGGATGTAACCCGGACGGGTTAATTAGATCCGTCCGCTGGACGGGTTAACGTAGCCCGTACTTCTTAGTTCTCGACAAAAATCAAAACCGATCTCCAATCTCGATATTTTATTAATTTATTTTCTATTAATAAAAAATTCGGTATTTACAACTAATGAGAGATTTATATACCCAATGCGGATGTATTTTTGGACATTTTTTGAAGGGAAAATTGTCAAAATGCCACTCCAAAACTTTCAAATTGTCAAAATACCACTCTAAACTTTGAAATTGTAAAAATGTCACTCCAAACTTCATTAATTTATAGTTTTGTCATTTATACTCAATTTTTATACTATTTTTATTAAAAATTAACTGAAATATACTGTTTTGAAATACGTATTTATGTACCGGGTTGTGCAATTCTGAAATACGTACTTCAAAACAGTATTTTCCAGTTAATTTTTAATAAAAATAGTATAAGAATTGAGTATAAATAACCCAAATTAATGAAGTTTAGAGTGATATTTTTACAATTTCAAAGTTTAGAGCGGCATTTTGACAATTTAAAAGTTTTGGAGCAGCAAATAACCAATTTTCCCATTTTTTTAAAATTGACCTTACGCGAATTTTGGAAAAGTAGAGGAGTATTTTAATTTTTAAGTCACTGAATCAAGCCTTTTTTTTATTTTTATAATTTGATATTGGCGAATGTAAATTGCATTGCATTATCCTATCCTGTTGCTAGCTGTATGATTGGGACATTTCGATTAAATGATCGAGTCTCTATTTTTTTTAATTTATTTTTTTTGAAAATTCCTTGGCAGAAGGTGCCAGCCTGCCAGGATGAATTGATCGAGTCCGCCATTATTCAACTAATTTTTAAAATAAAAATAAAAACTAAATTTTTCATCTATAAATAATTAAATATTCATAAAAAAATCTTTTATTTTGATTTCAAACCTGCAACTTCTTACCGTCCTAACATGTAATTAATATTAGAGGAATGTAAACAACAGAAAGTTCTAGTTTTTATTTTTTTATTTTTTTTATTATTATTATTACAAGAAAGTTCTAGTTGATTACGAATGCATGCTTGCATGCAATTCCGGACTTGAAGTCTTTTTCTGATGAGCTGGATGTATGCGTTTAATTTAGAAATTGAATAGTCTTTTGCAATAAAAATGAATATATATATATATATATATAGAGATGGGCTATGGTGCATTAGACCATAAATCTAAAATTCAAAATCCAAATGACCGATTCAAACCGTTCATCTTGTTCTCCATATTAATATGTGCTTGGAGACCAAATTTTACATTTTTCTGAATTTTTTTACTATTTATTAAGTATTTTACAAAATTGTTGATCCAACGGTGGCTTAACAAAACAGTAAAATCAGCAGCCACCGTTGGATCAACAATTTTGTCAAATACTTAATAAATAGTAAAAAAATTCAGAAAAATGTAAAATTTGGTCTCCAAGCACATATTAATATGGAGAACAAGATGAACGGTTTGGATTGGTCATTTGAATTTTAAATTTAAGATGAACGGTGTTGATTGGTAAAGCCCATTCCGAAGTTTCCGAATTTTTTATTAATAGAAAATAAATAAATAAAATATTGAAATAGGGGATCGTTTCTGGGTTTTTTCGAGATATAGGTAGACCGGGATTACCTATCCCGTCCAAGGGACGGGATTAAATATCCCGTCCGGTTTAATCCTACGCCAAATCAACCTTAATCATCTTAGCGGCAAAAAAAAAAAAAATTTACGTGACGATACAATCAGACCCGTCTAGAAACAAAAAAAAAAAAGGAATTTTCGGGACGGTAAAATAAATGCGGTCCTTGAGGTGCATGCATGAATCACTTAAGAATGACCTCTTGAAGTTCAAGCTTCAAAATTACATTTTTTTTTTTTTTTTTACTCCGGACGGGTTTATACTGTCCGCATTTTTTTTTTTAATTCTGGACGGGTCTGATTATACTGTCCGCCTTTTTTTTTTTTTTTTCACCGCTAAACTGCTTAAGGATTAAATTATTAGCAATATAAACCGGATGGAATATTTAATCATGTCCCTTAAACGGAATAATTGGTCCTAGTCTACGAAAAAACCTAGAATTCTATTTCGATATTTTATTTAATTATTATTATTTTCTATTAATAAAAAAATTCGGTCCGAAGTTCACCGAATAAGGCCACATCCTCCACTTTTCTTCTCTCAAAAAAAAAAGATTTGACAATCGAAGGTTGCATGTCAATTACAAAAACTTCACGACAAGTTAATTCCTTCACGCAGTCGAAGTCTGTCAACAGAAAAGGCCAAATCGGGTACTTGTCAGAAACAAGGAACCAACGAACGAACAGAAAAGAGATTTAAGAATTTCTTATAATTTGTTTCCTCGCTTGTAAGATCCGTTGGAATCAGATATTCTCTGAATTTTCTGTGGGAATATGCTTCGACAGGCGCGCCTCCCTTTATTTCTTCTCGACTTGGTCGCACAGTTGTAAACGGAGAACTTCACACCTTTTCCTTTTCCTTCTCTATCGAACTATCTACCATCTCTCCTCTTCCTTCCTTATCCAACTAACCGGTTTGTTGTTCTCTAGCCGATCTCCATCACTTTCGAATTTCGATCCCTCTGTGAAAATCGTGGTTCATTTTCCCATCTTGATTTCGGCAATTGAGGTGTTTGATGAATTGCGCCTTTGAGGCAATAATTGCGATTTGAAGTTGTTTGTTTTATCTAATTTCGGGATTTTGGATGATTTACTCGGTAAGAAGCTACGCTTCAGTGGATACTAGTTAAATTTGGATCTTTTTGTATTCGAGAGGAGTTCTAATCATTGAACTCTTCCAATGGCTTAATTACTTGCCAGTTATATCTCCCATTAAATTCAGCAGAAGATCAAGTTTTTTCCATAATTTGATGATCTGGTTCATCAGATTTCTCCAATTTTATGGCGTTGGGGAAGTTGGGAAGTTACTTTAGAATAGTATCAGATCCTTTCCACCCATTTGGTGGGGCCGTAGACATAGTAGTGGTACAGCAACCTGATGGTACGTTCAAGAGCTCGCCATGGTATGTTCGATTCGGTAAGTTTCAAGGGGTGCTAAAATCCAGAGAGAACATTGTAAAGATTTCAGTAAATGGTGAGGAGGCTAGCTTTCACATGTACTTAGATCACAAAGGAGAGGCTTTCTTTCTTCATGATGTTGATACTGATGGAGAAGGAGAAGAAAGTGGTGTGGATTTTGCTGTGTCACCAGTATCCTCAGGGGATGAAAGAGAGGATAAAATGGTGAAAATTGAAAATTTCCAACCTCATGAGATTCATACTTTAAATACGCAGGGAAGTGAAAACTGCCAAGTAAACAAGGATCAAAATGTAGAAATTGCAGAGAAATCAGACAAGGATGAAAATGGCCAGTTTAACACGGGTCAAATTGTAGAAAAGGATGTGGAGGGGGGTGAAAGTATTCAAGTAAATGATAGTCAAATAGTAAAAAGGACAGGATCTGGACGAGTAAACATTCTTCAGCATATGTTTGGTAGGAGATCAATTAAACAAAAGAGCACAGCCTGTGTGGAGAGAGGTAATTCTTTGGAGAGGGCTGAGATGGCTGCTGATTTGTTGGAGATGAAATGGTCAACTAATTTATCAATGCGTGATCAGAAGGGACTTGAGTCAAATTCGGAAAATTTGAAGGGGCAAGGTGAAAATTTAGTCACTGACAAACCGGTGAATGTAACGGGGGTAGAAGAGAAGGTAAAAGTACAATTGACCGAGGCTGGTAGTACAGATCTTGATTTGCATGACAGTAAGCTTGCTGAAAGTGAGGAGGTTGATGTTACACTGGTTGAATTGGGTTCTGGTATTGTGGGGAATCAAGAAGAAAATTTGGTCGAACCGCAGGAAACAGTGAACATTAGGGTGGTGGAAGAGGGGGTAAAAGTACAACCAACTGAGGCTAGTAATGCTGATCTCGATTGCCATGAAAGTCTACTTGCTGAAAGTGAGAATGTGGGTTTTAGGGTGGTTGAATCCGATTCTGGCAATTTGGAATGTCAAGATGAAAATTTGACCAAAAATGGTGGATCAGAAAATTTAAGGGTGGTCAAAGAGGTGGTAGAAGTAGAGTTGACCGAGCCTAATGGTGCAGGTCCTGATTTGCCCCAAAGTAAAGTTGCCGAAAAAGATGAGGCAAGTTCGAATGTGGTGGACGAAGGGGTAAAAATACAACCAACTGACGCTGGTAATGCTGATCTTGATTGCCATGAAAGTGTACTTGCTGAAAGTGAGAATGTGGGTTTTAGGGTGGTTGAATCAGATTCTGGCAATTTGGAAGGTCAAGATGAAAATTTGGCTGAAAATGGTGGATCGGCAAATTTAAGGGTGGTCAAAGAGGTGGTAGAAGTACACTTGACTGAGGCTAGTGGTGCATCTCTTGATTTGCCCCAAAGTACGGTTGCCAAAAATGAGGTGATGAGTTTGAGTGGGGTTGTTTCAGATTCATGCACTTCGGGGGTCCAGGATGAAAATTTGTTTGAAGCTGCTGAGTCAGTGAATGCAAAGGTGACAGAACAGGCGGTAGAAGTGCCATCAAGTGAAGCTGGCAATGCAGGTCTTGATTTGCATGATAGTTTAGCTACAGTAAGTGGAGAAAGTGATCCAATTGTTGGATCGGGTACTATGCATGTTCCTTCCTCCAGGGACAGCACTTTATATGAGATGCATGGAAGAGAGGTTGATGTAGATTCAAGTAATTTGAGTGGTGAAGATCAAAATTTTGTTGGTACTTCATTGAAAGAGACAGTTGGTGTTTCCCAGCATGTAAGAATAGAGGAGATTGCAGGG
Source organism: Carex rostrata (assembly GCA_964058875.1). Taxonomy (NCBI): domain Eukaryota; kingdom Viridiplantae; phylum Streptophyta; class Magnoliopsida; order Poales; family Cyperaceae; genus Carex; species Carex rostrata. Next base: position 317,613 of record CAXKVT010000134.1, read on the forward strand.
GTTGGCTATACCAATCTTGATTTACATGAAAGGTCACTTAAAGCAACTGAAGAAAATGCACATGTATTTCCTGACTGTACAGATGCGATATCAGTTCATGTAGAAAAAGAGGATGCTGTAGAAAATGGTACAGGAGAGATTAATCAGGTAGTGGCTATTTATTCATTGGAATTATATAAAAAAGAACATTATGATAACCCAAAGAATAATGTCTTGCAAGGACATGTATCAGAGGTAAATCAAAGATTAGTAACTGTAGATTCTGATTCCACCGATTTACTTGAACCCTATTCAACTACAATCTCCATAGAAAAACCAAGCGACGCTTCTCTAGATAAGGCACTGGAAGTGTCTAGTGGAGATGTTCTACCAGAGACAATGGACCTGGCTTTGGATGAACAGCAACGAAATGAAAATTTTCGAGTTTTAAAATTGGAAATAACAGATCTTCCTGTCAAATCTTTTAATTCAGAGCTTTCTTCTCACACTGCAGCCTTTGATAAAAGCAGTGACAGCATAAACCAATACTTACCAAGTGAGGGAAGTATATGCAAAACTCGACAAAGGGTCTCTCTCTTAACAAATGAACTGGAGTCAACAAGCCTCCTGGCCTCACCAAATTCAAATGGGCTCAAGGATGAAAATTCCACTTATGGGGTTTCAGTTCCTGTGAACTCAGACGAGCTGCAGTTTGATTTAAGTGATGATGAGAGAGAGACTGACTCTGAATGCAAAATTGAAATTACAAATGTGGCAACTGTATCAACAAATGAGAATGGGACACCAGAGAATGAGATAGAAGAAGCTGATGCTTCAGATTCTAAAAGCCTCTTTGAAACTAACCCAATATCTATACCCAGTACCAGTAATACTAGAAATGAGAGCATGGCTTGGTCTTTGCCAATTATTCAGTTTGATAAGATTGAACAAATTGAGAGGTTGAGCTGCTCACTAGAGACAGGTGAGGTGATGAAAGAAAATGATTCCTTTTCTACAGTACTGAAGGAAGATAGTCAGAGCAGTTCAAATCCCACTCAGAGCAAGAGTGAGACAGGAACAGTTCATGATGGAACTGTCCTTGATGTGCCTGCTGAGAAATCTGCTACAGTTATTAGTCCTTTAATTGGTGAGCTATTGTTAATCCTGCCAATTGTATTTGACATATCTCAAGTTGTCTTCATTTATTGGACATTCTTTATTATAATGCTGCTGTTATTGTTTTTATCTATTTTTATTCATTATGAGACCCTTTTTCTGGTTAAGTACTTTTTTTCATTTTTTTTTGTTTCTATGCAGAGCTTTCCCTATGCAAGCACATGCTATCTGTAGGAATGGGAGAAGAAGCAGCTCGGCAAGCCTTTGACTCGCAAAAATTAACCCTAGAAAAGTTCTGTGAACTTGGTCCACCAAACCTCATAAAGAACGATAAGTTAGTCATCAGAATTGGGGGCCACTACTTTCCATATGAAGCTGCTGCACCTGCTGTGCTTGGTATGGTCTCCTTTGGCGAAATAGCAAAGGAATTGCTTAACCTAAAAGGCATGATTAGGGTAGACCAGGTTGACCCAACAAAATCTATTGTGCGAGCTGGTGGGAGCTGGAGACTGTGGCCTTTTGGATCCAAGAGATCAACGACCATAAGCACATACAATGTGATGGCAGAGGGGCTAGATAGTAATTTTGAGGAACGTGAGGGGTCTAATGGTAAAAGTGTCAGAAAGAAGGCGAGGTCGCTGATCCCTACATCAGAAGAGATTGCCTCATTACATCTCAAAGACGGTTGTAATGTTGTGACATTTACCTTTTCTACTGCCATGCTAGGGAAACAACAGGTTAGTTGTAACTTTCTTGTATGTTTTTTTAAATTAAATTCATGCTCTTATACGTTGTTTCTCATATATCATATATGCTAACAGGTTGATGCTCGAATATTTCTCTGGAAATGGAACGATCATGTTGTAATTTCAGATGTGGATGGAACAATTACAAGGTAACTTCTTATGTTTCAATTGAACTAAACCCATCACGTTTAAATCTTATTTGATAAATATAAAATTTTTATCTCATAAGTGAATAATTCAATTCACAGGTCAGATGTTCTCGGTCAGTTCATGCCACTGGTTGGTGTTGATTGGTCTCAGACTGGTGTCGCTCATTTGTTCTCTGCAATCAAGGTAACATACTAGGACTTCTTTTTCATTTCTCTTAGCTTTATATTTATTTGTAAAAATCGTTGTGCCGACTTACAAGCTATTTAAAATCACCTTATAGTTTATGGTAGTTGCTGTACCTTAATGTCAGCATAATTTCCTAAATTGTAATAATTGTAGAATTTGGTCATATCTAATGTTACCCTTCTTTGATCAATGTGTAGGACAATGGATACCAACTTTTGTTTCTCAGTGCACGGGCTATTTCACAGGCAAATTTGACAAGGCAGTTCCTTTGCAGCCTTAAACAGGTTTCTTCTGATTGTTTTGTTTTATTCTTCTGATGCATTGATTTTGAATAACTGTTGAAGATGATAGACAATGAAGAACATGTAATATTGAAAATGTCTAAGGTTCACAAAGAGTACATTCACATCTACAAAAAAGTGTATGTACAACTGTATTCATAAAAGCTAGAACAGACCAAAATTTTGGCAGGTACATAACTGTAAGTGCAGTAACCAAGCTACTTTCAAAATCCAAATTGGTAACAGATTGAACTGAGTTTTGAAGAATAATTTGAAATTTTTACTTGTTTTACTTATTTTAAATCTCAACTTTTGTTTGTGCCTAGGATGGGAAGGCACTACCTCATGGCCCAGTTGTTATATCCCCAGACGGTCTGTTCCCTTCACTGTACAGAGAAGGTGAGTATATAAATTGCTTTGTGACTTTTTTGCATTCTTCTTTTGTCTCTTTATAATCCTAAGAAAAACAAGCACTGCAGACCTAACATCTTACAGCTTTTGAGGTAGTTGCAAACAATACCCAACTTCCATGATTGTATATGGAGAAGTTCCCTATTGTTCAATATTTAAAATATGAGTAATAACTATTGCCCAGGGAGTCGTCGCCTAACACTCGCACGAACACTACCATGAAATTTGATATTTCGGGTTCACAAATTTAGATGTGCCAGAAAGGTTTGTACATGGTTCACCATTTCCGATGCATTAAAACTTTGTATAGTTCACACTAATCTTGATCCAGAGTAACCCCTAAATATTCCAGCGTGCTTTTTGATATCCTGAGCACAAATTTTGGTGCATCGAAAAACGTTAATTCTGTATAAATTTTTAATGCACTCAAAAGAGTGAGCCTGTACAAATTTATATATGGTTCACCCTTTCCAGCACATCAAATTTTGTGTGTGAATTCTCACTTCCATGTGATCGTTCGATGAGCATTAGGTGATCGCTCCTGGCACGTGAAATCTTTTCCATTGAGAAATTTATAGTAATGATTTTCAGGAAGCCAAGAATCAAGTGAGATGAATTTAGGTGTTCATTTTTTGTGCAAAACATTTGTAAAGAGGGGGATGTTTTCTTTTTTGGATATCTGCTGAAATATGAAACTAAATTGGGAAGTGTAACTAAAATAGAGATGTGTTCTTATTACTTTTTGAATGATGATGTTCTGTTATGTGGTTTCAGTAATAAGGAGAGCTCCTCATGAATTCAAAATATCTTGTCTTGAGGTATGGTCCTGTTTTTCTGACAAAAAGTGTACTTTGAGAGAAGGAACAATAAGTGAAGAAACAACCATAATGATTTTGTTTCTTCTTAGGCAATCAAAGCACTATTTCCAGCTGATAGCAACCCATTCTATGCTGGATTTGGAAATAGAGATACTGATGAGATAAGCTACCTCAAGGTTGGGATTCCTATGGGAAAGATCTTCATAATTAACCCCAAGGTATGTAGTTGGACGTCCAATTTAAAATTTTAGAAATTTGCAGGGAAGTCCCTGCGGAACTATACTACTGTAAAATCTCAAATGATCTTTCTAAAATGAAGTTATCATTTTAATATAACTTCGTGGATGCATATTTTAAATTTTTCTTAAAGGTTGATTTTCATAAGGTTACTTTTGTCACGCATTGCACTCAGTGTGTAGAACTTCGTGCCGACAACTGTTGCAAAGCAATTCATTTGGAATTTATCAACTGCATAAGGAACTTCTGTAATAAGTAAAAATCAGAAGAGGGCTATATTCCAAATTTCTCAATGCAGAAGATCACTATCCTGCTGCTTAGGAAGTTGACTTAGAATTTACTCTATACCTGATTTTTTTAATTTAAATTCCCATTAATAAATATGTTGAATTACTTCTTTCCCATTAACTCATTTTGAGATGTAGGGTGAGGTGGCAGTACACCGGCGTGTTGATACAAAGTCATACCCTTCTCTTCATGCTCTTGTCAATGGAATGTTTCCACCTTATTCATCACTAGAACAGGTTTGTATTTTTCTCTTTTACTTGATAGAAAAAAAGGTTTGTTTTTCACTTTGACTGGTTTTGCAACTGAAAACGGCGCATGTTTGCACCTGTATCCAGCTTTGATTGAGATATTGAGGAAGCAAAAATTGTTAGCTTAATAGTAAATTGTGTGTGTGTGTGTGGGGCGGGGGGGGGGGGGGGGGGGGGGGGGGGGAGGAAAGCACAGATGGCTAGGAGAAAAAGTCCTAGGACTGTGGTTACCCAAAGGTCGAGAGTTTGAACCCCTCTCATGACTTTGCAGCTTCTGCGAAGCTTTAAAAAAAATAGTAAATGGGGGTGTGTTCTGCTACAATGTTGACAACCTTAATACTATCCCTAGCAAGCTTGTTCCCTAATCACAAATTAAAATTGTTTGAACAGAGATTATTTATTTGTTGAATTGGAGATTTGGTAATTTTGGTGAGCTCCTAAATAAAATTATTTTTTATTAATGTGAAAAGTGAAGGGAACTTTGGTCATTTCCTCATGGACTTGGTTTTAATTATGTTAGGTGCACAATAATTAGATATGTTGGAAAATTTCGCAAACATGATAACATGTTGCTTAATACATCTCAGTTGGATGTCGGAGGCCATAGTTCTAGCACAAAAAGCACAAACTAAGTTGTGCATAATTGTAACCTTTTGGGTTGCTGATGCCAGCTAATATGGTTAATTTATTTTTCTCTTTTTCTTCAGGAGGAGTTTAATGATATCAACTTCTGGAGACCGCCACTACCTCAATATGATTTGTGAAAGACATGACGGGTTATTTGTAATTCAATTTGACTCCATTGCAAATCTGACAAGCAAATGTTCTTCCTGTGTAATCATTTGGAATAAAGTAAGGTATGTTAAGCATTCTAAGAGATCATTTGTTCACGTCCTGTTCGAGTATTGTTTGAAACAACCCAGTCATGAACTTAAAAAGTGAGAAAAAAGATTGAAGCAAAACATTAATGGTACTGTCTGATAACCTAATTCTTTGAGCCAAAGAATGGGAAAATAAAAATTGGGGAAAAAGGTAGAGAGGGATCACCTATACCTGCTAATATTAATGGTACTGTCTGATAACATAATTGGTTTAGAACAGTTAGTACGTGACCATACCTGATTATCCGGAAACTTTTTTAGAAACCATAAATAAAAAAAAAATAGATTTTACTAAACCAACTTGATTGCTTTGTTTTTTACAAAAACCATAAGAACAGAGAAGTAATTTCGGTCCCACTTTTTTTTTTTTGGACCGAAATGGCAATTTGGTCCGAGTCGTTTTCACAGATTTGAGAAAAAATACATTGAAAAATTGTGAATATCTTGCCATTTCAGTCCCGAAAAAAAAAAATCGGACCGAAATGGTATTTCAGTTCTTATTGTTTTTGTAAAAAAAAAAAAGTAATCATGTTGGTTTCATAAAATCTTTTTTTTTAATTATGGTTTATAAAAAAAATTCGATTATCTGCATCTATTTACAAATACAAATTAACATTCATGTCTGTTCTTTGTTGTATTCCAGCAGGCCAATCAAGGATTGGTATTGCGAAGAACTCAATTTACAAGGTTGAGCTATGTACATAGCAAAAATTACACCAGTTTCATCAACTATGAAGCCATACCAGAGATGTAATTATTTCTTGAACGGAGTTTGTTAATAAGAAAGAGGAGGTTTGTTTTTTCTTATTTTATGAACGCACTTCATAGTTTATGTCATTACTCCAGGTCTCATTTTCTACTTAGGCGATAATATTATTGTCTTTTTTTTATGAGAATAATATTAGCGTCTAAATCCTTGTACCTATGGTAGCTATTAAACAGATATCGTTAGTCCCAATTTTTTTTTTTTCTTCCTCAATAGACAATAATGAATGAATGTGTGTCAGTGAAACTGGGCTCGTCCGATAGGCATCAAGACTCAAATCGGTCTGATGTCGGCTCGAAACCATCTGATTTGATTTATGATCTGTGCACGTTGCTTCAATATTCATACATGTCGCTTCAATATTTATGTTGATCAAGCTTGCACAAATTATCGACATAATTAGATGATTCCAAGCTAGCATCATACCGATTTGGGTCTGATGTCCATCAGACATGTCCCACTTCCATGTGCTAGATGCATCTCAATAAACAATAGTGAAGCATGAAAACTAATCGAGATAAATGAGCTTTTGTATGAATTAAATAATTGTTGAAATTTTAATTGTAAACTAGGATGTTTTATCCCAAATTTTTTAAAAATACTCTCAATAAAAAAATAATAAACTAAAAGATCACATATTTGTGAAAATTTCAAATTTATTCGGATCACAACGTGAAATGGCGGCCCCATTTTTTGGGGCCGCCATTTCATGTAGTGGCCCTGCAAAAATCAAAAGTTTTAGTTTGTTACGTTTAAATTTAATATAATTGTTTAATAATTTTCAAAAATAGAAAGAACAATTAATAATTTGAATATTGTTAGAAAAATATCAAATAAAATAGATAAAACATCTTATAATTTAGATGTACTAGAAGGACTCTGAAACATTTTTCAGGCATGATTTATTCCGGATGTAAAAAAAAATTAAACTATTTCTTGGTGTGTTATTGGAAAAAAAAATACTTTGGATCTGAATTATTGATCCCGGTTTAAAAGTCACTTCTAGTAAATAAAAAAATTATCATGGTCCTTCTAGTATATTCAAATTCTAAGGTACTCCATCTGTTTTGAAAAAATAATGATTTGCTATCATTACGAAATATCAAATCAATTTTTTTTTTCTAAAAATAGATGGAGTATCTTACAATTTAAATGTACTAGAAGAACCACGATAATTATTTAAATGTACTAGAAGGATCACGATAATTTCTTTGAATGACAAAGATCAATTTCAAGTTAGAAATTTGTCAAATCATTATCAAACTTCCTCATTTCAAATCAACACTCCAATTAATAATTCAAGAGCATAAATTGATTTCAAGTTAGAGATTTACTAAGACAATAAGCATTTATTGAACTTTATTTAATCACCAAATCAACTTCTGAATCAATCAATGTAAAATCAACATCCAGAGAAGTGCTAACACTTACCAAATCATTATCAAACTTCATCATTTCATATCAACAATTCAATTAGTAATTTAAGATCATAAATCGATTTCAAGTCAGAAATTTACCAAGGCAACAAGCCTTTATTGAACTTTATTTAATCACCAAATCAACTCTTAAATCAATTGATGTAAAATCAACATCCGGAGAAGTGCTAGTACTTACCTGATTGTGCTAAAATCTATGATATAAGTTGAATATGATCAGTACATGAAGTCGGTACTTTGTATGCATGAGAGATTGCCTGTTTGTAGATAATTCAAGATTCTGAAAGACTGTGAGGCTTCGCGTATAATTTGAATTTGCACAAATCATTCTTGCACACCGCAACTAAACACTGAGGTTCGCTTTTGAAAACCTTATACTCAAAATTATTCTTGAAATGGAACTCATTGATTGCTATCTTTAGAGCTGCTTTTGACTCAAACACTTCGCCTACTGCTAATGGGTTATCGAATATTCTCTCCGTGCCAAAAAAACTGACATTTGCTACCTGGAAAGTTGATGAGTCGTTGAAACTATCAATCGGGTGTCTCAATTATGTATGACCAATGATTGGGTACTATGATTGGCGGGACTGTGACTGTCTGGTCAGTCGAACATCATCGTCAGAACCATATGACTCATCTAAGAGCATATCACCCTCGCTCTTCAAACTGTCATCATCAATTGCATCCATCGGTATATGCAAATAATCAGTGACTGGTATCAATTTATGGACCTGAACAATTTTGGGTCAGGTTATGGGTTCAGGGATTTGGCTACTACTGGGTTGGGTTCGATTTTCAAGGATCTTACTGGGTACACGAGCCTGACTGTTCAGATCCAATTGGGAATTAAAACTGACATGATTCGGTTCCAAATCTACATATAACTCAAGAACCGGTAACCCTTGTTGGAAGGAAGCCACAATTTCTAAAATTATTTGGAACAATACCTAGTTTGTTATCAGTACCAATTGGTAGTCCCGTTGGCCATCTTGAGACATAAAACCAAGTTTGAATTTCTAGATTTACTTGACTCACAGTATACCCAAATTGAAAATAAATATCATTATGGAGATAGTCAAAGGTTATAGGGCGGATACTGTAAAAGACACCGTCATCGTTGTATTGGACTTTCTCACTAACAAACAATTTTACACAGATCATTTTTAATTTTGATTAATCTGGATAACAAACTACAATGTTAAAAAATAATAATCCTATAAACATTTCAACTATAAATTATTGAAAAAGTAAATAATTTACAATTAAATAAAAAAATTGCAAAAATTCAAAATGCACAGATCCAGAAAATAATTTTCTGAAAAGAGAATATCTAAATTCAGAAAATAATTCTCTGAAAAATAAATGTAAATTCAGAGAATTATTATTCAGATTCGACAGATTCGAAAAAAAATCCGAAAATAATACAGATTTTCAAATTTTATAAATATTTTTGAATATTAATAAAAATTTCGGTGGAGTGCGACTCAATTCATAAATTTTGGGGTTCTCTGAGGTAAGAGCACTAAACCCTAGAACCCAAAAACCCTCCGTCAATGGCTGATGAACCAAGCTACCAAACCCAAGAAACCAGCGAGAAAAGGCACAAGAGGAAGAAGAATTCTAAGCGCAAACTTGATGTCTCCATCGACTTCGTCGACGTCGCCCCCGACCAGAGCGCTCCAGTCGTTGGCTACTTCTCCACCGGCTTCAACCCTTTAGCCTCGGACGATAACGGCGTCAAGGTGTTCCGTCACAAACGCTATGCAAGTCGGATGGAGCTGGTCGTCAGTCCGAGCGGATCGAACCTCGAGTTCGTTGGAAAGAGCTACGCCGGCGAGGCGGCGGCGCCTCAGATCTGCACCTACGCGCTTGGAGTGCTTGATAAGGAGTCTCAGACGCTCAAAATTGTTCCTATCGCCGCAAATAAGGTTTGTTTTTGGTGCACTTATTTTCTGGGTAGATTGGAAATGCAAAAGGTTCATATTCGAGGAATTACAAGGTTAGGATTTTAAGGTATTTTATTTGATTGATGATTATGGGTGAACAGTTTGTTAAATTATAACTTTTAACATGAACTTGGAAAGAATGTGTATTTACAGTACTTGTTTGTGTGAATATTAGGTTTTGAGGTTGGAGCCTCATTTGGAGGACAAAGAATCGCATGTTGAGCAGTCGGAGGTTACAGAGGCTTCGGCAACTGGAAAAGTTGAAAGAAAAATGGCAGATCTCACCAACATGTTTGGAGCTCAAAAAGATAAAGTTCAGGTGTGTTTCAATTTTTTTATCATCGACCCTTTTTCATGCATTCTGACATAATTTGCCTGGTTTTCCCGGTCTCAAGTAAGAAATTTGGAATTGTCCTTGGTTTGATGTTAGAGTTGTTTGTATTTTGATGTGGGTTCTAGGAATTCAGTACCTGACCCGTATGTTCATATAACTTAATTGATTTTTATGGAATGGTCAACTAACTGTTTGTCACAAAATAGGGACAGTACATGCATGCATGCTTTCTTTCTTATTACTGCACCTGACTGTTACGTACATGGCATGATCAAGTAGTGTGCCTGAATGGAACATGCCGGTATCAGGTAATGACATGTGCATATGATCAGATACACTGCTTGACCAGTACACATGGTGATAGAAAACTAGTGGCATTAGACCCAACTGGTACTGCATCAAGTTCTAGGATTGGCGTCTGTATATTCTAGCAATTTACAAATCATTTGACAATAACAGCAAAAAAGAATGCAAAATCTGTATGAGCAAATAAACAACGACACGCCAGATGCAGAGCACATTGGTGTGACACAAGACTATGGGTCAGAGGCAGAGATAGAGGCTGGGGGGAGCTCGAACTTTCAAATCATTCCGCCACATGATCCAACAGCTGATGCACCACAGCGTGCATATCCCCTTGATCAAATTATCCCCTGGGGCGAGCGCCCATACTTGATGAACATACTTGATGATATCGATAATAAGAGAAAATACCCCAGTTTTGTTGCCAACCGTATGCACCAGCTGGAGTCTCAGGTAAAATTTATGGTTTTGTGCTACCATTTTATATTATTTTCTTTCTTTAGTTTATTTTGTGTGTTTGTACAATGGGAAGTATATGCCCCTCCTGTCATCGGTCTAGTGCACTTTATACTTTTTTTTCTAATAAAGTGCACCTTTTGATTGATACAATTCTGTAGCTCTTTTTTTTTAATTAGCTTCTAACTTCACATAACTTTGCGGTGTTCACATATCAGCCTTGCAAATTTTGACCTCTTTTTTTTTTTTTACTAATGAAATATTTGAAATTTTTCAGAGTGATGAGAAAAAGGAGGAGTTTGCGTGCATTCTTTCCTACATTAGTCATTTGATCACTTTTTGGGAGATGTATCGCCCCACCAAGTCAAAACATGAACGTAATAAGACTGGTGAACACCGGACAGTGATACCCCAAATAGTGTACCAAAAGCTAATGGTTTTGTTTATGGACTCCGAGTCTAATGTGCTCTCAACTGAGAAGCATGAGCTGCTCATTGGGTACATCTTGGTGCTCACGCTCTTCGCAGACAACTTCAAATCTGAGACAACCGATATTGCAAAGGATTTGAAGATGACCTGGCAGAAACTCAAGCTGTACTATCTTCAGCTCGGGTGCAAGGCCAAGGAGACTTTTGTGAAACTTCCTGTACCTCTACAGTTTCCTGATATGAAGAGGAGAAAGAAGAAGCAGTCGAGGCAGTGATTTGTTGCATGGCAGGCTTTAGTGGATGTTTTTTTTGTGGTTGTATGGGAATTAACCTATGTTTTACACATTATAAATCTTGTTTTGTGATTTTACCTTTTGTATTGGATGATAATGTGATGATGTTATTAATTTTCTTTTTCTTTTTTTATTTGGGAGAGCTGTGCAGGATCTGTCATGCAACTAGTTTCAAATTTTGATCAATTAAATTTGTAACATCTTAAAGAGCGTTCAAATCCCTCAGTGTTTCACATTTTTTTGTCTGTTTTTAAAGTCCAAATTATCAATATGACTCATTCAACATGATCTCAATATTAAAATGTGCCTTTTTATTTTATTTTTAAATTTTTTTATTATTTTTTAGATAGTTACAAAATAACTGTTTTATTATTGAGTTTGACTAATATAACATCAGTGTCATTTTAGTTCATATAACACTAACTCTAAAACTTATCAAATCAACTTCGTATGACTAATTCAAACTGTTCAAATTGATTTACATTATAAGTGATGCGTTTATATATAATTTTTTTTTATATATTTTTGAGTTATTTTAGTATCAAATCAAGCGGTAAAAATATTGAAAAATAAATGTATTAAAATTAACTTAAAAACTCGCATATTTGACTGCTTGACTTAATACTAAATAAATTCAAAAAGTTATAAATTTTGCATGTAAATGCACAACTAATGAAGTAGATCGGTTTGAACGGTTTGGATTTATCATTTGAAGTTGATTTGATAAGTTTTAGAGTTGGTGTTATATAGGTTGAAATGACACTGATGTTATACTAACCAAACTCATTATGAGTTATTAGTCATTACCTTAAAAAATAGTAAAAAAATATAAAATTTGGTCTCCAAACACGTTTTTTAAAAATGGAAAACGTACTGAGCAATTTAAATTTTGAAAACACAAGGAAGCTTGCATCTTTCTTCATGCGGCAAGATGGTACAGGCCTCGGTATTTGGATTCAAATTTGCTCATTTTCTTAAGAACTAAAGCTGTTGTGCTGTACTACATAGCACACAATTAAGGAAAAGACTAAAGCTGTTGTGCTGTACTATATAGCAGACTTTAGAAGAAAGCTAGCAAATGAAAGAATGAAAAAAATCTAAGATCAGGAAAAGTGTCAATCAATCAGCTAAGAGCCCCAAATAGGTTCAATGTGATACTCTGGTTAAAATGTGGGAATGGGCCTGACTGGGAGTAACTATTTACTCAATCTCCAGCTTAGGTGACTTTCACCAGTGAAGAAAGGAATTTTATTTCAAGACTACAACTACATCGAAAGAAAGATCAAATCATAGTTTAACATTCAGTTTTAACATCCAACATCCCCAAATAAAACAAATCTCAAGGCAACTAAACTCATGACCACTAGTCCCATTACCAAGCAACAAACCCATATGATTAATAGTATACATTTCCATCATCTGACTAAGTCCTAATGATACCAAATTTCTCATGCTTTATCGGTCAGATTTGCATCTCCCGTCCCGCCCCCCTCATTCTCCGTACCTGAACTCCTCTCCCTTTCTGGCTCCGAGCTGGCACCTGGTGTCCCATCAGGCTTACCAGACTGTTGTGTGGGGTCCATATGCATGGGGTGATGATGCATGCCATTCATTGCCATGCTAGGCCGCATTGACATCTGACCAGGGAAAGACATCATCTGGTGTGGTGGCGTTTGTTGTAAGTGTTGCGCTTCTTGGTGCATAGACAACTGTGGCCGAGATGGGAAAAGATGTGCTTGGCTTTGCTGTTGCATGTAATGTGCAGCTGCTGCTGCAGCGACCTGTGGTGACATACCAGGTGGAAGTCCACCAGGTGTCATGGTCCCAGGTGGTGTCATCTGGTAAAATATGTGTTAAACTGTAAGTGTCAAGTACTTCTATACCATAAATTTAATTCCCTATCAATAATATGACCTGAGATGAACAGCAATGAGTACCAGTAAACAATTAAAACAGAAACATATTCGGCACTGGTAAGCAATGATCTAGGATGGTCTACCTAAGGTAATGCAATGGTACCAGGACTGACAAGTACAAAGCCATTAATTGCACCAATTTAGAACGAACAGCGCATCTATTTTTTATTGAAGCCCTAACTCAGGCATAGGTAACACCACAAACTAGAGTGAGATAACAAAAATCTTTTATGAACAACAATGGGTCTAGGTCCGATGCATCTAACTATATTGAATCACACTGGTACAATATCAAACCTGAGGCCGAACAGCAGGTGCTTGTGGCTGAGCATCTGCTATAGCAGCTAGGTACAAAAGATTCTTTTGGAGTTGGGCTTGATACCTATAACAAAATTCAAAATCATTTCAATGCAAAATTATGTATCATATGATTTACAAAAAGTATGAGTGCATAGCTGAGGTTTCATTTGTCAACCAACATTCTTGCTTGTGAATCAGGAACTGATATTTCAGTAACATTTGCAACAAAGGAGAAATTTTTTTGGCAAAAGCATGTGCATGCAAGATAAAGTTAGTACCTAATTTCTACAACAGGCACCCTAAAATTTCAAAAATTGGAAAGAGGAACCAGAAAAATAGCTTACTGTGCACATTCTGATAGCTTTCCCAGATTTTGATTCTCCAAAATCGCCAAAATAAGTTGCTTATTTTCATCCAAATACTGAATAAAGGAAATGCAAAACAGTATTAGTCTTGGAAAAAACAAAGATTTAATATACATAAAAAATAAACAGGTTTCATTTTTCACCTGAATATAATAGTAGTAATAGTACTTGGTTCCTTTACTGTACCTAACCCCAAATACTAATAATTATCTCAAATTGAATCAACCATGTGGCCATTAATCTGCTTAGATCATTAAACAAAACAAAACTCTCCTTTTTCAAAATCGCAAGAACAGGTAGAATAAACCCTAAGAATACATTACAAAAACAATAGAAAGGCGAAACCTTTTGAATCTGCTCGGTGGTGATATTCGCCGGAGCTACCACCGGCATCGACGACCCCATCTGCATAGCTTGCTGCATCTTTCTCCTCTCTGTTTCTCTCCGTCTCCGTTCTCTCTCTCTCTCTCTCTCTCTCTGACAAAAACAAAAAGAGAAAAGCGAACAAAAAAAAATTAAATTTTGGGTTTTGGGTTTTGGACAAGTAAGAAAGGGAACCGAGGACTAGAAAATCTCAGATCGTATGTGGCGTCTAACTATATTGTGAAAACCGTGTAACCAACTGACCAACACGAGCGATTAAATGTTTTGGGACATGTCAAGTGGGTCCCAATATGTCAGTATAATAATACAGTGAATCCTCACAGAGAATCCTATTGGCGAAAAGGGAAGTCTGATTAATGGTTTGGTTGGTGGGGCCCGCCTGGTTTAGACTTTGCTTGTGGGTGAATTGTTTTGGGATTCGGAATGGCCCGGAAGAGAAGGCTACAGCATGATAGTTTTGCAGTCTGATTTCTGTAGCTATCTGTCTGTGGAGATTTGTGCGGCGAGTTCTTGTCAAAGCTTTGATTTAAATTTAAAGTGCCAATAAAAATTGCTTTTATATAGAAAATACCAACAAGAGAGGATTCAAGTGTTTAAATTTTTTATATTATTATTATTATATCTTTATTTGTAAAAATTTAATAATTTAAATTTAAATTTAAATGTCAAAATAAAAGAGAAGATTTCTAGTGTGCCCATACAAACTTTCAAAATAACCAATTATCCCATAAAAACACTATAATATCTAATTTCCCCCTTACGAACATAATATTTTTTCTTTTACCCCTATCATTTATTTTACTTCTATTTAGTTAATTTTAAAATAAAATTGACAAATATATCCTCCTCTCTCTTCTCTCCTTGTCATAAAATATTTGAATATGACAAATATATGAATATCACTTTTCCTCTAGGTTGCTTGCACACATTCTCGTATTTATATTTTGGATGCCTTTTATACCATATTTCTTGTTATTAATTTTTTTTAGGCATGCAATATTGAAGATACAGAGCCTAATTTCAAACCAACAACAAATATTAAATGAATTATAAAAAATGGCACACAAGAACCGTCAAACAACCACAAACCCAATCTTTACTCCAGACTCCAGTAAAGAGAACATGTTGAAGAATAGAATTAAGTAGAAGGGTAGTTTTGTAAAATAAAGAAAAAGGGATAAACTTATAATTTAGGATAAATAAAATGTTACCGTTTGAACCAACGGTAAAATAAACTCAAGTAGCATAAATACTGCCTCAAGGCAGATTGTAAGACACAACAAAAGGAAATAGAAAAAAATTTCAAATCTCATAACTCTCTACAAAAATTAACATAACAAGTGTCCATATTATAGCTCAATCTGTAAGGAATCATCCATAAGCAGCTATTATTACAGAGATAACTTATGATTAAAAAGAAAGTAAGAATAACACCTTAGATAGGCACCTTGAAAAAGGGATCCAATCATCATCAATATGGAACTAAGAGAACTCGACATTAACTTTTGATGTTGTGTAAAGAGCAATTTCTTTATGCACGAGAATTTAAGCGAAAAAGAAAAGATAAACCATGACATCAATCTAAATATACACGAGAATTTCTTTATGAACTTAGAGATAGATACTTTGAATAGGTATTCTTATGTCTGTAATGCATTTGTTCAAATACGGTAGAATGTCAAGCACTGCAATACAAATAAAAATAGAAAACATTTGTCATATTGGAATATTTTATGACAGAGGTAAAGTGAAGGAGGAGAGAGAAAAGAGAAGGGTATAATGATTAATTTTGGTTTTAAGATAATTAAATGAAGGTTAAATAAATGAAAGGGGATAAAAGAAAGAATGTTAAGTTTGTAGGGGATGTTGAATATTAAGGTGTTTTTATGGGTAAATTGGTTATTTTGAAAGTTTATATGGATACATTGAAAATTTTCTCAAAATTAAACTATTAGTTGCGATCTAGATTTTTTTTTCTATGTATATGTCAAAAATTACAATATATATAACTTTTTTTTTTATTAGCATCAAAAGCTTTTCAAAAATATACTAATGTGAATAATTTCTGAATGCAATTTTACAACTCACTGATTTATATAAAAGTAAATTCAAAAAGCGATAATGATAATATTTTTATATGCATTATATATATAGAGAGAGAGGGGAATATGTTAGCATGCTACACGTAGCATAGAGGGCCTCCGTGCAACGGTTCAATATTTGACTTTTCAAAATCCTAACGGTCGATCCGAACTGTTCATCTTGTTCTCCATATTAATATGTGTTTGGAGACCAAATTTTATATTTTTTGGAATTTGTTTACTATTGTTTTAGATTTATTGAAAATGGCTGTTTTCAGCAAATCTGGACCATAAAACAACAGCGATTTTCAATAAATCTAAAAAAATAGTAAACAAATTCCAAAAAATGTAAAATTTGGTCTCCAAACACATATTAATATGGAGAACAAGATGAACGGTTCGGATCGACCATTAGGATTTTGAAAAGTCAAATATTGAGCCGTTGCATGAAGGCCCTCTATGCTACGCGTAGCATGCTAGCAGGTTCCTATATATATATATATATATAACATCTAACGATTTTATGTTAAATAAATATATTTGAATTCTATCCAAACAACAAACTATCCGTTCGAAACGTTAATATAACGTTAGCAAAGGGCAGAGGGATTGGTTTTTTTAAATAAATTGGGTTCTTGATTTAAAAAAAATCATAAAACGATTTTAGGCATTTTGATAACCTTTTCTTTTTTTAAAAATAAAGTTCACAATGAACGCATCATTGCACCCCTCACAATTATCTGGAATTTGTATCCTCTCATGTACCGACTACAATCAGAGCAGAGGGAGCAAGGAGTAATAGAGGTCAATTGATCCTTATTTTTTTTTATATTTATACTATGTAATTTAGAGAAAAGTGTTGTGAAAACTGTAAAATTGATTTTCCTTTGCAGTATTAAAATTTTATTTGATTGATTTCCATTCACGACTGCGTCCATAGTCATAATTCCACCTCTGTCTGCAAGGCTACAATCTCAACTTAATCCTAGCCGAGCTAAAAAAGTTGGTGCCTATTTAGGTATAGTTGGTCTACTTAAAAATTCGTGTAAGGGTTATAAAAAAACCAAAATTTTTATTTATACCCTTTAAAAAAAAGGATAAACCAAAACACCCCACATTATGGAGAATTCCACATTTACTTGGACCGCTAAGCCAATATGTAGTCCATTTATGGGGGGTCGTAGATTTACTTAGAGGTCCCTCGGAACTTAAATATATTTTGGTTTTTGTGGAATTCTCTATATTGTGAAGTGTTTTTTTTTTTTTGTTATTGAGGTATAAATAAAAGAGTAGAACTAGGGTGTTCTTCAGCTCACCAAGGTGTCTGGTAAACTGAACTCCAAAATATGTTATATCGGTTTCAAACGACAAATTCAAGCTGTTGAAATCAATCCATCTACTTCACAAATGATGAATTTACATGCAATAATTTTAAGTTTTCAAATTATTTTAGTATAAAGTCAAGCGGTCAAAATTAGAAGGTTTATAAATTAATTTTAGTACATTCATTTTTTAAACATTTTTTGACCAATTGACTTTATACAAAATTAATTCAAAATTATAAAAACTTTACATGTAAATTCATCACCTGTAAAGTAAATTGGTTTTAACAGTTTGAATTTATTGTTTAAAACCGATATAATAGATTTTGAAGTTAAGTTCACCAAATACTTTTGTGAACTTAAGAACACCCTAATTCTACTCTAAATAAAAAAAAATCAGTTAAAAAAAGGGTACGGTTTTCTCTATTGCAACTGAGGTAACCATTACAGTCGTTTAAACATATCTTTGATCAAGTGACTCCGTACAGCTTTGATCAAGTAAACTCTTATTTTATTTTATTTTTTTCATTTTCATTTGAGGCAATTTGTGTAAAGAACCCACCCCACTTTTCAATGCTCCGACCCGCATTTGATGTTTATTTTCTCTTGAAGCAAGATACAAAACAAAAAGAGGAGGTTCCAATGTCTATTTAAGATACAAAACAAAAAGAGGAGGTTTCAATGTCTATTTTTTTTTTATCTACATCATATCTCTACTTTAAAGTTTGTAATAATAAAAATTCTAAATTTTATATATTAAAATAAAATTATTAGATATGATAATATTATTTTTTATATGAATATAAAAAATTATTACCTTTAGATTTAGGTTTTAAATGAATTAATATGATAAAAATTCACCGTTTAGAATTTATTCAAATCAGTGTATTTTTATAAGTTCTTGATACTAATCAAATAAAATTGTAAAGTCATGATTTTTCATGTATGCATAAAAAAAATAATAGATCATATCTATAATTTTATTTTGACTAAAAATTTTTAATTTTAAATTATTATAATCTTAAAAATAAAAGCATAATGAAGACACAAAAAATATTGACATTTAAACCCTCTTCAAATATATATTTATAGGAGAATAGAAGAACCAGTGATTTTTTTTATTTTTTTATTTTTAGGGTCAAATTCTACCATTCTCATCTAAGCAATTAAGAATAAAGTAAAGAAGTATAGAGGAGAAATTCTACCATTTTCTGGTCTCAAATCTGCTGCAATTTTTCTCTCTCTAGAATAGCAGGATCCTGCTAAGATTTTTTTTGAAATAAATGAATTATGCCACCGATTTCCATTGCAAGAAACTATTACAAAGTTTACTGGTACCACTTGTACCAAGTACAAAGCAAACAAAGTATACTGATATGAAACAAAATACCAAAGCAACAGAACAGAAAGGAAACAATACTAGAACCCTATTACATCCATCATTAATACATCCTGCTACCATATAGAAATATCAAAAACAGCCCCTAAAAAGATCTCATATCACCAATATACCAAAATATGCAAAAGAGACCCTGTAAACTAAGAAATCTCATAGCAGCTGATTTCTATCCAATAACAACACAATGCACTACAAGCATGAAGCAACCGACCTATAACCTTAAAATATAGCATATCCAGAGTGCTATTAATTCCAACTATATTTATTTTGAATCAACAGGTATATATCTCTCCCAATTCTCATCAGGTCAATACCCAAGCAAGACAGGGGACAACTTCATCAATGGCTCTAGAGAACTGGCATCAAATTTTCTTGCAAAAAGGAAGCACACTGAGCTATTGCCCCCATTGTACTTGCAATGCTCTTCTGTTCTGATCCCCTCAATGAACTGTGCTGACACATCCCGCTGCCTGAATACAGCCGGGTGCGAACCGCCCGGGGACCAATTAGCCCATGTCAGGCTACGGTTCGAGTTCTTCGAAGGTTGCAGTTTTGTTATCAGAGTTGGAATGTAGTGCTCGTCCATGTAACATGGTGGCCGGCAATACTCGACAAATAATGTGTAATACCTGGTTTTGTTATTAGATAAAACAATTTATCAGAGTGGCAGCTATGTTTTGTAATTAATTTGCATCCTAATCTTGCCAAGTACCAACCCAATGCAGAGTTGGTACAATGTTCTTTTCCTTTTTCCAGGCTTTCTATTTTATTTTCGTATCATTAGATATAAAATAGGAAGCAAGAGCTTACTGTATAATTTTTCAAGGGAAAAAACATTGCATGTTTATAGTTATCATTTAAGCATTTTAAAAGGTACAATTTGCATTGCATTGTTTTTCCTATGACTATTTTACTTAAAAAATTTGCCATGTAAATTTATATTACCTGCAATCTGTGACAATTGCATTGGCTAGCTGACGATGCACTTCAAACCACTGTGATCCCTTGCGCCAGTCGGAAAGAGAGATGGTAGGGAACATCTTATGGTTGTAGCGACCCCGACCCGGTTTCCTTGGGTCGTCAAAGGAGCCAACGAAGCTGAGGTGGGATTGCATGATGTAGTCATAGATTGTGGAGAAGTTAAAGAGAGGGATGCATGATTCAGACAAGAGGACAAATCTTTGATTCAATGGGTCAAGTAGTGCATGGGCAAGTAACCGCCTCTCGGCATCAACCATGCTTGGTTTTCCCCATTCAACCGGCTAATTTAGAAGCATTATACAATATAAATATTAATTCGTCATAATTTATCTTTAATTGCAATAGAGATCAAAAGTAAATTATTTTGTGCTGTTTTTAAAACTTGGGCTAGAACTTAATTCAAACTTTGAAGTCTGGAATTCAACATTTTCAGATTTGTTTAGCATGTAATGTATAAGTTTATTTTGTTTTTGGATTTGGCTAAAATCCTGATTTCTCTTTTGTCAGTACATTATAGATTAATTAAACCTTTTATTATCACACTATTTCGATGTATTGACTCGATCTTTTAGTTCGAGATTGCATAATTAGCTCTTGAGTTCCAAAGATCTTGAGAAAGCCATTCACCATCATATTATGATCAAAATAACTCAAAAATTCACAAAAGAGTTCTCAAACTAACATGATTATTTTTTCTTTTCTTTTTTATCCATATATAGCTAGCTTAAGATCACTAGAGTCTGTCAAAAACTTGTAATTAATGCCAGTGAATACTCCCAAAATGTTTTCTTCATGGATAATTAACAATTACTAACTTACACTATCAAGTATCTAAAATATGAACTCTATGTTACTTCTGAAATTAATCCATTATTAAGTACCTTGCTCGGTATACTGCGGCCATGAAACACTGAGCTTTCCTGTGGCTCCTCGTGTAATCCTGATGACACATGAACATAAATGGAAAATTTCTTATTATACCCTTTGAAGAACCTCTCCCACAGTGGCATCAATGGCATCTTCCCCTTTGTCATAAACATGAACGCAACCTTGTTATCGCAATTCACCATCCCTTTCTTTCTACAGTAATCTGATGCTGCCACTGTTATTGAAGCCACCTTCTCAAAAAGCGCTTTATCGCTATCTTTATCGGTGCAATCCTCATTACAATTGTAAGATGTTATGGCATTTGGGAATTGGAGGATTTGATTGTAGAGAAGGTTGTTTGAGGTAACAATGGGCTTGAAGAGATGACCAGTGAGATGAGAACAAATTATAATGAGCCAGAGAAAGAGAGTAAAAATGAAAGGAATAAATACATGTGAGGCACTGAAAGATTTTGATGGATCTCTAGTCATTCTTTGTTTTGAAACTTTTGTATGCAATGAAATTGAAAGAAGAAATAAAGAGCTATAATGTAGGCAAGATTTGGATGAGAGGTGAAAAAAATTAAGGGAACTTTAGTTGCCTTTAGCATGAAATTTGGGAAAAACGGTTTACTAATAAATTTGAAGATGCATGGTTTTTCATGTGGAGAGTTTTACTGTATTTGATGCAGGGGCGGACCCAGCATGTAACAGGTGGAGCAGCCGCGCTGTCTGGATTTTGAGTTTTAGTGGTGATCTATCGATACTGATCGACTCTCTCGGAAAATATTTTTGCCCCTTCTGGATGTTTGATTTGTAATTTGGGTTAAATCTAGTGTTAAAATCAAAATAAATTTCTTTAATTATGATTGGTAATTAGAATTATAAGTTAAAGTATTATAAATTATAAGTCATAATATTGGAAAATATAGGTCAAAGCATTTTTTTTTATCGAGTATCCAATTAGTTAGTGGATTTAAATCCAATTCAATATTTTTTTGACCCCCCAGACGAAAATCCTAGATTCGCCCCTGATTTGATGGCGTAAAAATTGACACATTAAAAGCTTGCAAGTTAATTGAGAATTTAGCCAGATTATTGGGATTAAAATGGTACCCTTTTCTTTTTCTTTATTTATCTTTACTGAGTCTAAGCAAAGATTGTTAAAAGCCCATTCAAATGAGATAACCGGTTCATAACTTCTTACATGCAATCCTTTTCATAAATAGTCTCAGCAGGTATTATAAAAATCAATACCAGACACAAAACAAAATTCACCAAAAGGTAATACAAGTACTTTGGAAGTTTCCAATGAATTTTCAAGTAAATTATAGGGATCACCCACAAAATCTTTAATTTCTTATAACAGCTTAAATTATTTGTATCAATTAAATCTTTTCATTATTTATTAGCAGACAATATAGCCCAAGCTTTAGTTTGGGCTGATGTGATAGTTTGTTGGGCCTTTTCTTGTAAGGGGCTTGTACTTGTATCAGCCCAACATGTACAATTGATCTATAATTGGTACTATGATCAAAGGAATTTTATCAAGAGAACCTTTTTTGTTTTGGAGATTTGATTTCAGACCTCTGATTAATTTAACTGCACTGCACTGCAGAAAAATAATAATACTATTCTGCTTATATTATGGCATAATAAGAAAAATTTAGGTTCAAAATCTAGCTAGTAGCCAAGGTTGACAGAGCTATGTGCCCTGTAAACTGTATAACAGTTGTTATATAAAATCATTTATCTGATGTTAGTCATGTTACCATTCAGGTTTCTTAAGGTTTCAATTGACTGCAACCCTTAATTAAATATCAAACCAACCAATCCAAAGTTTTAATAATGAACACAATACAATGCAAGCCTTGTTCTAAATAATCGATAAAATCGGAAGTTTATTGATGCAAAGTTTACAAATTACAATAAAAAATCTTAATTTTATTGAGTGGCACAATAACAGTGTGCACTCATAGCCAAACCAAACATCCAATGAAGATAACGATATTAACAGCACTGTTTTTGCTGTATGCAGCACACAAGTACATATCTATTTTGATCTTGTTGGGCAAAAACTGCTCTGTCAATATCTATCCAAGCGACTACTAAAACTTATTGTATAGCTAACAAACACAAGCAATATATAGTTTTTATGCGTTGGCTTTTTCATTCCTTCTCTTCTTTTCATCCGAAAGTTTCTTTGCGAACCTTGCGAGGGCATCTTCATTTGTTCCCTCAGGACCACAAGGGTCGTATGTTCCAGTTTCGAGATTTATCCTTGTAACTTGTTGTTTCAGGAGACCCTTGCCAATATTAATCAAGTTTTTCATATTTGTCTCTGTTGTAACATCAACAGATGATAAGTCACCATCCAGAGAATCATCCTATTTTAAAATAAAGAAAATGTAATGAGCTTGTTAAAAATTGATTGGAGTGTTTTTAAATTTTTTTTGTAATGCAATCATTGAATAAATTCATAGCCAGGTGCTTTACTAAAAAGATCCTTTACACTGAAAATTTGTACCAGTTGAGTTTGGAAAATATAATTAAGAAGAAATTAGTTACCTGAATACGAAGATAATGTTTCTCCGACTGGAGTGCTTTAAAAAGCACGCTGGCATGGATGTCGACCATATCAGCACTGGCATGAGAAAAGATATCGATTAAAGGGGTAAAACCGCCGTGATAAAGCCACCTAAGAACACCCCATTTGGCGCACTCGAATGCGGTATATTTCTCTGCTTGTTTCGCCGATCCTGTCCCTATAGAGATAATCAGGAATCTCCCATAATCTATTGGCTTAATTGGGAAGAAATCTGAGTTCTCTAGAATTATCTCCTTTGTGATGGCTGTCATTGCCAACATTGTCTGTAAACAAAGATCAAAAGTTAGACCAAAAAAGTGCAAACAAGAAAAACCTAAAGTTGTATTTGTAGCTAGGAACACAAGACCCAACAAATCAGGCAATTTATTATTTTGACAGAGCAATTTATTATTCATGCGACACACCAGTCATATATGCAGCGTTGTTTTGATTCTATTGGTTGTGCACTGCATGAATTAAAAGTCGTTATGTCATAATCTTCACCCTACAAATCAAATTATCAGTATCTCAAAAGTATCTTAACAATTTCCTTTTTTTTTTTCATTTTCTTCATACATGTTTGTGATTTATGGTATACATATTAAACTTTATTTTAGTTGCCATAACTCTGTCAAGTGTCAACTGATTTGTATTCATGAATACTTGGTGTCTTGGTTAATTATTTTGCATTGAACCATGCATCTTTTTGGAATTTTTTGCTCCATTACATACTGGATTGTTTGCAGCGACACCGCCATCAACAAGATGAAACTCCCGCTTAGTTCCTTTGTCGTCCTTTGTTTCAAAGTAGTGTGCTGGAAAGTACGTTGGAGCAGCAGATGTGCTAATGCATATGTCCGATACGAGAGCATCCTTCAACTTGTCGCTCTTTGCCTATAAAGCAACAACAATTTTTTATTTTTTTTTACTTGGATTGTGCAAACACAAGCTGGATATCGATTTTGAAATTTTGAAATTTTGTTAGAATATACTTAATTAGCTTAGAAATTCAATATGTACCTCATAAGATGAGAATATGGCTGGTTGGAGATACTTGACATCGAATGTCGGAATGACTATATTCGTTAGTGTTTGGCTGACTCTCGTTTCACCCGTCAGGCTCTTAATTTTCGAGTGAAGAAATTTTCCGTCATATTTCGGCCCCATTACCAATCCTGCCATTGTTGCTACTTGTGACAAAGGTCCAGCTCTGTATTAGACAGGAGATCAATCAAAATTTCCTTTAAATCTTTAATCTTCATTCATTTCAAGAGTAGCATATATAACATAATTTATTTCACATTCAGCAAAAAGAAGAAGAAGAATCATATATAACTAACAAGAAATATGGTGATCTCTCTATATTTTCTTTGAATTGCTAATACTTACTTCTTTGGAAATATCTTTGGTCCATTTTCCAAATAAAATTCATTTAATTGCTTTGCGGTGAAAACCGGCCGGTTATCCTTGCCAGGAGTCGTGAGCATTGCTGTGAGCAAGCCACCGGTGCTTGTTCCGGCGATTATATCGAAGTAATCTGCGAGCCGAGCATCTGGTCCATCGAGTTCCTAGAGATGAATGAATAATAATTCAACTTAAATTATGAAACAGAAATCAATGAAATTGCTTTTCTTCTTTCTGTTCTGACTATTTCAGGTTGTGTTTCTATTATAAACA
This sequence comes from Carex rostrata, assembly GCA_964058875.1. Taxonomy (NCBI): domain Eukaryota; kingdom Viridiplantae; phylum Streptophyta; class Magnoliopsida; order Poales; family Cyperaceae; genus Carex; species Carex rostrata. Next base: position 342,797 of record CAXKVT010000134.1, read on the forward strand.
TGTCATATTGTATACACATTAGTAAAATTACATCAATAAACTTTAACCATATTTAGTCTAAATTAAACATGTGTAAGCTTGCAGGAAAAGAAATAATTAATTACAGTTTTACACGATTAATGCTTAATTTGATGAAAATGCCATGCCATCAATACTAGAATCTCTACCTATGAGAATTGAATGCCACTTTTGTTACTTCATACTCTTAGAAAAATATAATACTAGTCTATCTAGTTTGACTTTAAATAATTAAAGTGGTTGGCTAGCTAAGCAACTCATAATATTATTTTTTATGGACCAACCATATGGAAATATTCTTTTTTTTTTTATTTCTTTAATCTATGGGAAATATTCCCGACATTTTTATTTTTACCCAATTATTAAAATATTTTAATAAAAATAACCAGGGAAATATGCTGAATACTGGCTGGCTCTGAGTCAGCTTTGGAAATATCCTGAATACTGGCAGGCTCTGAGTCAGCTTTGGATTTGTTTAATATGGACACGCTCCATGAGGCTTTAATTAATTTGATTGCCAAGAAGAGGTACCCAAATAATGCACTCATGTCATATTGTATTAACTATAAATGTATAGTATTCTTTTTTTTTTTTTTCAGCACCAACTTTAATGGTATAATTTGAACCTATGTTTCTAGAAAGTTAGGTACTTAATATTTTGTAGGAGGAAATAAATATGTTGTGATCCGAAGTTAGGAAACAGTAATTCTTAAATTTTTCTTTTTTCGAATCTAACCATTCAACATTTTTGTGCACGAATCTCAAAATAGCTAAGTTTTCTGTGCATGTATCTCAAAACAATTCAACAATTGAATCTGAAAAAGCAGAGATTTCAAAATATTGTTCAAGGTGAAGGATCACAGCAGTTTCGAATCCTTTGTAGGAGCCAAAATATATAGATAATTCGGAAAGTATCTAAAAATATTTTATTCTAAAATATCTAGATATTTTGTACTTCATTAAACATTCTACATAATTTTTTTTTTTGAAAGCTTGATAGCGGCTATCAAGATTATATTAATAAACGTGTTTACAACATCCAACACTAAGTATTACAACGAAAGCTATGTGACCCCTTCTATAGCACCCCCTCCGTTCACTTGATAAGTCCTTCTTACACTTGAGTTACCACAGTATCGGGTCCACAAACCCGCATCTTCTCTTGCCCGATTAGCTACTAGCCATGTTGGCAATTTAGAGCCCCGAAAAATTACTTCATTTCTTTGCCTCCATAATGACCATAGAATTACCATGAATGAATAATTAATAGGACCTTCATATCTAGCTATAAACAGAGGTGTCATTTTTCATTTTTAGACCAAATTACCTCCAAGAAGGCACAAGTGAATGAGTATGTGCAGAGGCGGAGGGAGCGAGAGAGAATGGGGGTCAATTGATCCCTGTTTTTTTTTTTCAAATTTTTTATATTTATATACGATTTTCTTTATAATTTAGAGTAAAACGAGATGATACTACAAAATTGACTCTCATTTTCTGCTGAAAAATTTATATAATTGACCCTTGTATGTATTTGACTCCCATAGTCTGAAAGTCTGACTCCGCTCTTGAATATATGAAGTGATCATTTCCATGCATGTAAAATTAAAGATGAATTATGTAGTTTGAGTGGGGTTATAATGTTGAGGATTATGTGAAGTGATTCTTTTTGTTATACTAATGGATTTCGTTGTGTCAAACTCAGCACTTTCTTTTTTTCAAAATATCATTTTTCTTTTCTATTTACGTTTGCTAAGGTAAGACTTTTTAATAACAATATTATTTGAGTTCAAATTTCAAAATCACACTGCTACTGCAGACAGTGCATTCAAAAGAGAGACATAAACTCTTTAGTTGATCTCTCCTTTTATTACTATTATTATTATACATGTAGATGATCTCTATTTGAAATAGCTCAGAAAAGCCAATAACCTAGCTAGATGCTCAAGAGGTATATGTTAACTGCACTATCAGCCAAATATGAAGAAAAATAAATGAAGCATGAATATTGTAGCTAATGAGAAAACTTGATGTATTAGGAAGAAAAGAATAATGTACTTGGAGTTTAGTTTCAAGGAAATCGAGTATAGTCGCCGGGATGAGTCCCCGAATACCGCCTCCATCTATACTGAGAATGGTGATGAGTTTGCCCATACACGGTGGTTGGATCACCCGGTCTGAGGCCACGGTCGAGCCATTAGCATCACCATTGGCAGCCATAAGTACTAATGTTAAGAGAGAGAGAGAGAGAGAGGTGTTGTGAGAAGTCTAGCTGGAACTGAGTAAGAGAGATGAGAGAACTGAATGAGCTACGAATTACCCATCCCCAATCACTACTTAAATAAGAGCAGGGGTGGCGGATTGAGACTGGAAGAGATGAAGACTTAGAATTTTGTATTTTTTTCATTAAAATTAGTATTCATCTCCATGTGGCGTCCCTTGAAACTAGGGGTGATTATTGAACAAGCATGAGCGAGTTGGGGTACGCTCATGCTCAGTTCATTAAGTAAATGAGCGAATTTAAGCGAGTTAATAAATGAGCGAGTCGCGAGTTATGAGTAACAGAATTTAACAAATTGTCATAATTCAATAGAAATCTAAGAGAAACTAACTACAAAATAGAATCAACATATTACAAAGTTTTTCTCTAGAAACTAGAATGGCATCAACATATTACAAAGTTTCTCCCCATAAACTAGAATAGCATCAACATAATTTAATTTATTAATTTATTTGAGATTGGATGTGGCAAATTCTTAATGAGTGAGTTGGGGCATGCTTATGCTTGGCTCATTAAGTAAATGAGCGACTTTAAGCATTCCATTTTAATAAAATGTGCTTGGAGATCAAATTTTACAATTTTTGGATTTTTTTTTTTACTATTTATTAAGATGGGTACAAAAACTAGTCAAATTCAAACCATTGAATTTTGTACCCATCTCAATAAATAGTAAAAAAAATTTCAAAAAATGTAAAATTTGATTTGGAATCACATTTTATTGTGGAGATCACATCTAACGGTTTGAATCGACGATTTGAACTTTGAAAATGTAGAAAATAGTTGTTGTAACTTGATCCCTCCTCTATATATATATATATATATATAGAGTTAGGCTGGGGTGCTATGGATAGCATAGTGGCCTCTATGCTACGGCTCAATATTCGAGTTTTCAAAATCCAAACGGTCGATCCGAACCGTTCATCTTATTTTCCATATTAATATCTGCTTGGAGACCAAATTTTACATTTTTCTGAATTTTTTTACTATTTATTAAGTATTTTACAAAATTGTTGATCCAACGGTGGCTGCACAAAACAGTAAAACCGTTGGATTAGCGATTTTCAAAGTGGCTTAATAAATAGTAAAAAAATTCAGAAAATTATAAAATTTGGTCTCCAAGCAGATATTAATATGGAGAATAATATGAACGGTTCGGATCGACCGTTTGGATTTTGAAAACTCGAATATTGAGCCGTAGCATAGAGGCCACTATGCTATCCATAGCACCCCAGCCTAACTCTATATATATATATATGTATATGTCTATCTATGTGTGTGTGTAGATATAGAGTAAGGCTACCATGCTTTGCAAATTAAAGTGAGTGTTTTAATTTGCGCTTATATCTTTAGTTTTAAAGTTTAAAACGTCGATGCGAACCGTTCAAGTTGATATCTATATTAAATTGTGCTTGGAGATCACATTTTTTTTTTCTTGAAACCTTAGCAGTAGCTGTCAAGTATAATTTTTAAAAGCATAAATTGCATTCGATCCTTCTACATCTAGAGCGTCATCCATACTGAACTTCATCAACATCAACAACAACAACAACAAAACAACATCCGAACATTAACATCTAACTACTAAAATAACAAAATAAAATAAACCCTCTCCATTGGTAGTAGACATCGACGACCTTCATTATTGACTGGCCAGTGACCGGAGAAAAGGGGGCATCATGTTTTTTTTTTCTTTTTTCCGCTAGGTTTGTGGGTGGAAGAGGCCGGTGCGGCCTCGGCCTCCCCTTTCCAATTAAGGGTTTTGTGTAGCGGAAGTATTGGCGGGAGGGTTGAAGGCACTAGGAGACGAAAGAAATAGCGACTAGAGCTATTGTCGCGGACTCTCTCTAAATTAATATAACAACTTTTGTTGCATGTTCATATCTAGGAGGGCAAAGATATCTGAGAAACTTTATATCATTATTCTATATATTCCTTTTTATGATGGCTAATTCGAGCGTATATGTAATATTTATGGTAGATTGATTTAATATTTTAAAACATTATTGCTTAAATTAGAAAGGTAAAATTATAGATATATATATTATCGATATTAAATTTGAGTCCATTTGAAATTCAATTGACATTCATCACAAAGTCCTTAGAACTTCATATACCTTTAATTAAACTAATTTGATAAGTCTAAATGACTTTGAAAACCCGTCCAAATTTGATAAATAGCGTTACTATTTTAACCTTCAAAATTAAATAATACTTTTAAGAAATTATCAAATAAATATGCATAAAAGTTGGATTTAGCATCACCATCCTACTTGCAAAGGAATTGTAAATGATGACGTGGCAATATCAATTTTTTTTAAAAGAGTTGGTAGTGACTACCAAAATTGCATTAATATTAAATAAATGTGATTACAACCACACAACATTAGAAATTACAAGCAGCGATCTACGTTATTTCAGAATTAAAACTCCCTTACCTTTGAATATTATTACAACATTAGAAATTACAAGCAGCAATCCAGTTAGAATTTGTACATAGTTAAATTTAGTAAGATTGTCAAATATGTTACCTTTTATGAAATGCATAACACACCATGACATTACGTGTCAAACACGCTGTGATTTGGTCACGTTACGTGATTAAAATAGTAGCAGACAATCACGTCACTCGAATGGTCACGTCACGTATAGTCACGGTATGACCATACGTGACGTGATCACACATGATTTGACGTGACGTAAATTAGTGACATCAATTTTTTCTAATATTTTAATTTAAATTCTAAAAAATGCTAAAATAAATAAATAAATAGTATTGCAAATCTTTTTTTTTAAGAAAGATAGTTGGATCTGAATACATTACTTTAAAAATTCAAATTACAAACATTCATTAAAATAAATTAGAGAAAATAAAAACAGTACCACATGAGTACCAATATCATTGAACCTACACTAAAAGAGAAATCTAAGTACTCTACTGTACTAAAATAGCTTGATACTCTATGTTTCATACTGTGATGTGACGTAATCACATGACTAATTTGCATAACCTGACATGAGATTCTATAACGTAACTGATCACAGCATGACAAATTTTATTCTCCACTTCCATGAAAAAATGAAGTCGACAACGGCATGTCTTTCTTTCTCAAACCGGTGAAATTCATGACAAACATGAATTTGGTGATTATTTCGTTTGGAATTTGTTGTTGGTGCAATGTCATATCCTATTTAGGCCAAATCAAAAGGCACCTAGTTATAGTAGCCTATAGGTTCATTATTTTATCTCAACTACTACTCCGTCCCCTTGTGCTACTAGACACTAGCACGTTTTTTATGTGAGACATTATATTATCTATAAACTAAAATAAAATTATCTTACTAAACTGGATCTGGTGCTCTTCAAATTTTTTATCTTTCTTTGTTATTCTCTCTGTCTCTCTCCCACGTGATTATCTCTCTCTCCTCTTTTTCGAAGAGAGATATAAAAAGAAAAGAAGAGTACGAGCCTACTTTTCGAGCAAGAAAAGCAGCGGATATATATTCTAGGAATAGGGATTTCAAATATGAACTCAAATATATTGTTGTTCTTTCAAAAAAGCAAGAATGTTTTTTCTTTCATTCCAACCATTCAAATATTTTTTTTACAGTTCAAATTTGGAGATGAAATATGCTGCTATTCTTTTTGTTCAAAATCTGAATCGTTGAAAATATTTAAACAGTTGGATGAGGAAAAAAAATAAAAACAGATTCTTGCATTTCTTAGAGAAGAGCAGCAGATTTCCTCAGAAAAGCAATATACTAGCTTTCTTCCAGTAATAAAATCAAGATGACCATAACTGTAAAATTTAAAATTAAGTGATTTTACTTCATGTTTATATATATATATATATATATGAGGAGGGATCTGATTACACCCTTTTTTGGTGACACCGAATTACACTCTCCATTTTCAAAGTTTTCAAAGTTCAAATAGTCGATCCAAACCGTTCAACTTGTTAGATATGTTAAAATGTGCTTGCATATCAAATTTTATATTTTTTGAAATTCTTTTACTATTTATTAAGTATTTAACAAAATCGCTATATTCAGATCGTTGAATTTTTGTACCCATCTTAATATATAGTAAAAAAATTCAGAAAAATATAAAATTTGATCTGCAAGCACATTTTAACATATCCAACAAGTTGAACGGTTTGGATCGACTGTTTAAACTTTGTAAACATAGGGTGTAACTGGTGTCACCAAAAAAAGGGTGTAATCCGACCCCTCCTCTATATATATATATATCCAGAAAAGATCTGGAACTAGGCAATATATAATATCAAATTTAGCTATTTATTCCTTTCCTTCATCCTTGGTTGTTGTAAGGCTTTCTAAATAGCTCTAAACCATGACCTCTCATATCATATGTAGTTTCTGGTAACTAATTAAGCTAATTAATTGGTATTCAATATTCATACAAAGAAAAATTAGAGGTCATTTTTTGCACATTTAGTTCATAACATTAATGACGAAAGTAGAACAGAAGAGTGTTTTTCGGAAAACATAAAATGGTGCATTTTCTAATAAATGACACGGTAAATGAGATTGCTCAGTGGGTGGAGTTTGTTTGAGGATATTATGTGTAAATAAATTGTAATTAGACTTAATCTTAGGAATGTTGTGTAAATAATTAAACCTTTTTATCAATATATTTGTTAGTATTCTCGCCAATCATAAAAAAAAAGGATGAAAGTAGAACATTTCCAGTTTCATGACTTATTGTTAGGTATATCTCAAATAATTAAATTTAAATATATATATATGAGATGGGCTACGCTACTCGATGGAGTAAAACGCGTTTGTACTCCACGCCGTATTTTCATTTTGAAAATCCAAACAACCGATCCGAACCGTTAGATGTGATCTCCATATTGAAATGTGCTTGGAGACCAAATTTTACATTTTTTGAAATTTTTTTACTATTTATTAAGCATTTTTCAAAATTTCTGTTTTGCTGTGAACAGTAAAAAACAGTAACATTTTTTGGACCATCGAATCAGCAATTTTAAAAAATGTTTAATAAATAGTAAAAAAATTTCAAAAAAATATAAAATTTGGTCTCCAAGCACATTTCAATATGGAGATCATATCTAACGTTTCGGATCGGTCGTTTGGATTTTCAAAATAAAAATATGGTTGCGTGGAGCACCACCTCATTTTACTTCATGGTGTAGCGTAGCCCATCCCATATATATATATAGAGGAGGGTTAAAATGCACCATCATTTTTGTGCTCCTAACGTGCATCCTCCTCTCATATCTTCATTTTCAAAGTTCAAATAGTCGATTCGAATCTTCCAACGTGTTCTTCATATTAAAATGTGCTTGGAGACCAAATTTTACAATTTTTTTTAGAAATTTTTTACTATTTTTTCAGAATTTTTGATTAAACTAAACAATAATAAAAAATTCAGAAAAGTGATGATTTTCAAAAATTGTGAAAAAATAGTAAACAATTTCCAAAAAATGTAAAATTTGGTCTCCAAGCACATTTTAATATGAAAAACACGTTGGAAGATTAAAATCGACTATTTGAACTTTGAAAATGAAGATACAAGAAAATGGTGCACGTTAGGAGCACAAAAGGGGGGGGGGGGGTGCATTTTAACCCTCCTCATATATATATATATATATAGGAACCTGCTACGGTGCTACGCGTAGCATAGAGGCCCTCCGTGCAACGGCTCAATAAATCTAAAAAAATAGTCAAAAAATTCAAAAAAATGTAAAATTTGGTCTCCAAACACATATTAATATGGAGAACAAGATGAACGGTTCGGATTGACCGTTAGGATTTTGAAAAGTCGAATATTGAGCCGTTGCACGGAGGGCCTCTATGCTACGCGTAGCATGCTAGCATATTCCATATATATATATATAATGAGGAGGGTTCAAATGCCTCCATTTTTTGTGCCTCTACCATGCCTCCATTTTTTAAAACTTTAATAACTCAAAATTGAAAACTTAAAAGTCAAGATAAAACCGTTAGATGTGATCTATGTCATTTTCTCTATGAGCTTATAAAAAATCATCACATTTCAATTTTGTTTTTATGTGAATCAATAGGTTCAAAAATCAATGTCTAGAAATCATTCACATTAGTGCGTTTTTTACAAGCTCTTGATGACAATCAAAATAAAATTGAAATGTCATAATTTCTTACACGTGTATAGATAAAATAATGTAGATCATATCCAACGGTTTTATTTTGACTTTTAAGTTTTAAATTTTGAATTATTAAAGTTTTTAAAAATGGAGGCATGGTGGAGGCACAAAAAATGAAGGCATTTGAACCCTCCTCATATATAATTACAATTATGGATAATTTCCCTGATGTTAGCACAACCATCACCAAACCAATCATTAATTTTTAAACTAATTAAAGGCTTCAATTGATCAGCACAAGTGTACAACATTAATTTCTGTATATTCTATTACTCTTAAGATAATTTGAGTTTTCTGATCAATCTTTCAGTCGTTAGCAATTATTACAAATATATGAAGATTTAGATTATGTAGAAAATTATTTTTTTAGAATTGATTAGGTAGCAAGGGCCCAAGGAGCAGATCCCAGCTTATCCAATTGTACTGTCTTATTATTAGATGGAGGTTGCTTTGATTTTTGTGTGAAAAAGTAGAATTTTTTTTTTTAAATATCATTAAATCTTGAAATTTTATAAAATCAACATGATTATAATTTTTTTTTTTACAAAAATCATCTCCATCGGATACTATAATACTCTGTATTACATGCTACACAATATTACACATAATACAATCCACTTTAACCGTAATTTTACCCCCAAAAAATAATAAACTAAATAACTACGTTTTCTAAAAAAAATGAATTTTGACACAGCCTCAGCCCCTAGATGCGGCCATCCAAAAAATGGTCCATATCTCCTAGATGTGGCCCCTTAGAAAGGTGGCTGCATCTAGGGGATGCGGCCGTGTCAAAATTCAAATTTTTTATAAAATGTAGTTATTTGGTTTATTATTTTTTGGGATATGGTATATTTAAAAATTTCGGTCATTTTAATTTAAAAGCCATGCTGAAGATCAGGACCGGTTTTTCATTTTGTCATACCGGATACCATACTCAGTTTCTATTTTTTTTTTTGTTATTTTGCAAAACTGGACATGATCGCTGGTTTTTCATTTTTTTTTTGTTTTCTTAATTTTTTTCCTAACCGAATCTCATGTCCGGTTTTACTCAATTTTTATTATTTTTTTTAATTTCTTTTTGTAATTTATCAAACGAGAATGTCTGGGACTTTTTTGTTTCTTTTATTTAATATCTCATCAAACCGAATATTTATTGAATCTGTATCCTCTCCAGTATTGCAGAGGATGAGATTGAATTTCAATTGGTTTGGTATTCAGGTCGCAATAGGAGGCAGTATTTTTGAGCTCTGAGATTCATGTCAAGTTAAAAAGAACGGTTCAGATCTAGTAATTATAAAATATTCCTTTATTAGGTATTGGAGAGGATGTGAATTCATATTTATTCGGTATTCGGTTTCTAATTCTCTCAAACCTAAAATGATATCTAGTTTTTAATTCCACAAACTAATCACTAAGTCCGGTTTTTCTTTTTTGGATTTTAATAACAAGAAGGAAATAGCTTCAAATTTTGCAAATTTGATACCGAGTATGGTATCCGGTTTTCGTGTAAGTTTTTGTAATCGTGTTGGTTTCATAACTTATCAAAATTTAATAATTTTTTAAAAAAAAAAATCGAAAAAGTTATGGATATCCCTAGCATGTGTTCGGCACCTCTATTTTTTCCTAATTAAATTTTTAAATAGTTCTCAAGCACTTTTTTTTTTTTTTTTTGCTTCTGAAGCACTGTTTTTATAGAAAAAATCAAATGAGATCAGAGGTCCGTTTTTTCTCCTCAATTGACGCAGCTGCTCTGAAAAACCAATAAATTTGGTTTCTCCTTTGCATAATTAAGTTCTTTCATCATAAATATTAATATCAAATTGAATTTAGTTAATAGCTTAAAATTTTAGATGCTTTTTGACTTGTCTGTAGCACTTAAAAAAAAATATATATATATGTTCTTTGAAAAATTATTAATATCTTTTTTATTTTCTTATAACTAATTTCTTATTTTATTTAATTATAAAATAATAAATAATAAGTAATGTTATGTTATTATTTAATCTATTTTATTTAATTACATTATTAATTATTTATTTAATAAAAAAATTGTATAATATCAATCATTTTATAAAGAAAAATAAGATCTCTACAACTAATTATACAGTTCAACCAAACATTTATTTCAGCAGATTTCAATAATCAACACGGTGCATATTAATACTATTGGATTCTCACTTTTTTAAAAGTGGATTCTCAACCCCGTCAAATCTCATCCCGTATAATTCTACGACAAACCAACACACTCTGATTAAAGTACATGAGAAAAAAAGAAATATGTAATCATTGGTACCAGTTGGATTGCTGGATTGCAGAGAGTGATTGATTAATTGGTACAATGGTGCTATTCAATTCACATGGACGAATTAAAAACATTAAAACAAAATAGTCCTTAATCACATGGGCCCCGTTCGGCAAGATGGATTAAGAGGTGAGGGATTAAGAGCTTAAGGAACACTAAGGAACTCACGTTCGGCAAGTAAAAGATTAAGATGAAAGAAGGATTATACATTAAAAAAATTTATTATAGAGTTAGGCTACTATGACATTGGTGTTATTTGAAATTAAATAACACCAACTTTTAAACCCTTAGATCTGCCTTGAGATTCGTAATATCCGCTTTTACTGTTCAAGCACTTTATTTTGTACGAATCTCAAGGCAGATCTAAGGGTTTAAAAGTTGGTGTTATTTAATTTCAAATAACACCAATGTCATAGTAGCCTAGCCCTTTATTATATTATGTGATAAGAGTCAAAGACCAATATACCCCCATCCTGTATTGTTATATATTGTTATATAGATAACAACAATTTATTTAATATTTTTTGCAATATAAATTGAATTAAACCTAAAACAAAATTGATGAAAATTAAACAAATTTCATGACATTACCAAATAAAACCTAACAACAGCTCAGTAAGCTAAGAAATACATTCTTGTTTCTTATGTAGCCGCTCAAAATCATTTTTTCCTCAGAAATAACAAAAAATAAAAAGAAAAGAAACTGATATTATTTAAAGCTTATTCACAGCCCAGAAAAGATAACAATAATGCATCTTTCACAAATTTATCAAAGCCTCATATTCACAGCTCGGAAAAAATAAAATTAACCAAAGTTCAATATAATACTTGTCCATCAAATAACAGTTAACAAATTTTACTGCTCATTACAATTATAATTAGTATTGATTTGCTTCTGGTAATGCGAAAATTAATTTACAAATCATATTCCTATTTACTCACTATTTCACCAATTCATAATTGAATCCATTCACTGTCCTGGATAAAAATTTCCACCGAATAAAAATGCAGCTCCTTCATAAACCATACCAATGATCAAACAAATTGTTTGTACCAGTGGTACCAAATACCACAACCTTAATAAAGTCTCATATGAATAAAACAAATATTCTCATATCAATAATATGAGATTCTGAATAAAACAGTTTGAAAAAAATATAAAACTGCAACATTGTTAACTATGCAAGTATGAAAAATATAAATAATTAGAACGTTCAATGTACAAATAAAATTATAAGTTGTATAATAAATATATTAGAATAATTAATAAATATATTAGAACAAATGAAATTATCCATATTATCCAAGAGTTGGTATTTTGTGACTTGTTCTTATGCCCTTTTCTGGTTCTTTTTGAAATCCCTCATTTTACCCTTTCTCTGTGCTAATTGGTATGTGCTTTGCTTGGTTCCAGTACCATGTAGTGGCTGTGAATGCAAGGTATAAGATTCAAATTGTTGTTTCCTTGTCAAGAACAAAATTCAATTGCATATACAATCAAGCTTATTTTGTTACATGCTAAATATATTGCAAATTAGAGAAAAAACTATACCATACTCTTACTGGTACAGTATTGATTCTGACCGGTACGATTAAGTCGGAGACAGAAAATTACTTTCAAATATCCAACACATGCATTCACTTATATGGACAATTACTTCCAAATATCCAACATAGACTTTTTTTTTTTGAGAAAGAAACTAGGGTCACGCCCCTGTTTGATTACTGGTAAAAAAGTTACAATAGGTTTGTAACGTAATTGGAAATAAAAAACAATTCGCTCAACGCAGTTGAGTTATAAAAACAATAAGTGCAGGAAAACCCAAAAACAGAAAATAATCTCCCTTCCTATGAAAGAAATGGAGATTAATAAAATAAAAAGAGAAAGAATAAAACAGCAAAGATCATTTTGCTCTCCAGTTCTTGTAAGCCTATAATCTCATGTTGTTTGTGAACTCCATTTGTTGTTTTATATCTAGTGCCAGCTGATCCATTGTTCTACTCGTGTCAGTAAATACCTCAGAATAAATGATTATCAAGAAAGATGCCAACAAAAGAAAAAAATACCTCTGAATAAATGGGATGTCAATAGAGAGATCGTCTCGAGGAGAACAGTCGTGAGGCGTCGAATTTGGATGTTGTTGGTCGGACAACCGTCAATCTTCAACGGAGAGAACGAGTTCTTTTATTTGCCGTGCCTAGGTAAGTGTGCTCTCTTCTGAGGGAGGAGACAATAGAAAATAATAAATAAATGTGAAGGGCTTAAGGAGGTCTCTTGTTGAGGGCATAATTGTCCAAAAAAAAACACTTTTTTGGCTCTTAAGGAGGTCCAAAGGAGGCAGGGTTCTTAAGGAAGGGGTTCCCTGGATTAAGGTTTTGTGCTAAGGAAGGTATCTTAATCTTGTCAAAGGAACAGCTGTTCGGACGGATTAACGTGGATTAAGGGTCTAAGGAGCGTTAAGGAAGCTAAATCCTACCCAGCCGAACAGGCACATGGGTTGCCGTAGGGATGAAAACGGTAGAGATAATATCACATGGGCTATGGTGAATTGCGAAGTAAAACACATTTTTTACTTCACGCCGTATTTTTATTTTGAAAGTCCAAATGACCGATCCGAACCGTTAGATGTTTAATCCATATTGAAATATGCTTGGAGACCAAATTTTACATTTTTTAGAATTTGTTTACTATTTATTAAGTATTTTTGAAAATTGCTGTTCTGCTATGAACAGTAAAAAAACAGTAAAATTTTCTGGACCATCAGATCAGCGACTTTCAAAATTGCTTAATAAATAGTAAAAAAAATTCCAACAAATGTAAAATTTGGTCTCCAAGCACATTTCAATATGGAGAACAAGATGAATGGTTCGGATCGACGTTTTGAATTTTAAAATCGTAAAATATGAGCATGAAGTAAAATAGTCGCTTTATTTCGCAACTCACCGTAGCCCATCTCTTTATTTAATTTGAAAATCTATATAATAAAAATAGCATTACAAGTCGGAGTAGAACTAGAGTGTTCTTAAGCTTACAGAGTCTTTTGATAAGCTTAACTCTAAACCTATCAAATTAATTTCAAATTATGAATTCAAACCGTTAAAATCTATTTACTCACAAATGATGTGCTTATAATTTTATATGTGAAATTTATAAATTTATAAATTAATTTAATATAAAATCAAGCAGTAAAAAATACAATGAAAAATGTACATATTAAAATTAACTTATAAATCTAATTTTTCTTTTACCGTTTGACTTTATACTAAATTAATTTAAAATTTTATAAATTTGTGTAAACACATCACTCGTAAAGTAGATCAGTTTCAACGATTTGAAATTATTATTTAAAGTTAATTCGATAAATTTGAGCTTAAACAATTTTAGAGTTAAGTTCAGCAAAACATACATAATCACAACAAACACGTTGTATATATATGCAGAGGACCACAAAAGAGTTGTATTGATTTAGGAACTTCTTTGTCTTAATCACAACAAACACGTTTTTATTTGAATGATGAAAGTAAAGAAGCATGAAAAGTAAAATGTCTGACCATAATAAATGAGTGAACAAATAAAATCGGACAGATAAAAAAATAAAAAAAGCTCGTAGCTTGTGAGTTGCTTGTTAATAGCTTGCTCGTTGTTGGATCGAGCTGTTAACAAGCCAGCTTGCCACTAATTCGGTCTAGAATTAACGAGTTTAAGTTGAAATATAGTTTACTTGTCAGTTCGCGAGCGAGCTTGGTTAGACATCAATTTGTGAATTTGTATGAACTTGTCTACATTTTATAATGTCTAACTCGGTCCAGCCATATCCAGCAAGCCAGCTCGTTAGCTCGCGAGCTAGCTCGAACTGACTTGTCACAGTTTCAAGCTGAAATTTTAGCTCGAATGTCTTAGATCCAACTCGCTCGATTCAGAATTAACAAGCTGAGCTAGAACCTAGCTCGGACCAAACCGAGCCAGCTCGTTGCCACCCCAACTACAATATCTGTCTTTCCAATTAAAAAAATGAATGCGCAAATCACATTACATTTTAAATTAACTGGCTTTATAATATGAGAAGTATCTACTATCATGAGAGGAAATTTCAATGTTTGACCCATATTAATTAGATTATTATATTAGTAGATCGACACATCTGACGTTGTTCACATGCATCACATGTGTACAATACGTATCATATTAGAATACTACTATAATATTTATCAGTGTTATTAAAACCGGATAGGATCGGGTGGTTCAAACGGAGACCGAACTTGTTCAGTTTGGTTCTCTAAAGAGACGGTTTATGCAATTCAACCAAGTAAAACCGGTTAACTAATTGGGTTTTTTCATAAAAAAAAAAAACCGCTAAAACATTCAGCTCAAAAACTCGGATTTTATCTACTTTTATTCATTTGTTGTTTGATTAGTTTGATTCAGAAGGGCTTCACTTAGATCCCCACGCTCGTTTGATTTCTTCAATCTCTACGCCATGGTTTGATTCAGAATTATCACTTCTTTGCAGTGTAATTAAAATCGGACCGAATCGAAAAGTTACTCCAAAATAAATCGGATCTGAACCTCTTTTTGAATGAAAAATAAAAGAGATTTTTTTAATAGAAAAAAATAAATGGCAGTGTTATTCCATGGTGCTTAGATTTTTTTTTAATGGAAAAAAAGATAGATAATTTATGATATTATTAGGAATATTTTGAATAGCAATTTGGACTTTGTACTGTTTCAATACGAATACAATACAACAAAGTAGACACTTTTTGCGAGGAAAAAAATGCATTTATGACAGTAGTCCGTCGCAAAAAGCAAAAGTTGAACAATGAGAGTAGTTCGTCGCAAAAAGTCACTTTTTTATCCTCGCGAAAAGTCACTTTTTTATCCTCGCAAAAAGTGTCTCATTCTTGTTGTGATATTATAATTTCTTAATTAATTTTGTGTTATTATTGCTCTATGAGACTTCAAAAATTATTGATAATTAGTATAACTATAAAATATATTTTTTTAAATAAAAGACACTATGTATGATAGCTTTCGCTATAGCTACGCTATTCGTGATAGGTTTTTATTTTAGCCTTTCCGCTATGACATGATAATCGCTATTTAGAACCTTGGTTATTATTGTTTATTTGTCATTATTTTTGTTATATTTGTTATAATTTATTGTTATCACAAAATAACTTTTTTAGAATTATTAGATATATTCTTCCACCTTATTAGAAAACATTCAGTCTTTATTAATAAAATTAGTATTTTCATTTTAGTTAGATGTTAAATTTGAAATATATCTATAAATTTGATCTGATATTATATATGAGGAGGGATCAAGTTACACCAAAAATTGGTGACACATCTTGACATCAATCTCTAAACGTCAGATTTTCATCAAAATTCGCGCTAGGATGGAGCGCTGATCAAATTAGATAGAACGGAGATTTCAATTTTGGCATCTCTCTTCAACTGGTGTGTCCAGTTAATTGCTCCAATATCTCTGATGCGAAAATGGCCCCAACAAAAACCCCAGCGAACCCCCCCGCCATGAAATCGCACCCTCTCATCTCTCTGACCCCCACTCTTCTCTCCTCTCGCTGGCCTCCTCAGGTGACAAGACGAAAATAGCAGCGAACCATCTCTTCTCTTCTCTTCTCTCATCTCTCTGACCTCCTCAGGTGACAATTTTGTTTTGCTTTTCTAGAGTTTATTTGAGCAATTTGGGATGTAATCTTCAGACAACAAGTCTCTACCACCAGATAATTGAGAAACCAAGATTTTTTTTTTCTTAGATCATGCCCGTAGGCCCAAAATACAACCAAACTCATTACACGTTCTCTTAGCATTAAAATAAAAAATTACATCAACCAATGCCTTTTAAGCCTAATTGAGTGAAAACAATTGAACATAGGAAAAGTGTTGCCTCCGTGGTCCCAGTCCCTTAATCTCTCCTGTTTTGGTAGAAAAGCTTTATAAATTGTTGTGGCATCTTTGTATAAAAATACATCTGTAACCTGAGACAGTTTGAGTAATCTCCAAATACTGTATGTTTCCTTATAAGCAGTGCACTCTACATCTCTTCCTTAGAAACCTAGATTAAAAATCCCTTTTTAATGTACGTCCAGCTTTATAAAGAGTGAGTTGTATTGTAGGTTACATACTTAAAAAAAATTCAATGGTGTATCGATATATGTAACTATCTAAGTGATGCTTAAATCAATCGTGTATTATTGATGAAATTATTTATTTTTCTTTTTTAGACAAATGGATGATATCACGATGAAATTGATAATTTGGAAGTAAATCTAATGGATGACATGAAATTAGATGAAATCTGGAGCATGGTCCATTTTTTCTTATTCAATATATCTGTTGTCGGCTTTGCCGTCAACCATCAAAAAAAGAAAAGGTAAGAATTTTGTTTAATTATATTATTTATCTTGCTACCTTAATATACTATACAATCTAACAAAACATTTTTAATGATATTATAGGAGGAACAAACTTCACAAAAGTGAAGAAAATATGAGGGCATGCAACCTTTTAATGGTATGATATTTGAATCACTTGAGGACGCTGAACGTTTCTATAAACTTTATGCTCAAGTGATTGAATTAATTTAACGTGCGGAAACGAAGTACTACTACTTTTGCAAGAAGTAATGAAATACTATAGTTTCTAGCTCAATATTCGTCTTGGTTTATTTTTATTTTATTAACTTTTTGTTGCCTTAATTTGTAACTTGATTTCTCGTTAAATCTATAGTGTCTTTTGCTTTGATTTTGTATGCTCAAGTACTATATAATGGTGTTGTATTGTCACTTGTAAATAAAAGATTATTGATCATATTTGACTTTCTTGTTTGTATTTTTAATTTTTCTTATGCTAGTGAAAAAATCATGGTACCAATTCATCAATTAAAAATTATGAAGAGCTGCATTTCAGCAATTAAATGGAAATGGGCTGTCAGAAGAGTGAACTTGGAATGCTACAAGTAGATTCGTTAATTTTTTTTTCATTTGTCTTTACCTTTTTAATTTAGTTATAAGAATTTACTTTTCAAGTTAGGTATTGTTAAGTATATTTCATTAATAAACAAAGTACATACATCACATTCATTTAAATAAACGACATCCATAACAACATTTCATTAATAAACATGTTCAAATTAAAAAAAAAAAAGTTACATCACATTCAAATAAACAAAGCACAACAAATGTCACTAAACATAGTTACATCTCCATTCGGAGTTTCCCACCTAGTTACAATTGACATCTATAGTAACACAAACTAGAGTTTCCCACCCAAATGCACTCTATTCTTTTTCTCCATTTTCAAAGTCCAAATAGTCAATCCGAACCGTTAGATGCGATATATATATTAAGATGTGCTTGGAGACCAAATTTTACATTTTTTGGAATTTTTTTACTATTTATTAAGCCACTTTGAAAAATCGCTAATCCAATAGTCCAGAAAAATGTAAAATCAGCGATTTTCAAAGTGGCTTAATAAATAGTAAAAAAATTCCAAAAAATGTAAAATTTGGTCTCCAAGCACATCTTAATATATATATCGCATCTAACGGTTCGGATTGACTATTTGGACTTTGAAAATGGAGAAAAAGAATAGGGTGCATTTGAACCCTCCTCATATATATATATATATATATAGAGAGAGAGAGAGAGAGAGAGAGAGGTTGGCTAAGATCAAAGTGGCAGTTCCTGAACTTTGGTGCTACCAATTTGTTTTTCAATTTTTAAATTTCAAAATGTCGATCTGAACCGTTCAAGTTGTTCTCCATATTAAATTGTGCTTGGAGACCAAATTTTACATTTTTTTTTATTTTTTTTTTACTATTTATTAAGCCACTTTGAAAACAGCTGATCTAACGGTGGCTTCTGATTTTACTGTTTTGTTAAGCCATTGTTGGATTAACGATTTTCAAAGTGGCTTAATAAATAGTAAAAAAATTCAGAAAAATGTAAAATTTGGTCTCCAAGCACAATTTAACATGGAGAACAACTTGAACGGTTCGGATCGACGTTTTGAATTTTAAAAATTGAAAAACAAATTGGTAGCACCAAAGCTCAGGAACTACCACTTTGATCTTAGTCAACCTCTCTCTCTATATATATATATAATGAGGAGGGTTCAAATGCCTCCATTCTTTGTGCCTCTACCATGCCTCCATTTTTTAAAACTTTAATAACTCAAAATTGAAAACTTAAAATTCAAGATAAAACTGTTAGATGTGATCTATGTCATTTTCTCTATGAACTTATAAAAAATCATCACATTTCAATTTTGTTTTTATGTGAATCAATAGGTTCAAAAATCAATGTCTAGAAATCATTCACATTAGTGCGTTTTTTACAAGCTCTTGATGACAATCAAAATAAAATTGAAATGTCATAATTTTTTACACGTGTATAGATAAAATGATGTAGATCATATCCAACGGTTTTATTTTGACTTTTAAGTTTTAAATTTTGAATTATTAAAGTTTTTAAAAATGGAGGCATGGTGGAGGCACAAAAAATGAAGGCATTTGAACCCTCCTCATATATAATTACAATTATGGATAATTTCCCTGATGTTAGCACAACCATCACCAAACCAATCATTAATTTTTAAACTAATTAAAGGCTTCAATTGATCAGCACAAGTGTACAACATTAATTTCTGTATATTCTATTACTCTTAAGATAATTTGAGTTTTCTGATCAATCTTTCAGTCGTTAGCAATTATTACAAATCTATGAAGATTTAGATTATGTAGAAAATTATTTTTTTAGAATTGATTAGGTAGGAAGGGCCCAAGGAGCAGAGGCTAGCTTATCCAATTGTACTGTCTTATTAGATGGAGGTTGCTCTGATTTTTGTGTGAAAAAGTAGAATTTTTTTTTTTAAACATCATTAAATCTTGAAATTTTATAAAATCAACATGATTATAATTTCCTTTTTTTTTTACAAAAATCATCTCCATCAGATACTATACTCGGTATGAAAATTTGAAAATCGAATATTGTACTCTGTATTACATGCTACACAACATTACACATAATACAATCCATTTTAACCGTAATTTTTAAAAATACCATACCCCCAAAAATAATAAACAAAATAACCACATTTTCTTAAAAATTTAAATTTTGACACAACCACATTCTCTAAATGCGGCTACCTTTTTGGGAGCCCCATCTAGGAGCTGAGGCCCCTAGATGCGACCACCCCAAAAATGGTCTGTATCCTCTAGATGCGATCTCCAGAAAGGTGGCCGCATTTAGGTGATGCGGCCGTGTCAAAATTCAAATTTTTCAAAAAATGTGGTTATTTTGGTTTATTATTTTTTTAGGTATGATATATTTAAAATTTCGGTCATTTTAATTTAAAAGCCATCCGGTTTTTCATTTTGTCATACCGGATACCATACTCAGTTTCTATTTTTATTTTTTTTGTTATTTTGCAAAACTGGACATGATCGCTGGTTTTTAATTTTTTTTCCTAACCGAATCTCATGGCCGGTTTTACTCAATTTTTATTATTTTTTTTCTTTTTGCAATTTATCAAACGAGAATGTCCAGGACTTTTTTGTTTCTTTTATTTAATATCTCATCAAACTGAATATTTATTGAATCTGTATCCTCTCCAGTATTGCAGAGGATCACCCTTACTTTACGGTTTGAAATTAAATTTCAACCGGTTTGGCATTCGGGCCGTAATAGGGGGCAGTATTTTTGGGCTTTGAGATTTGTGCCAAGTTAAAAAGAACGGTTCAGATCTAGTAATTGTAAAATATTCCCTTATTAGGTATTGGAGAGGATGTGAATTCATATTCATTTAGTTTCTAATTAATTCTCTCAAACCTAGAATGATGTCCAGTTTTTAATTCCACATACTGATCACTAAGTCCGGTTTTTCTTTTTTGGATTTTAATAACAAGAAGAAAATAGTTTCAAATGGTTCAAATTTGATACCGAGTATGGTATCCGGTTTTCGTGTAAGTTTTTGTAATCGTATTGGTTTCGTAACTTTTCAAGATTTAACGATGTTTTTTTTTTTTTTTAAATGAAAAAGTTATGGATATTTGTCCCTAGCATGTGTTCGGCACCTCTATTTTTTTCTAATTAAATTTCCAAATAATTCTCAAGCAGTTCATTTTTTTTTTTCCTTCTAATAGCACTGTTTTTATAGAAAAAAAACAAATGAGGTCAGAGATCCGTTTTTTCTTCCAAATTGATGCAGCTGCTGTGAAAATCAATAAATTTGGTTTCTCCTTTGCATAATTAAGTTATTTCATCATAAATATTAATATCAAATTGAATTTAGTTAATAGTTTAAAATTTTAAATGCTTCTTGACTTGTCTGTAGCACTTTAAAAAATAAAATATATATTATTTAAAAATTATTAATATCTTTTTTTACTTGCTTATAAATAATTTCTTATTTTATTTGTACCTATTTTCTTATTTTATTTAATTATAAAATATTTATATATTTAAAAATAATAATTAATAAGTAATGTTATGTTATGTTATTATTTAATACAAATAATTGTATTATATCAATCATTTTATAAAGAAAAATAAGATCTCTACAACTAATTATACAGTACAATCAAACACCTATTTTAGCATATTTCAATAATCAACACCGTGTATATTAATACTACTAGATTTCTACTTTTTAAAAAAATAGATTTTCAACCCGTCAAATTTTATCCCGTGTAATTTTATGACAAACGAACACTCTGATTAATGCACATGAGAAAAAAACGAACACACTCTGATTAATGCACATGGGAAAAAAATGGAATCATTGGTACCAACTGGGTATTTTTTTTTTTTTGGCAACTTTTGGTACCAGCTGGATTGCAGAGATTGATTGACTGATTGGTACTATTCAATTCACATGGACGAATTAAAAACGTTAAAACAAATAGTCCTTAATCACATGAGTCCGAATTTGCTGTAATCTCGAAAGAAATTACAGGGTTATGAAATTTCAATATCAACCATTTAAATATTTTCTGCACAGATCTCGAAAAAAAGTAAATTTTCATGCACAAATCTCGAAAAAGACCAACGATTCGGATTGGGATTACAAGGTCCTGTAATTCCCCAAGAATTACAGCATATTTATTTTCTAATCACATGGGTTGCCAGTAGGGATGAAAACGGTATAGATAATATTCGATTTGTATTCGAAAAATTAAATGTAGATATTCAATATATGAATATCCGTGTGGATATAAATACTGATATAATTTTATATTTTAATTATCCGTATTCGAATATTAAATATATACTATATAGTTTAATATATATTATGAAAACAAATTTATAGTGAAAGAGAAAAATCATATATTTTTTTTAAAAAATACTAAAAATATTACATTCAGCAAATTTTAGAACACAAATAAATCTCTTTAGCAAAACGTTGAAAATCTATATAATGAAAATAGCATTACAAGTCGGAGTAGAACTAGAGTGTTCTTAAGCTTACAAATTAAGTCTTTTGATAAGCTTAAACCGTTAAAATCCATTTACTCACGAATGATGTGTTTATAATTTTATATGTGAAATTTATAAATTTTGAAATTAATTTAATATAAAATCAAGCAGTAAAAATACAATGAAAAATGTACATATTAAAATTAACTTATACACCTAATTTTTTGTTGTTGTTTGGCTTTATACTAAATTAATTCGAAATTTTATAAATTTGTGTAAACACATCACTGTGAAGTAGATCAGTTTCAACGATTTGAATTTATTATTTAAAGTTAATTCGAATAAATTTTAGCTTAAACAATTTTAGAGTTAAGTTCAGCAAACCTTTTGATATTGTTTTAGAAACTTCTTTGTCTTAATCACAACAAACACATTTTATTTGAATGATGAAAGAAGCATGAAAAGTAAAATGTCTGATCATAATAAATGAGTGAAACATCAAGTCGGGTTTAATTAGGGTTTATGTTTTTTAAGACATTAATCATCTAATTTTATATAACAACAACTTGTAACTTTTTAAATAAATAAAATCGCCAACAAACATTACATATGAAAAAAGGGATTCAGTTGTCGACGGGAGGTTCAAACTTCACACTAGGCTACAATATATCTGACTTTCCAATTTAAAAATGGATGCGCAAATCACATGACATTTTAAATTTCAACGTTAACCCATACCCATATTAGATTATTAGTAGACACATCTGTCGACGCTGTTCACATGTGTCAAATTTATTTATGTCAAGTGTGAATAATTAATGTATAAAAGTATATCATTTTAGCTGTAAGTGTTAATATTAAACTTATTTGAATCAATTTTACATGTGACGTAGGGTAGGAGTGTTTCTTTTCCGGTTCGGTTCGAACTAAATAAAAAAATTTAGTTATAAATTTTTAGTTATATATATTTGCATAGATATAAATCAAACGGAGAGTCGGAGACCGAACTTTTGTTCAGTTTGGTTCTCTAAAGAGATGGTTTATGCAATTCAACCGAGTAAAATCGGTTAAGAATCGGTTTTTTCATAAAAAAAACCGCTAAAACATTCAGTTAAAAAACTCGGATTTTATCTACTTTTATTCATTTGGTGTTTGATTAGTTTGATTCAGAAGGGCTTCACTTAATTAGATCCCCACACTCGTTTGATTTCTTCAACCTCTACGCCATGGTTTGATTCAGAATGGCTTCTTTGCCGTGTTATTAAAATCGGACCGAATTGAAAAATTGGTCCAAAATAAATCGGATCCGGACCTCTTTTTGGTTTGGTGCGTTTAGAAGACCGTTTGTGCTATTGAACTAATAAAAACCGGTTTATTGGACCGGTTTATGAAAAAAATGGTTACCGGGTTCTCCAAAAAATATCAATTTTTTATGCTTTTTCCTGCATTAAATGAGAGATAAAAAATAGAGAATGGTTATTTGCTACTACCTAGGCTCTAGATCCTGAACTTGTGAAGGGAAAATTTTCATTTGTAGAAATTAAGAAAAAAGAAGAGAGAAAAACAAATAGAGTAGATTGTATTTTAGATTGGTAGAAAGATCGGTAGGAATTCTACCGATTCAAACTTAGTGTTTTTTTAATTTGATACATAGATAGAGATAATTCTTATATTAACTTTCTGGTAAAATGTAAAAAGTTTTTTTTAAAAATAGATGAAATATTTCTATTATATATAGATTTTAAGATTTGTTATCTCAAAATACTTTTTGATAATTATTATATATATTCTTCCACCTTATTGTTAATAAAATTAGCATTTTCATTTTAGTTAGATGGTAAATTTGATCTTATATTATAAATTTATATTATAGAATTGAATATGAATGTGTGAAAGTTCATAAATAGTATATGAATATATTATTATTTTATAACAATTTTCTTATTTCATACATATATATGTGAGTATTTAAATAAACTCGTAATTAAATGGTTGAATCATCAGTTTAAAACTGTTGATCCAAAGCTTTATCAGTTTGATATCCAGTCTGATTTTGATAACATTACTTCTTTGTTCTACTGGTTTAATTCATTCCTTGTTCAATCGATTCGTTTTAATGCTCGTCATCTTGTTTGTGCCCGTTGTTCGATTGGAGAGGGGATTTTGAGGTATTTTGATGGGTATTTACGGTTAATTGGATTGGATTGGATTGGTTATTTTAGGTTAGAGCATCTCCATCTCAAAAAATGTTTAGAAATTGAAATTAGCCACTCTGAATTTCATAATTAAGAAATTCATAATTTCTAAATCAATCCATTTCAGAAATTATTTGTGAATTGCAATTAAGAGAGAGAGAGAGCGCTACAGATACGGAAAGAAAGAATTTCAACTAATTAATTAGTCAACGTGTCATTAAAAAATATTTTCTTTTAAAACAAGCTTGTTAATTTAAAAACTGTGGTACATTCTGGTAATTGTATTAGTAATTAACACATCAGATTAGCAATCTAAAAGAAATCACCATCGTAGATACTCTTACATCAACCTTAACACCAACTTCATATTATAATTTTTTGCGGTTACTACTTACTTGGATTGAATTGGTTATTTGAGGTTCCTAAAATAATTATTAGTATATAAGAACCAATCTTTGGTCTTTGATTTAGTGGCTAAGGTATATGATTTCTATATGAGAGATTATGGGTTTGAAATTCAAATGAAATTTTTTTTTTGTTGTAATAATAATAGTATAAAATAGTAAAATAGTTGGGTGATTTTAACATGTAACCTTTACTTAAAAAAAATTATTAGTATATGCAACACGTGAGTAGTATATGAAACACGTGGAACGGGTGGTTCAGCGTGGATCCTCTTCATGCTTCAAATTAGGTCGGATCGATACTTGTACATTCATCATGACGAGCATTTTTCTGTCCGGTTCGTTAACATCGGAATATTTCGGAGAATAAGACACTATCGTCTTTTTAATACATTGAATGATGTGAATTTTAATAAGGGCCTGTTCGGCGGTAATACCAATTTTTACTGTTCATGTGGGAAAAAGAAAATTCAGTCTGATTGAAATTTTTTTTCCCCACGTGAACAGTAAAAGTCAGTTCAAAATATGACCAATCCTGTGCCTATACCCATCCCTAACAGTGTGCCGAACAGGCCCTAAAGTTTTCATTCACGGGTCGCTTTTAATTATGTCATTGTGTCGACGCTGTCTTCTCAAATTATTGATTGTTCTTCCGTCCTTGCTCTTTTTTGTCTTCTAATCAATTGATTAAACCAGTGTTGTATTGTATGTGTTTGTCGGACGAACATGGTATCATCAAGTGATTAATCGGAAACAATTGAGAATAATCAATCATAGTCAGGAAATAATTAGCCAATTAGTCGGAAAAATCTGTGACGGTTTTGTTGCCACCAATGACCAATTGACCGATTAATCAGTCTAAACGACCGTATTTTAAAACACTGAATTAGATTAAGAGGAAGGTTCCTCCAATATAATTGAAATTAAGAGGCAGTAACAACTTCTAATATGATTATATTGAATATATTAGAGTTACTTCAAAACAAGTAATAAATTTTTCATTTGCTACAGGGATTCCATTCATTTTAATTTGGTTGGACTGCTTTAATTAATTGATAATGGCAGACTGGCAGTCTAGAGCTGTCAATGGGTACGGTAAGAATCGGATGAAAGTATTTTTATTCCCGTATCCGTTACAAATTGTTCTTACCTGCGCTACTAATATTTGCTACCAATTATCTTAGTCATACCCTACTCTTATCTTTTATGATTGTCGGATAACAAAAAAGTAACAGATAATAACGGATAATACTAATATAATAATTATTTTTATTATTTATTAAATAAAATATTAAAACATATATATTCATTTCACATATGTATAATTCTTTATTGAATTTTTTTTTTCTAATAATCCTAAGAAGTAAACCAATTAAAATACTCTTTTCATTAATGCTTATTAATATATATAATATATATAACTTCTTTTTCTATAATTATCTGATCGGGTAATTTGTATGAAATAGACTTTATCCATACCCTTACCCGTTTAGATAACAAAAAAAACTTTATCTGTACATGTACCCGATAAATTTACAAAAAAAAAAAAAAAATTTTATCCGTACATATTTTATCGGATACGGTATAAGTAGAGTAAACAAATAAAAGAATGTCATTGACACCCCTAATGGCACCATCGTGCCAACATAATTACGAAATTCACAATCTGATATCTTAATACAACCGAATGTCTATTGCTTGTATGGCAGTAATACACGAGGCCAAGAGACAAGAGTCCAACGAATAGGATAGTATCCGTGAGGGTAAACGTGCAATTGGTATTGTCACGGTTACTCCTACCGGTAATATCGACACGCTCAGAAATAACACTTTTTTTGTCAATATACCTTCAGCAATAATATTTTTTTACCTTGCAAATATTGTTCATATTGTTCCATTCTTGTAGTGATAGAAGCAACTGGCCTTTACCAAGCACAAAATTTTACTGTATGATTTGATTATATGTAACTTCGTTGAAACTATGCAAATCATGACGGATGAGTACAATTAGGAAGAGTTTATACTCAATTTTGTTTTGTGAACTCAATTTAAAATAACAATTGCAGACTAAATGACGAGTGTAGATCACTAATTTTTTATTTGCTTGAAGAGCCATGTGTTTATATTTAAAAAAAAAAAAAATCATGTTAGGTATCAAGATGTTGAATATTGAAATATTTCGACATATTTATTCTTCAAAAATCTTGGAACTCTTTGATAAGCAAATCAACCTTGAAAAAACTATAAACTGCAAATATGAATACGTGGCTCTTTATGTAATTCGAAACTTATGCTTTAAATTCATGACATCAAGCATAAATCCAATGATTTTGTAAATCCGAACTTCTTTATGGGAAATTCAATAGGCAAATTGCCAATATTAAATTATTAAAAGCCAGAAATAGATGGTTAAATTGAATAAATGGAAATAAACTCAAATCTCAAAAATTTACTATTTGTCACTCTTACCTTTGCACCTGCGATTATTCTATTAAAGATGGTAAAATGAAAAAAGAAAAAAAAGAAAAAAGAAAGAGGCAAAACTGCTAGAAAATAAATCATGAAGGAAATGTTATGGCATGAGGATAAGAATTCATTTAGCCCAATATCAATTAGTTGGTGGTTCATACGGATTCACCTTTGACCCAATTAGGCCGAAGTTCTCTGGCGGCCAGACCTATAAAAAAAAAAAAGGCAAAAGATAAATCAATAAATAAATTTCATAAAATAAAAATATATAAAGCAATTAATAAAATAAGAACGTGATAAATTTTGAAAAACTACAAGTTGGTAAATAGGTTCATGCAAAGCCCTTAAGAGCCTCTGAGCATTGCATACTGCATACAAAGCTTAAAGAAAGGAGATTTTTTTTTTTTTTTTTTTTTTTTTTTTTTTTTACTTTTGAATGGACAAAAAACCTAAACATCCTTTTATAAGCATCAGGACTACATGATTCACAGGCAACACAGGTATTAGAACCTTAGAAATGTCAACAAATATGTAATCAAGAGTGAACTACAGCAAAGTTGAGCAACAGCAGCACATAAAAATATTAATAATGATTAAAAAAATATATATACT
The DNA here is from genome assembly GCA_964058875.1 of Carex rostrata. Classification (NCBI taxonomy): domain Eukaryota; kingdom Viridiplantae; phylum Streptophyta; class Magnoliopsida; order Poales; family Cyperaceae; genus Carex; species Carex rostrata. The sequence continues at coordinate 370,684 of CAXKVT010000134.1, forward strand.
CACTCGGCAAAAGATTGTGCCTTCGACAAGGCCCTGAGGAACAGGCCCAAAGTTTCTTGAATCATTAGAAGAATGGATGTAATCTCCCTGTACCCAAATATGCCCTTTCGGCACCTTATAGAAAAAAAAGCAGTTTAGAAAACAGTATTTCAGACCTAGCTTTTTGGAACTAGAGAACATCAGTAACAAATTGACACGAACCTGGTTGTAATTAGTTCATATCAAAACCAGATATGCAGATCAGAAAGGTGTGGTATAAGATGACAGAATATATCAGGAGTGTAATTTTAAACACCGCAAGCTGTCAGACCAGAAATTTAGTTTGCCTAATAAGACCCGGTGAAATTCAAATTCAACAGCATTATTCATAGGCAGAGTATTGTACCATAACAGTACGATTGATAAGGCTCATCAGTAACAAATTGGCACGAACCTGATTGTACTTGGTAAATACCAAAACCATATATGCAGATCAGAAAGGTGTGGTATAAGATGGCAGGGTATATCGGGAGAGTAATTTTAAACACTGCAATCTATTAGACCAGAAATTCAATTTGCCTAATAAAACCCAGTGAAATCCAAGTTCAACAACATTATTCATAAGCAGAGAGTTGTACCATAACAGTCTTAGTTGTGTCGCTATTGGCAGGGTCAACCAGATAGGTGGCCATTTCTCCCTCGACCCCTAAAACCCTTTTCACAATGTGTTTTCTAGGGTTTTCTGGTGAGCGCATCAGCACCACATCTCCATTATTGAGTTGGCCCCACCACGTAGGAACCTTGTTCACTGCAAGTACGTCTCCTGTCAGGTTAAATGTCGGCAACATGCTGGGACCCATCGGCTGACCACATTTAGACAACTATATGTCAAGAGCAATAGTCCATAGAATATATGTTTCACATGAAATCTATTTTTTTTTTATTTGATATTACATACCTGTCATTCACCTTTATTATAATAGTTAATTTGTAATACATTATAATGTTTGCTTATAACCTTGTTTTTTCCAGTATGTTTCTCTGTAAGCATTATACATTTTGTCACCCAGCATAAAAAAATCAGGTCCAGTTCCTTGGGATTTCTGAAGTCAAATAAAGTTTTCTTGAGGTTCCAATGTAAGATCTCTAAGGATCTGGCCTTATCAGTCGAGTTTGGCCCACCTAGATCCGACCAAGTGTCAACCCCTTCAATATTTAATTTTATTTAAATATTTATTTATTTTCACCTATAGAAGAAAGCATAAAGCTTCACATTTTTATTAAATAATTTCTCTTGGAGTTTTGCCATTTTAAAAGGAAGTCCACCCTTGTTGTTTAATAATTGAAATCAATAGAAAATAAGTTTAGTCACTAAGTCATGGTAATATTTACTGAATTGAATTGATCATTTAATTCCAATCATAAGGTCTTCAAGTCTGTAACCAAAAATGAATCAATGCGCATCTTTGTAACTGGGTTGAAACAGTACTGATACATATATAGTCACACAACTATAGTTTATGTGAATGATATGGTTATGATATATACAGGAAGAGATGTGAGATCCAAAACAAGTACAGTACACATATGGGTCACGTCAGTGAATACTGACTAATTCACTGGTAAAATTGTACTGGTAAATGTCATTTTCTAATTCACAGCAATATCATTTGACAAGGCATTCAGTGATATACAATTACATATTTACAAGTTTCTCATTTAGATTTTTCTTAGACTGCAAGAAATCTGGTAAAACAGCTGTTGCAACATCTAAATTTTTCTTTTTAATTCAATTCATGTTCATGTAGGGTACTATCCGAGTGGTATATCTATTTACACAAACAGCACGCATACCCAATCTGTTCAATCTCCATCCGAAATAACAGTACACAAATACTGATACAGTATCATTACAATCCAATCCACACTCAACTTCGTTCCTATCCCTAGACGAGACCCGACCTGAATCATTGTGGGAGGGAGGGAGAGAGAGAGAGAGAGGCGTACGATAATAAAATCCACGAGGTAAGAGCGGATGACTTGGAAGGCGCAAAGACTTTTCACGACGAAGGAGAAATTGGAGTAGGTTGCCGCCGCCGAGCTCCGCCACGGCAGCTCAGCCAGCCTCCTCCCTAGCGACCCCATTGTCTCGTCCCCCGCCGACTCACGCTCTCAGTATCCGAGCCGCCTCTTATCCTAAACCTTTTCGACTCCGAGATGTACTGCACGTCGAATCAGATAAACCCTTTTTTGGTCTTCCCAAATTATCCCAATTGGGGAAGACGACTGTTAAAGCACAAATAATCCCCGATCTCAAACAAGTTTTCTTCTCAAATGTATCATTCCTATCAGAAAATATCACGGAATTCATAGAGCCGTCACTCGTCAGAGTGCGTATCCTCTGAGATATCTCAAATTTTGCGTGACCGACGTGTCCGGTGCCTATTCGGGGGTGATGTGGGGGGCGGTATTATTGGAACTTTGAGATTCGCGCTGAAGGTATTGCAACAGTTGATATTTTCCCAAAAGTCACGCAAAATATGAGATATCTCAGAGGATGCGAATTCCACTCGTTAGCGGCAGGAATTCATATCCTCCCCGGTACCGTAAAAGGGAATTTTGGAATTAGTAGATCCGAACCGTTCATTTGACATAGCATGACTCTCAAAGCAGATGAGATAAATCACAAACCGTAAATTTTCAGAGACGGTTCGATGGGTTCTGTGCTGGAGAGGATCTTCATCCCATTTAACCCTTTCTCCAATTGCAGAGGCCCATGGGCCATGGATCGAATTTGACTAGGGTTGGGCTTTTGTGAGCCCTTGTACAGTTCTACATTCTAACAGGTGTTAGGGTTAAAATTTGAGCAGAACTAGGGTGCTCTTAAGCTCACCAAAGTTTTAGTGAGTTTAACTCTAAAACTCATCAAATCGATTTTAAATGACGAATTCGAACCGTTAAAACCCGCCTACCTTACGTGTGATGCATCTACATGTGAAATTTTTAAACATTCGAATTAATTTACTGTGAAGTCAAGCGGTCAAAATTAGAAGGTTAATAAATTAATTTTAGTGCATTCATTTTTTGAACATTTTTTTACCACTTGACTTTACACTAAATTAATTCGAATGTTTAAAAATTTCACATGAAGATGCATTTCAACGGTTCGGATTCGTCATTTGAAATCGATTTGATGAGTTTTAGAGTTAAGCTTACCAAAACTTTAGTGAGCTTAAGAGCACCCTAGTTTTACTCTTAAAATTTATGGGGTTGTTTGGCAACAAATGATTAAGAGTGAAGGATTAAGAGCTTAAGAAGCACTAAGGAACCGATGTTCGGTTGTCTTAATCCATAGATTTTGCTAAGCTTAAGGAAGGGGTATGAGTGCCTTAAAGTCCGGGCAGAGGATTAAGATCCGGGTAAAAGGAAGCTAAAGGAGGTATTCTTAATCCGCGCTAAAGAACCGATGTTCGGTAGAATTAAGCAGCTAAGGAAGCTAAAGTAAGCGGATTAAGCCTTAGGGAGGCTTAATCGCCGAACAGCTCCTATATATTCAGATCTCGCACCATATGTCATGTTGTAGAGCATAATATTTTGTAAATATATGAAAATCCTAGTACCAATTTGCAAACTCCGTTTGCATAAAACAGGTCAGACTGGTTCTCAGATCTAGCCGCAATAGCATTTTGTTGCGATTCTAACACAAAAACCATCATGTTATGGGTGAGGGGAATGAAGGACTAGCGGCGCCGCCATCGTGGGCCGACGATGGGGCAGAATACTCGCCGGCGATAACAGTCGTCCCGTTCAATCCTCCACTTCCTCTCCTGCGGGGCCCGGTGGCAGTGGACCCCACTGACGATCCCTCAACGGGCCCGTTTGTTCTTGCTTTCCCAAACAAGAACAGCTGGAGTTCCGCTTATGGAGCAGCTCAGTCTAAAATCATGGCGCAGTGCGAGGTCTCTCTCTTTCGCTCTCCTTTTTCTCTTCCCCTGTTTAACTTCTCAAGTACACATCTTTTCCATTGTCGGAAGATCTGTAATAGACAAGCAATAGTATCACATCTAGATCGGACTCAAGAGCACAAAAACGCAACAGAAGTTAGTTAGGCTGGTTGTTAGGAATTAGAGTTTATTATACTATATAGAGAATTGTTAGCCTATCTTACAGCACAATCTAATTACAATTTATACTCTTAACTAGAGTTCTAACCATCAACTAATCGTAGTGCTAAGTGCTAACAACCTCATAACAGTATAACAAACTCTGATTCGTAACAACCAGCTTAACTAACTTTTGTTGTGTCTTTTATGCTCTTGAGTCCAATCTAGATGTGATACTGTTGCTTGTCTATTAACCTGAAAAGATGTCATGTGTTAATTCAATTTGAGGTTTTATTTATCAATGGCATTTTGTTTTGCAACTGGCCGAGCTGGATGGCTCAAGTACTGCCATTTAGTAAAGTTTATCAGTTGCATAAATTTAAGAGGGCAAAACAACCAGCTCTTCGCTACTTAGTTTTAGTAGACAAGATTGACAATTGCCCCACATCGTAAGCCTCAGCATTCTTATTGTCTTGTATGCAAGAATATTATCGTATCTTAATTCTGTTGATGTCATATTGTGATCTCACATGGTATCGGACTGGTATTGTTGAACTATTTTGCGTAGCCAGTACTGGATTTGGCTTTGTTATATCAGAGAAAAATTCAAAAAAAAAAAATCATTTAATTCACTCTTTTGCCCATGCTAATCCTCTCTTCACAGGCTGGTGCTCGAGTTGGTTGCTCAATATCTGCCTCCAACAAATGCAAACCCCCATGGTGGAGAGGCCTTTTTCAATCTGAACCGTTAGATCTGCGTGATAGAGAAGAGTGCGAGGAGAGAGAGATGATGGCTTGTCTCGCCTTATCTAAAGAGGCTTGTATCAAGTTCTCAAAGGATAAGTGCCTTGTTCCATTTCTGGATGCTAGGATTGTTAAGTCAGGTTTGTTGGATAACTCTGATTTTGTATTTTGGGACCCAAAAAGAGATGGCGAGTTGTTTGGTTGTAAAATTACAGACGGCGAAGTGTGTTTGAAGAACATTAAGGGGGATTTTGAAGGGAGTTATTATAGGGGAAGTGCTTTTCTGGATACTAAAATTGAAAATGTAGATAGAACTCGTTTCGCCTGATTTATTAATATGATATTAAAACATGTAACAGAAGTTCCTCCTTTTTTCATGCAAATATCCTTATTTTTCAAGAAAAAAAGAAAAGAAACAGTTTTGACTGGTTTGCAATTTTTTTTTTTTAATCTGCTGAGGTGAATCTGCAACCAACATAACTGAAAGCTTGAATTTGAGCAATGCTTGCTAAGTGGTGTGCCTCGACATTTGGTTTACAATGCCATGTCGGAGTGCTGCTTGAATTGACTATTGTTATTATGTTGCATAACTGTCAGCTATTGTAGTTACGAGCTATTCATTGTAGCGATGATTGTGGTCTGCTATAGCACTTGTAGATGTACATATTCTTATGGGCATATTTACAATCTAACGTATTTAAGAGCCGAAAAGACTACAACATAAGTCTATCTGAATTGATATCACTAAGGTAACAGAATATTTATGTTTAGATACAGACTGTCCGATTAGAATGTGTATGAAAATTAAAGGGAACTTGTGCATTCCACCTTTGACTGGATTGGTTTGGATTCTTATTTGACGGTCCAGATCAAACAGAAATATTATGGTACCTCAGAGAATTTTACTCAATATATCTAACTTGAGGAGGGTTCAAATACACCCAAATTTTTGTGCACCCAAATGCACCCTATTTTTTTTCTCCATTTTCAAAGTCCGAATAGTCAATCCGAACCGTTAGATGTGATATATATATTAATATGTGCTTGGAGACTAAATTTTACATTTTTTGGAATTTTTTTACTATTTATTAAGCCACTTTGAAAAATCGCTGATCCAATGGTCCAGAAAATATAAAATCAGCGTTCAAAGTGGCTTAATAAATAGTAAAAAAAATTCCAAAAATGTAAAATTTGGTCTCCAAGTATATCTTAATATATAAATCGCATCTAACGGTTCGGATTGACTATTCGGACTTTGAAAACGGAGAAAAATGATTTGAAAGATAAGGTGCATTTGGATGCACAAAAATTTGAGTGCATTTGAACCCTCCTCATCTAACTTCCTAAAACATTGTGCATGATTTATGTAAACCCCCACCCTCTATCTCACGGAGTCTCGGTCCCTCTCCCTCTCTCCCTTTCTATTAGACTATGTAATACTTTTCTTGATCTAGATTTTCAATTAAGACTTCAACATCTCTTGATGTCAAATTAAACGTGCATACATGTTAGATCCCAACCAATACAATAACCTATAATATACATGATACCATAAATGAGTAGTAGAAATCACCCAGAAGCTGTATTGGAAAAAAAAATTGGACTTCTGAAATCAGTACCAGCCCAAAATCAGACCAGAAGGACTGAATTAATAATCTGTCAGATATATTTATTCATAGCATCCCTAATGAATTGCTTTCAATATAATTAATAATTGTATCTATCTATGGGCCTCCAGCCCATAATGCCATCATGGTACATCACGAAGTATTTTGAGTATTGCAGAATAAACAAAATAGGGAAAAAGGGGAAGGTGTGTCATGCCATCAGTAGTCCCTCTGTGTACAAAAGCATGAATGATCAAGTGAAATATATATAAAAAGCCAAACCATATATATTAAAAATCTTCATTCTGTAGTTGCTCAAGTATCTCTTGTTATTGTTTCTTATTCAAAACAATACTAACTTCTTTCAGTTCATAATAAGAAGAGAATAGTTACATTTTATTCATTTTTACATTTTTAACTACACATCATTAATTACTATGTTTTGTTGTGAATATAGCTTCACTATGAGAAATTGGTGAGAACTAAAAGAAATAGGTTATACATATTTATATCATTGTCCGGCATAGTAATATGAAGAATTAATGTGAAAGCCCAAACAGTGGTACCGATGGCTGGCAATGGCACACTAGTGGTACAACAACAATCTACGCACCTCAATCAAAATAACACCATTTTAAGCTCTCTTTTGATACCCTCTCTGTAACTTCCACTTTGTTCAATTTCTAGTAGTAGAATGACCGGTGTTGATGCTATTTTACAGGAAAGACGCTTGGTCATGATCGAATTAAGATACACGATTCTCCGACCTCCGAATTGGGATGCCCCTTTGGAAATAATGTGCGATGCAAGTAACTATGCCGTAGGAGCCATATTAGGACAGCGGATCGAGAAACAAACCGCACGTGATCTACTACGCAAGTAAGGTTTTGGATGAAGCGCAGCTGAACTACACCACGACTGAGAAGGAATTCTTAGCAGTGATTTTTGCCATCAACAAATTTCGATCAGATCGAATTAAGATACAACAGCATCAAGGCTCAAGAGCGTATGAAAACAGTACGCTGACAAGTCACAGTTATCTTCTTCCGACCATTCAATGTTTTCCCTTGTAGCTACGCTCTTGACCTATGGCTTCATCTTTTTCTGTTCAGTTTTTTTAGCCTCTTCAGCCTTGATCCCGTACAACAATTTATAAATGTCTTACCCTCAAAAAAACCAATTTATAATTGTCGGAACCATGTATTGCTCATAGTGTACAACAATCCATATTATTGTTATTTGAGTTTTTAGAGTTTCAAATATATATGTAAAAGATAGCTTGTGACAAATTATGGCAATGTCAACAGAAATATGCTTTGATCTTGAGCTAATCTAAATTATAGGAGTTATAGGTCTAGAACTAGACTGTTCTTGAGCTCAGTGGTGAGTACGTTTAGCAAGTTGGGTAGGTTTAAATTTTAAACTATGTTCAGAAGAGAAGACGGTGTTTCGCAACAAAATTTATGAAAGTAAACGTTTCACTGTCTTAATTAGGAGTTCCAAATGCTTAAGTCACGTAAAATGATAGTTCACAAATCTGAGCAAGCCTAAAAAGATGGACAAAAGAAAGTACAAGAAAATAGTTTTAAACTTTGCAAAAATACATGTGTTTGTTTGACAAGTTTAAAACTCAGTTCTCAAGGAGCTCTAAGGAGAATGCGCTGAACGGGTATATCAAACTTTTTGGCGAGCTTAACTTCAAATTTTATTGGATTGATTTCAAACAAAGAATGTAATCCGTTGAATCTATTGAATCTTGTACTTCTCAAGTGATATGTTTTCATGTAAAAATTTTAAAATTTCAAATTAATTTCGTATAAAGTCAAATGGTAAAAAAAACATTTATAAGTTAATTTTAATATATTCATTTTCATCATTTTATATCGTTTAACCTCATACTCATACTAGAATAATTCAAGAATATATACTATATAACATTTTATATGTTAAGTAGATTAATTTCAACAGCTTCGATTCTTAATTTGAAATCAATTTGTTAGGTTTTTAAGGTTAAGCTCACTTAGCTCTACATGATCTTAAGAACACCTTAATTCCACTCGAATTATGGAGCACTAAATAAATTATGGTAACCCACATATAAAATCAACATCTTATAGAAAGAAAAAAAGAAGAAGAGAGAATTAATCTAGAAATTAGTATTACCATTAAATTAAAAAATTTGCTAGTGCACGCCTACATGTCAATATTGGGATGCTTCCTCTCGTTTTCCCTCTGAGACATTTTTTCTGCTCTATTTTCCTAATTTACCTCTACGCTCTATAAATTAAGCACAGTGGCAAGGAAATAGTTTTTGTTCAAATGTGGTTATTATTACAAGGAAAACAGCCACATGATTTATTATTTATCAAATAAGAGCTCTTCAATTGTTGCGCATTTTCTGATGCCTTTTGCAATTGTTGCAAGTGTTGCAACAGAGCCGAAGCTCTCCACCCCTCGGCCTTCCTATGCACGTTAGCCATTCGTTTCATCAGTTTCTCTTCCAAACTTGATCTCATTTTCTGTATCTTAACCTGACAAATATTTTATATCTATTATTAATTTCTGACAATACAATAGTCAAATATAATTTATGACATAATTCTGGAATCACATCCATCTTGTGATTTTGGTATATTGCAATATGTTTACATAATTAAAACTAGCCACTATGACACAAAAATTGGATTTTTTTTTTTTAAATAGAATCAAATTTAAATATTTTAAACTGAACTTGATTTTTATGAAAAACAGTTCCACCGATTCTGTGGATCGGTGGAGGCAGCTACTATGCTTGAATCAGTGGAGCTGTTTTTCATAAAACAAAATTCAGTGTGCTTGTTTCGTTGAAATATTAAAATTTGATTCTATTTTAAAAAAAAATCCCCAGAAATTGTAAAAGATATGTAAAACTATAATGGAATACTTTCAAAGTATTTTGTTTTTAAATCACTCGAATATTGTGATACTTAAGCATGGTGTGAGTGTTTAATATGCAGTGCATTGGAGGGAAAACCACATTAGGTTATTGGCATGAGTTTCAAACACGCATGCCATACCAATACTTCTTTCCCAATTTCAAGATAGAAGTTCAAAAAGAAAATGCTTTGTCTATAAAAGATAATCTTATCAAGCTCATTTCTCAAGGAATAGCACATGGCTTAGAGAATAACAATTCCAACTCATGGCTTCGGAACAGGGTATAATGTAGATTAAGGATGCCAAGCATATAACATATTAGAAAAGTTGAAATTTTAGCACAATATCAAGACAAGCCCACCGAACTCCTCATAACCATTTTTTTTAACCAGTATGGTCAAATGGAAATCAGCTTTTCAGGAATAGTTGTTATTCCTAGCGAGCTATTCTCAACACAACACGTTTGGATGAAAAAAAACACTATTCTCAACAAAGGAATAGCTCGGATTAGCTGCTATTCCGCTATTCCTTAGAAATGTCGGGTTAGCTGCTATTCCGAACTCAGGAATAGCTATTATTCCGAGCTCAGGAATAGCTATTATTCCGAGCTCAGGAATAGCTGCTATTCCAAGCTATTCTTTGTTTCATCCGAACTCAGGAATAGCTACTATTAGTAGTTTGGAAAAAAAAATTACTTCTGTTGTTTCATTTCTTTCGATATTGATATGTTACACCAAAATCACAAGTCAGAGGATTTTGATTGTGCAATGGACCAAGAGAGAAAAGGCTTTTATTTGAACTAATGCAATGGATTTGTGCAATTTTTACCTCAAAGCTAAAAAATAATAAATAGGAAATTGAGCATTGTACCTCGAGTTTTCTAGACTGTGCCTCAGCTTTAGCGCTCTCTAAGTTTACCCAGGCCTGAATCTTTGCCTCTTCTCTTTGAAACCTAATCAATTAAAAGAAAACACACAAAAGATCCACCTCAATTCAAATAAATATAAAATTAGGTCAAAAATTCAATGTACTAGATACTAGTTGAAGTAATTTACGCATAGTATTACATTAAGCCACTAAACTAAATGTCATCGGAGATTGGACAGACGGTCCTTTCAAGCTCACATTTTGATATATAAACATTTCAAATTATTTTCCCAATATCAAATTTCAATCTTGCTGAATTTTAGCCAAGCCAAATCTCCTATATGGGTAAAGATTTTTGACAGAACAGTTTTTTATTCATGCAGTGCACGAGTCATAGGAAGAGCAGTTATTGCTCTATTGTTTGTGTGCTGCATGAATTAAAAACTGCTCTGTCAAAATCTTCACCCCTCCCATACCTGTTGACATTATAGTACCAGCTAAGACTGGTAAAGTGAGAACCTGTTCCTACCAGTACATGATCCCTATAGTAATTCCAAACACAGGCAGACACACAAATGCGCACAAAACTAAAGGAAAAAAAAATTATATATTGTTTCTGACCTAATACAACTCTTAGATTTCTCTTCTTCTTCCCACACACCACCCGTTGACTCAATTACGCTTTTATTCTCACAACTCATTTCAAAGTGTCTTAGGCTCTTTGAAACCTCCTCTTCTTCCTCTTCTTTTGAGGTCCAATTCAGATCAAATTTGACAAAGTCAAAATCCTTCAAATCAGGAGCACTGACAAGGCTGGGATTGCATGGATCCAACGGCCCAGATCGGCCTTCTGGTGTGTTGTACCTGACTGGTGATGTGCTTATGATTGGAGTCGGGCATCGGGATGTTTTTGAGCTGACAAGTGGGGTCGTCTCAGTGCCAACATCTCTTCTGTTGAGTTCTTTGCTCGGTACAATTTGAAAGTTATTAAAGAGAAATTCTCCTTTTGCGAGCTTGGTCGACTGCAAATTGGAAGGCAGTTCCTCGGTGCTTTCTGTAAATTTATCTGTATGGAATGAAGGTTGATTTATATAATTTACTAGGAGGGTTCTTTTGCTTAATTTTGCTCTGGGTTGGTAATTTTGCTTAATGAGAGCATTTCAAGAAAATCTTACAATTAAAAAAACAAATTATATACACAAAAATGTACTGAAGAAAAGGAGCAGAAAAAAGTGTGTTTAAACATAAGAAAATTGTAGGAGAAAATAATAAGGATTTTCAGATAGAAAATGGAATAAAGAAACAAAAAATTGAGAATTTCAATTGAACTACAATTCCAAACTCAATAACCGAAAACTTATTAACAAGGTATGGAAGTTGAAAATAAAATGAAATTAAGAAACAAAACAATTCAACTTTGTAAAAAATTTACCCTTTAAGAAAACTTCTCCAGAGGCACCACTGCCAACTCTCATAGGCTTTTCAACAAGCACCTTATCTGAACCCAAAAAGCTCCCACCTTTCTTCTCCAATCCACCATTTAACCTAGAAATCCTCAATGTCTCTTGCGTTTTAACCCCATGTAAGGGTGAATCATGGCAAGAGCCAGTACCAACAAGCCATTTCTCAGCATCTTCCCATTTCGAAGGCACGCTCTTTCTGTACAAATGGTTGGGGCTAAAGCTGAAGAACAAAGGCCTTCCTGGCGTGGTGGGCCCCTCAGTTCTCTTATATGAGCCTTCTTCGCTCCTCATTTGAGCTGAGGTGGAAGCCATGGGAAGAGACTTGACAAAGCCAAATGGGTCTTGCTTAGTTTCTTCTGTTGAGTTCTGTTTGTGGAAATGGTTAGAGGTGGAGAATTTAATGCAAAATAGAGAGCTTAGTTGAGTGAGTAGTTTAATTTACCCTTTTGCTAGTAGAAAGGAAAAAAGTTGACGACTTGGCCTCCATTAGAGTGCAATTGAAATACCTTTGACCTTGCCTTTTCTAAGCTCAGTTCATAACAAATTCGTGATCTTTAGTTTGTCTTTCTAGGTTGAACGCACAATTGGGTCAAAGCCCATCTCTCTCTCTCGACAAGAAACGCCTCTTCACGTAGGTACACTTTTTGAATGGCGATCCCTCTCTCTCTCTCTCTCTCTCTCTCTCTCTCTCTCTCTCTCTCGAAAAGAAATCTTTTACTGTCCTTTTTACTGAGTAGAATTTAATGGAAGCAGGAGGTAGAAAGCTTTTGGCTTTTGGTTTTTGAGATTTCTCTCTGTGGAAAAGAGGTTTAGCGTTCTCTCTCTCCATATATACATAACAGATATGAACACAAAAGTATCAGAATTCACATCCCCTCAGATTACCGGACCGAGTGCAATTGAAATCAGACGGTCCAAAATTGTTCAATTTAATTTGGCACGAATCTCAAAGCGAAATAATACTGTCCCTCCTGTCATTCGGAGCAAGGACCAGCTAATATTAAATCTGGGCCGTCCGTTTCAATTGTGGTGAGTCAGGTACCTGGGAGGTAACTCACTAATTTAAGTAAAACCTGACAAAGAGACGTAGTAGGGTTTAATAATTATAGAGCACCTAAACTAATTCTAGGCTTCTAGCTGTCCCTTCAATATAGGCCTTTAATATATATATTTTTTTCTCTCTGGGGAGAGAAGTACGTAAAGAATCCTCTGAGGCTGGTACGCATTTTTGTCGGGGTCTACCAAGAATCCGACATGTGGGACCCACACCACTGTTACTCTGACAAGTCTCAAGATCTATGCAATACTTTGAGCATTGGCAAATGGCAACATTGCGCTCATATCTGGAGAAGCCTAATTGGATCTCAAATATTTGTCAGGCTTAGACACGTGCCTTCGCGTAGCTTTGACTGCCTTTAGTGGCGCGAATCCGTACCCTCTGAGTTAGCTAAATTTTTACTTTAGATCCAGACCGTCCGAATATATCCGCGCGAAATATTAAAGAATCCCGTGCATACAAGCTGGGCCCGCATTGGGTCGGGTTCTGATCGGACGGTTCAGAACTAAACTCAAATTTATGTCTTTTTTTTTTTTTTTTTAGTTCAGAACCCGTAGGTGTTTAGATATAATGATTAGCCTTTTAGAGTCCCAACTTCAAATCATTATCAAAATTTATGCCAACTCAGCGGTTCCGGACCCGGTGGAGCCCCCTTACTTTTTATTTTTTTAGGAGTGCTTCCTTTTTTTTCCATGAAGGACATGTACAAGTGAATTTAAGTTTATCTGAATTTCAATAAATTACGTAATTATTAAATATATACCTTGCTTGATGTTTATAAAATACTATTGATCAGTTCGGATTAATTGTTTAAATATAATTTAACAAGGGCAACAATATTAAAATAAAAAGATATTTAACATATACGCTGCATCAAAACAAATGGTGTAGAAATCCTGATCCCAGCAACAAATTGCAAACTAATCAATCACAAGTTCTCAGGTGATTTATCAAATTAAAATCAGATGCTATTTTCCTAATCACTAGCCGAGCGATGGGTCCACCTACTATTACTTTTACTTTTATGATCTGACGACTGAGTAATTCGTATCCTCTGCATTAACTCAGAAGGAAATCTTTTGAGTTAATGAATACTGACCGTACGATCTGTTTTAAGATTCGTGTAAACTAGAACCGCACTAATATTAAAGGGCCCCATATCATAAGCAGGGGCCGGATTGACTCCGTTTAAAATCAGACGGTTGATATTTATTAACTCAAAAGATTCCTTTTTGAGTTAACGCAGAGGATACGCATTCGACGACTGACGCAGCACGCCTTTTAAGTGAACTCATATCACCTGAGTTAACGAAAATTTGGTTTTAGATCTGGGCCGTCTGATCTACTATGGCACGAATATTGAAGACCCGCCGTGTGTTCCACCTCGGTCCGAATTCTGATCGTACGGTCCAGATATAAACTTAAATATTTTGTTACCTCAGAGAATGCGGACTCCTTTGGAATTTGGACCATCATTTCAACCGACAAGAACACGCTGCTCACGTGGGGTCCATCATGCAGTCTATGCTGGAACGAACGATTTTTACTGTTGACTTCGATGCAGCATGACGGTCCAACCTGACAAATAAATAATTTGTGTAGTTCAGTGCTAAGGTTGCATCGATACGGGTATGAGTATCGTATCGGATACGCGATGATACGTATTCGGTGATACGGTAATTTTTAAAAATCAAAGATATGATACACATATTATATATATTATTTTTATTATATTAATTATGTTATTAATTAAACTTCTGTACTATACAAATTAAAAATAAAAAAATTCAGGTTAACCTAAGTATATATTAAGTATTTTGCTACCAGCTTCATGTAAGAAAAATGAAGTGGTCAAGGTTTATAACTTTGTTGGCTCAGTGTCCGTGTTCGACCCCCCCTTGGCGGGAATCGAATCCTCTGCCCACAAGTGGACAGGAAAATCCTGCCCATAAGTGAATTTGACCGTCGGATCTAATTAAGATTCGTGCTAGTTGATTTGCTGCATACTGACGGAAAAATGAGTAACTTCCTCCGTTAACTCAAATCCAAAATTTTCTTCCTTTCATTTTCTCTCAGGCGTAGAACAAAGAGAAATAACTCTTCGCTGTCCCTCCGACTCTCAGGCAGAGATTCTCACTGTCATCGCCTCTATCTGCGACTCTCATGGCGTTGATGGAGAACTCTTCATTTCCTTCTGCCGTCATCCTTCGAGCTCGTGCCTTGATTTCAGAAACCTTAATCCTTGAACCGTCAAATCGTTCGACGCTGAGTTCTCAACTCAGGTAATCTCTTTTCTTTCTCTCCCTCTCTCTCTCTCAACCCATAATTTTCAAAAGTTTATAATTGTGGTAATTTGTTTCAAATTGTGGTTGAGTCTCTTAATTAGATATTGGTTCGGTAATTTTGTTGAATCTGATTACATTTGGGTTTTGGGTTACAATCAGATTCTGTATGGCATGGTGAATAGTTTTTACCTTCCCTTTCATTATTGGTTCCATTAGATGATGAGAATTGAGAAATTTGATTCATTATTCATATTTTTATATTGGTAATTGTTCACTACACAGAACAAACAATTGCATTCAGTTGTTGCAGTAGGGACGGGGAAGATTTCTTATGCTTACCAATGGTTTTGGCATTTAGTTATAAACTCGATTGGACAGTTCATGTTATGTGGTGAATATAATTTATTATTGATTAATGACAATTCATTAACACCAAAATAGTTCTTAAAGTGTACAAAACCATTGGAGAAACATGAACTTCCATATCCTCACATAAAAATATATCATCAATTCTATTGTGCCTGCATAGAGAATAGGATTAATTGCAAAATACAAACTACATTTCAATACTTGCCGATTAAATTCCAGCTTGTGGTTATATCTACCATAGAAAGGAGCCTAAAATCATATAACACAGATAATTTATCTCTTATTTATTTAAGACTGTTATTTCTTTTATATATTTCAAAGGTTCAACGAGTGTGCCAAGCTCAATTAGGTATGCTGGCTGGATATTTGCGGCAAGATAGACATCAGAATTCTCACTTTAAATGCTGAATATGCCACTTATCTTGTTTTCAAACTGATAGATGGCATGTGGGGCGCAAGCTACCCTCTTCAAACAACTAAAATTACCCTCGCTGGGGATATTGTGTCTCACTATTTGGTGAGCCTCTGAGATGGGTCTCTGTCAGAGGAGGAAATTGAGGAGAAGAGAGACGAGGTGACATTGCCGAGATAGACCAGACGGGTGGTCGGAGGTCGAGTTGGGAGAGTTTGATAGTGGTGACAGGATCTATGGAGAGGTTGGCATGTCTTTTTATGGAGATTAGCAATTCCTATTTCAAGAGAGGGTTGATTGTACATGGCATCGAGGTCACACTGAAGCATTAATATGTACTGGGTTGTTCATAGGATTTATCTTTGTGAAAAAGGTGAAAGAGGCAATTCGAGATGCTAAATTTATGTTATTATTGATACCTTTTCTGTGTTTGTCTTGGAATTTTTGTTAGTTTCTTTATTTGGTATATGATAATATGTACATATGAAGGGACTTCGAAAGGATAATAGTCAAGCTACAGTCCCAGGATCAGACTACTCAAGCAACAGAGAACAAGAATTGGACTCAAACACATATACCAGCAGCTTACCAGCCAACAGAAGTTAGTTAGGCTGTTAGGAATGAAAGTTTGTTATGCTGTTAAGGGTCTGTTAGTGCTATGATTAGATGATTGTTAAGATGTAACATTGTCTATAAATACAAGCAAAGCTGTACATGTAAACTCAATCAAGATTAATGAAAATCAGATTCAATACAACACTCTTATCTCTGTCTCTAGTTTTAGCATGCAATGAATTGTGCTAATAAGCATAATTTTTTTTTCCATTTCTGGTTGTCTATGTGAGATTCCGATATCGATTATTGGATTCGTATTGTAAAAATGGAGAACAATCACACAAAACAAATGTCTTCTCTTTTTGTTCCAGGGGCACTGGTGAATAAACATTGATTCGTGGCTCAACAATCATTCATGCAAAAAACAGATTATAACTAGAACAAATAGATAAACCACTTTCTAGTAAGCTTGCACTATGTTGAAGCACACGTCCAAATAGTCATATATATTCTATAGAAACTAAGACTATTTTACTTCATAGTTTATACAACTAGCATCTAGTATATCAACTAAAAAGAATCCTATCAGCACTTTACTATCTTTTCATGCATTAACTCTGTATTCTCAGGTATACTGCTTTCTCTCGGCTTCTTTACTATGCCCTTTACAACACTATAAAAAGTTTAGAGTCTTCTGATAACTCCTATGATCTATCGTTATCATTTCTTCTATGTAATTTCAAAATATTGCTTTGAAAGATATCTCTATGTGAACGGGCTGTCAGGTAGGTCAATTTCTCTACTGCAATTAAAAACAATAGATATTTCTGAGTTACAACAAAAAATTGAAAAATTACTAAAGTTCAGAGCTAATTGTTTCTCCAGCATGAAAAAAGTATAGCTTTAAAAATCATGAATTCATTTACTGGTACCAGGAGAACTACAATCCAGTGTACCACACCTTGATCTTACATATCTGGGTTGCTGCTGCCAGTACTGGTTGAAACAGAATTTTCAGTATCCCTTCCTGCATCGATCTTGAGCCTGCTAAATTGATATGTTTAAAATAATATGATCTTACCATAGCATTCTCTTCACTATTTCCTCTTATCGAGTTCAGTATCCAAAGACTAACAATTTAATGAAATATTATTCAACCTTGCACAAACTAGAGGTACACTGGATTAAAGTCATGGGCGGGCCCACCCGTCAGCTTGTTACACATTTGTTGACACTCAACAAGGTGTCTTTCTCTCCTCTCCAGAGCCATATCAATCTCTCTCTCATTCATCTTCTAAGAGAGAGAGAGATATTACCTGAGTTAAGAACTCAGCGTCGAACGGTTCAAGGATTATGGTTTCTGAAATCAAGGCACGAGCTCGAAGGATGACGCCAAAAGGAAATGCAAGGCAACAGGGAAGAGTTCTCCTTCAACGCCACGAGAGTCGGAGAGAGAGGCGATGATAGTGAGAATCTCCGCCTGAGAGTCGGAGGGACAGCGAAGAGTTATTTTGGATTTGAGTTAACGGAGGAAATTACTCATTTTTCCGTCAGTATGCAGCAAATCAACTAGCACGGATCTCAATTAGATCTGACGGCCAAATTCACTTATGGGCAGGATTTTCCTGCCCACTTATGGGCAGAGGATTCGATTCCCCCTTGGCGCAAGAATATTGAATTTTGGCACGGTTCATGTGCGGTGTACGGTGCATAACCCTAGGCCGGTCCATGCGCAGATCATACTTCATGCCGCTTCAAAATTGTTGGCCGGTCCATGCGCGGTTCATACTTCATGCCGCTACAAAATTGTTGGCCGTATCCTTACGTATCGAAGCAATACGCCACGTAAGCCGGTAGTCACGTATCCGTGTCTGATACATATCCGATACGGGTGCGGTGTCCATATAGAAGTATCGGTGTAACATAGGTTCGGTGGGATTAAATATTCGTAATTTGAATATAATTTGAAATGATTTAGTATCAGAAAAAAAGAAGCTCCAAAAAAAAACAATTAAACGTATTTTTTATTTTATTCGCAAATAATTTGTGATTCGCATTTTATTCTACGTTTTAATATGTTTTTGTTTTACATTTTATTTGATGTTCGGTTCATAAATGTTAAAAAAAAAAATTATACGTGAATTATTCGAGATTTATGTTACTATGGGTCCAACTGATGGATCCATCCTACTTTGTTAAATGACTCACTACACAGAGCATCCACAGTTACGGTGACACACGGGACACCACCATTTAATGAACGGCTAAATCATGCAAAGCAGAACCAGAATTAGAGAACTCACGTCAGCAAAACTAGAATTTATAGACTAAATTAAGGAAATATATCTGCTGCGACTCCACATCCATTCCTTCATTTGCTTTAAAGTTCGTGCAGAAAAAATAACTGCTTTCAAAATTTTAAAATTCCAAAAAAATAAATGATTTGGTATAAATGAAATCACAGCAGATTTATTTTGCCTAAATTAATGGATCAACCATCTTTTATTTTTGTATTAATTAATTTGGTATGAATGAAACTTTGAAGATCAACTTAATTTCTCTTTTCAAAACACTTGCAAAGCACACCTGCATTTCTCTTTTACAGTAGTTTCCCAGAGAGCTGTCATTTTCCTGGGATTTCTAAGAAAAAAGAAGTGCGATTTTTGGTTTACAACAACAGTTTAAATTACTGAAATATGAATTAGTTTTAGCAAATGATAAAGCACCACATTAAGGTGTCCTCCGCCAGCTAAATTAGGTTGATTGTCAACTTCAGACCCGTACAATGCAGCGATCCATGCATGGAATTAGAAGCCATTTGGCAACTTCATTCAATTTTTGGTTTACAGAAAAGTACAAGATATCATATGGAATGGAACCACCAGAAATAGGAAAGAAGGCTATTATCTTTTCAAACAGATTGGTTCTACCTGGAAAAATCAAGAAAAAATTATGCAAAGCAGAACGACTTAATTTTACGCTTGTGTATTAATCTTTTCATTTGATGCACTAATATAGTCGACAATTTTATTTTACTTCTTAATATTTTGATATTAATTGGGTGATTTTCAAGCTTTCAAGCCACAATTTTTGTGTGGCCTGATCCACAAACTATATATTTCCAGATGCAACATAGCATACATGATATTTGTGTATTTTCAAAAGAGAATTCACATACTGTAAGAAAGCCTAAAATTCAAGTGCATTACAATAGAAAAGGAGAAAAATACATCAAGATGCAACTGCTAGTTAGGATACCTAACAGAAAACAACAAATAATATTAAGTACATTTTCTTTAGTGTTTTCTTTCTTCATCTTGTTTAATCCTTTACATCAGTGACGCCTTCAGGAGAAATCTGGAACCTAGCTTCGGCTTCAGCAAGGCATGGAGAGCTTATCACTTTACAAATCCTCTCTTCAGCTCTTCCTTTGCGTAGTGCGAGCCTAATAAATACAGTTCAGATTTAACAAAAAAATTCTGAGTCCTTTTCATTTCCTTTTTCTTTTTCCTAGTTTGGTAGGTGTCAAAAAAAGTTTTTAAAAAAAAAGGACACAAGAAAGTTCTTACATGGAACATTTTCTGTTAAAATACTTTTATAAAATATGAAATCACCTTGTTGTTGAAGCATGTGCCATGATATTTCCACCAATAGGCTTGACTTGGGGCCCCGCAAACATGGCCGATCCATCCACTTGCGAAACCACTTGATTTGTGATAACCACAGCCACTCCAAACTACATAATGAATCACTATTTAATCAACATTATTAGAAATCAAATCAACAGTAACAACTGGGTCTGATGAATCCTTCAGTTAGGGACCAGACATAATGCTAAAGTGGCAGTTATCCATCACTGTCAACTAAATTATGGTAGTACCAGTATTAGACCTGACCAAAACCATACCTCATCGGCCAACTTCTGGAGACTTCTAAGGAACTTTGCAAGGTGCATTTGCCTTGCTGAAAGTTCTCCCCTTCCTGAAAAATCTGTTCGGTACAAAGCAGTAGCACTGTCTACTATCATAAGAGCAAACCTGGGGAAGAAAAGGCATCTGATGAATAAGTAACTCATAAAAAAAGAATTAAAACGAGTCACTTTGCTTTTCCGTACCGGGTCTCTACCATCATGGAAGCTGCCTCAAGTAACAATCTAGATTGATGGTCGGTGTTATAAGCCCTAGCATAGGCTACATTCTCTAACACATCAGCACCATTCAATCCAAATCTGTCCATGTTAACATATAATTAGCTTTTATTCAGAGGATAATTCATAGTTGAGTGTATGCTTTTGTTAAGGATTCTGTTAAATAGATATAGTACTACTTTTTGAACGACGAATGATCTGAACTAAAATCGAGCACAACAAACTATAAATTTGGTACTAAATTTGTACAAGATAAATACAAGGTGCACTGTGTTACAGGGTAGAAATTTAAGGGGCAAGTTAGTCAATATGTGCTAGACTTAACATTGGTTATAGTCATCAGTTGTTATGTGTGACCATCAAAAAGACAGTTTAGTAGTAACCACGAGAAATGCGGACGGTTTCAGAAGTACCTATCAGCAATTTGTAATAATCTTTGTGGCCTAAATGTTCCTTCTGCATCTATGTAGAGTGCTTTTCCTTCACCTCCTCCTTGATCTAATGGCAGCTGGAATAAAAATTAAGCACCGCATTTATAAGGAGGAATCATGAAAAAATATGTATTGACGACTGAGAATTACAATAGTAATAAACTCGTACCTGACAGGTAACACACAGAGTATGGCACAGCTGGGTCTTGCCAGATCTGAACTCGCCATATAATTCAGTAATTGAACCAGTCTCTATCCCTCCTGCAAAATTACAAGAGGTACAAGGTTTGAAAAAAGTTCTTAATGTGTTTTTTGCAAATAACATCCTTTGTTTCACTAAATTGTACCATTTTTTGTATTTGCAACTAAATCCTTAATTTTAAATGGTGATTTGAGGTTAAAAGACAACTGGTAGAACCAGTATTAAGTCGAGCAAGGTCATCAAATTGCCCATGAACTTTTCTCATTAAACACATGACAGCTTCAATAGCAGTTCAGTCCAACTATGAGCCCACTAACCGACCTTTTGGAATGGGAAAAAAAAAAACACAAAATGCTAGATAATGCTAAAAGCAAAATTGTCAAAAGTTTGAGGAAATGTTGGGTTTAGACAATACACCTTAATTCTTACAACTAACAATCTCTAGATCACATGCATATAATACCTTCTAGTATTTTGTCAAGCTCTCTTGATCCAGATGTAATTTGAATGATCTCAAGCCTCTGTGCATGAAGCTGACTTGCACTGGTAAACCCCAAGGGCACCAGCTTAGAAGCTGCAAAGAAAGAAAAATTCAGCTAGAACTAATTCCAAAGGTGGTTAAAGAAAATGATTAAATGCAATGACCAAAATCAAGAATGCTTAACTTCTTAATCAATTACAATATAGTTATCCTTTTTTTAGTTTTCTTAGCATCAATTTTACATCCAATTGCAATTCTGAGGTAAAATTGTAACATCAAAATGAGCTTGTACAGGCTAATACTCTAGCAGTCAATTCTCATACTAGTATCTACATGGTATTACAAACCTGCTTCAATTATCTTGTCGACCTTTGCATCACTAATCCCTTTTATTTGTAAAAGTTCCTTCCTTGGAGAGTATGCCACCGCCTCCACTGTGCATAGACCCGCATCCTTCAGCTTTTTCACATCAACTGCAGCAATTCCAGAAGTCTTGACAATATGATAAGAAGAGAATTAGCAAAGTAAACCCAAAATTAAAGTTCGGAAGACAAATAAAAGAAATGGAGGAAAAATTATATAAAATGAATGGCCAGAATAGCTAAAAGCTACAAAACAATTGGGGTATTGAGTACCTATGAAAAGTGCAATAAATAAAATAGTAGAGGAAAAAACCCTGGATAGTGCAGAATACGTGCAATCTTGGTCACAATATAGCAAGATGGACACAAATTTTCAGTTCTTGGTTAAGAATGAAGTACTAGAAAATCTATCTAACAGTTTAAGCAAGTGAAATGTGTTCTAAAGGCAAGAAATATTACAGAAAGTTGAATTCAACTAGTAAATGGGTGATTTGTAAATGAAATGCTCAATCAAGGTAAGTATTGAAAAAACTTTGTTAGGTTTAGTTAACACTCCTTAACTATTTGCCCAAGATTGACCGAATCAAGAGAGATTGGCACAAACCCATTTCAAATCAAATAACAAAGAGCCAAATCATACACAAAATCATCGATCTTTGGTTCATACCACAATCTCGCATTAGGGTTTCAAGTTTGATTTTCGGGTGTTTGTACCTGAAGCTGCTCAACTGGGATAGGGCCTTGTTGCACGTCGTCAATTTCCTCTTGCTCCGTCACCCCTTTTTGTTGCCTCTGCTGCTGTCCCGCCATGGCTGCCATAGTAGAGAGAGAAGTAGAGATAGAAAGGGGAAGAGGAATGGAGGGGACTGGAGAGGGGAGAACTTTTCAAAAGAACAAAAAGGCGCTAAAATGGAAATTATCAGGGTTGTAGGCTCTGAGCCTCTTTTATGGGGAGAAATGGGAGGCTTCTTACCTAAGCCACTTCCCCAGGTGGGACTGGTATGTGGGCCGGGCTTATTGAGGTACGAATCTATTTGGGCTTTTAGTCAATGAGGCTTAACTATTTTGGGCTTTACTGGATCTAATGGATCCGGCCCAAATTGAACCGCATGAAAACCCAACTCCTTTCGTCTTGCCTTGCTTCTCAAGCAGAAGAAAGAGCAAAGGCAGAGCAGCCGATCCCTTAACTCTTACCCCCCCCCCTCTCTCTCTCTATCTCTACCTCGCGATCGTTCAAACTCGTGCTTTCTGAAGATGTTTCTCACCAGGTACTGAGATTCGTGAATTTCCTTTTTCTCTTAGTTCGATCTAGATGCATTCTATCACTTCCTTAATCTGATTTGTGCATTTTCGCTCTAATTTTTGTCACTCTCGTTGGTTTAAAGGACGGAGTATGACAGAGGAGTCAACACTTTCTCTCCCGAAGGGAGGCTCTTTCAGGTCGAGTACGCCATTGAGGCCATTAAGGTACCAAATTCGACCTTTTTTTAGTTTATTATTCGGGTCAAATTTTGAGCTGCTACTTTGGGTTTTGTCAGAAACATTGCATCTTTAGTTTCAGAAATCTTGTTTATTCAATTGTTGTTTTGCCTACTGTATCAGCTGGGTTCAACTGCAATTGGATTGAAGACTAAGGAGGGAGTAGTGCTAGCAGTTGAGAAGCGCGTAACCTCACCCCTTTTGGTACTTGAAAGACCTTTGTTTAATTATATTATACTGATTATTGGAATTGTAAATCATAGGATCCATTCAAGCTTGGAACTTGCCCTTATAATTTTGCGTGGAATATCCAAATTTTGTTTTTTAGTGCTTGTATCTTCGAACAACCAATTTTATCTCAAAAGTAACACATGAAAGTAAAATGAAGAGTTCTTTCATTAAGTCAGATTTGATTTTTTTTTTTTTTTTAAGCATCCAAGTTTAACCATTTAGGCATGTATTTTTGGTTTTCTAATTAGATGTTTGTCAATTATCTTTGAAGTTTTGTTTGCCCTTACAGTACGAAAGTAAAATGGGTAGAATGGTTTCAGAGATTTTTTTTTCCACATCTGTGTACTTCTTAAACCCTGTGGGCATGTTACCTTTTTCATAAGGTACAATATGACAATATGCAATTGCATTGTTTAATACATTTAGGAGCCAAGTAGCGTGGAGAAAATAATGGAGATCGACGAGCACATAGGCTGTGCCATGAGTGGCCTCATAGCCGATGCTAGAACCCTTGTTGAACATGCTCGTGTTGAAACCCAGGTCTATTTTTTATTTCTTCTGTTTGACATATTCTATGTAGTTGCTTCTTTTATACCAATTCACTAGGTTTAACAATTTCGTTGGGAGATCTCGACAGGCTTGGTCAGGTTGGGGTTCTCCCATGCCAGTACTTGGCCCTCAATAGTTGATGGTACATGCTGGTTAGGTCAGAATTGAAACTAGCATTTTTTTTTTAATGTTACCCGGATATAACTTGACTCGATTTCATTTTGTTTTGGAAAATAAGTTAAAAGGGAGCATCAGAAATACCTATTGATTAATATGTTGATCTCAGTTGCATCAGTTAGTGCTGTATGGGCCAGTACCATTTCACCTGCAATGTTCCTCTCTAGGTTAAGGGCTTTTGGTGCCAGTGTGGTCTATGGTTTGGATAACTATAGGTTAGAATATTAAATCATTCAAAATGTTCATGAAAATGTCTCTAGTCAGAAGAATAAGTAGTTAATGGTCCATGCACAAATCAGGGAGATTCTATTCTATTTGACCATTGTAATGTGAACAAAATGTTTAAGATAAACTGTACTCATACAAACCTCATTTTTAATCAGAATCATAGGTTTTCGTATGGTGAGCCAATGACAGTGGAGTCCAGTACACAAGCTATTTGCGATCTTGCTCTTCGCTTTGGTGAAGGAGAAGAAGAGACCATGGTGAGAATAGTTTTTTTTGGGGGGGTGGTGGGGACTTTGCAACTACAGGCTCTCTTTTATTATCTGAAAAAGATTTTCTATTTAATTGAATTTTGCAATTATTCCTTACTGCTGGTTGATATCATGTATTTGGAGGCTAATATATGGATTTAATTTAAAAGAAATGAGCATGCACTTCTTAAATTGACCTTTTTGAGATTAGTTTTAAGTACTTTTGCAAATGATGAAAAGGGAGTCGTTTATGCAATTTCTTTTCAAGAGGTTTTGCAAGATCCTTTTACAGCATTTTTGTTTGCTTTAGTTAAGTTTAATAAACCCAAGTACTAATATGTCACCTAGTACCAAGCCAAACTGATGTGGACTTGTGAATTTAATCTTTCTTCTTACGCTATCAGTCTTTTCTGTATATATTAAGTTGGTGCCAGATTCAACCCTTTTAATCTCAAATAAAGAAATTCAGTAGAATTTTTTGAAATATTTAGAAGTCGGAACTATACTAATTTTCTAACTAGCTAGTTGACATTGTTTGTAGTCACGTCCATTTGGAGTTTCTCTTCTCATTGCGGGTCATGATGAGCATGGGCCCAGCTTGTAAGTATCCAACCACATTTTGCTTACTTTAAATTAATATCTACTCAGATACATCTTTTATGTCTGTCAAGACATAAAAAAACCTTCTCCTTTCTTCTACAACTACAAGTTTTGTTTGCTGTAATTTTTGTGTTCCTACTACTGAAGCAGCAAAACAAAAAAAGAATTTGCCTTGTTTTTTTTGTCTAAGTCTGTACTCGTAGATTGTCTTGATTTTGGTGTATGGCACCGGTTTGCTTTTATGATTTTTTGCTGTCAGTCAATGCCAAAGAAGCTTAAGGCTGTTTGACCACCCAAAGGCATTTATTTGTGAATATTCATTTGCTTGTTGCTGTTTATTCTTAGGTACTATACGGATCCATCTGGTACCTTCTGGCAATGCGATGCAAAAGCAATCGGCTCTGGATCTGAAGGGGCTGATACCTCTCTCCAAGAGCTGTTCAATAAGGTACTGTTAAATCACCTTAACTTGATTACTCGTTTTCTTACTCTTTCCTTTTTCTGGTACATTCCAATTTTATTCTCTAATTGATGGGGGCAGTTTAGGTATTAATTGAAAAATATCTTTTCCTTTTGGCCCAGGACCTGACCCTTCAAGAGGCAGAAACCATAGCTCTCTCCATTCTCAAGCAAGTCATGGAGGAAAAGGTAAACCTATGTCATGTTCTACATTTTTATTGAACTTTTGTTTAATCTGAAGCTTCTATTCTTTTTAATCATCTTTTTCTTTTTTCTGTTTTATCAGGTGACCCCTAACAATGTTGATATTGCAAAGGTTGCACCGACATACCATCTCTACTCTCCTGCTGAGGTTGAGGCTGTTATTGCTCGGCTATAATCATTTATTGGCATGTCATATCTTATTACTCTGTTTGTCAGCTATGGTACAAAGACAGCTTAGATGGGGTTTTTGCTTTATTTTGTTATGAACTGTGGTTTGTAGCTGGATCTGTTGCCTTTTATTACTACATGTTTTTGTGAGTAGATTAAGATGATCTTCGACTTATCTTAGTTTTTGAAATGTTGAAATATTATTCGCTTGATCTGAGACTGAGAGAACTAAGGTTCAGAATATTTAGCACTTCATGAGTGGAAATCGTATCTGTGCTGGAGAATGCTGAATTGTTCCTGGCCTTGAATTCGTACCATCAAATATTCTTTAGCTACTTAATAGCTTGACAGTCTGGTTTTCTTGTTTATCAGCGAATCTGAATGCGAATCTGAAAGTTTTCTACCCCCAAAAATACTGATCATGAATTTTATCTAACGGTTTAGATTTTTTGTATGTCGAGTTCCTCTTGGCACAGTGTTGTTTTCCTTCCTTTCCTCTCTGATCTCCTCGCTTCTGGAGCGGGTGAACATCACGGGTAGCTCCGATAATGAAGGGTTTCTTCCCGTCTCTGGTGCACACCCTAAGCTGTACACAGTTGGAGAACAGTGGTGGCATTAAGTTTTGGAGTATTGCTAGGATCGCACAAACTGTGTCGTCTGTGTGACGAGTCATGATCCCTGTGCCTGAGCATGATGAACGATTAGGATTTTTCTTGACAGGGATCTCTGACTGTGGATGATTGTTTCCTTCTTACTAGGATTTTCATAAATGCATATCCTCTGCATTAACTCAAAAGGTATTATAAAACAAAACAAAATAAAACTAGGGAGAGGTTAAATCTTATTTCTATATTATATCTCCATATAATTAATATGAGAGTTAATACATAAATTAAATCTAATAGAAAGTGAATGAGGTGGAGAAGGTGAAATGTTTACTGTTATTATTTAATAACAAAGGGAATTTTTTTTGAGTTAATGAATCTCAACCGTCTAGTTTTAAACATAGTCAATCCAATTCCTATCTAAAGCATGGGGGCGTTTTAATATTAGTGCGGATATAGTTCGCACAAATTTTAAAATAGATCGGATGGTTGAGAGTAATTCACTCAAAAGATTTCCTTTTAAGTTGATGCAGAGGATACGAATTCTTGGGTCAGTTTAGTTAAAATCAAATTAAAATTTAGTTTGTTTAATTGAACTAACTAAATTAAATTTGTCAATCGAATAACAACCGAATTCAGAATAATCAAAATAAATTTCAGTTTTTTTATTGAATTCAAATAAAAAAAGATTAAATTTAAAAGATCAAAGCTCAATATATATATTTAATAATTATAGAAATAAATGTACATTATATATATGTTAATATTACAGTATTACACACGTTATTCTATTTCATACAAAATATGTTGATAGTCTAAATATCAAATCAAAACATTTTTTTATTTTTAGTCCGAAAAAATAAACAGTAAAAAAAAAAAAAAAAAACGAACCATTGATCACATTAAAACATAAATTTGAACCATATAGCTTGGTCCCTTCGATCTTTTATGTTTTAAAAGATCTAAATCGAATCCAATATAAAAAATAAAAGTAATAAAAAATCCAACTCAACTAATCCATTTAAATTGAAAAACCGAACTATTTGATTCAAACTTCTTCAGTTCAATTAGGGCTGCTAATGAGCGGGTTTTGGTTCATGCTCAGTCCGAATCAGAAGTTATATGATAATTGTTAGTTCATAACCGGCCCGAACTTGAAGGGGTTCATTATCAAGATCATAGTACCCAGTCATACAAGATGTTACCAGTAAAATACACAGAATTGAAAATCAATTAATCAAATAAACCGAACCAATAAACATCCCTATTTACCAAAGTTCGACAGAGGATGGCGCAGGCGTTGGGATTTTTTTTTTTTTTTTTGAAAACAGAATCAATTTTAATTATTTTAATAGAATAAGTACTATTGAGTTGATTTTCATAAAAAACAGCTTTATCGATTCTAAAGATCGGTGAAGAAAGTAATAAGTAGAAATGACCAACGCAGATTCTTTAGAACAAAATTTAAATTCTCCCTCCACCAATCTCTAGAATTGATGAAGTTGTTTTTTATAAAAATCAAATAAATGGTGCTTGCTTTTATTAAAATAATTAAAATCAATTCTATTTTTTTTAAAAAAAATCCAGGTGTTGTGTGACAAGACCCACTCCGTTTTTTTTGCTCTTCCTTTGAGTCCTTTTAATTTGCACCTTAGCCCTCAAGTTTATGAGTAAACCCTTATTTACAGGTTTTTTTTTTTTTTTTTTTTTCTGATTTTTGCAAAATTTACAATATTTTGTATTTACCTTTTCGAAAACTAGAAACGTCATGCACTATTATTCAACTTAATAAAAATAAAATCAAACTCAGCCATAGAAGACAAGCTTAAAATAACCTCTTAACAAATAATTATTTGTCAATACCATTAATATTTTTTAAATCAATTAAAAATAATTGAATATAAGAAAATAAATTTATTTATACATTTGTTAGGCATATAAATTGGCCTACATTTCATTATATATAATTGGGGGGGGGGGGGTCATTATACCCCTCAAAAACTTCAAATTATGTGTTTCCCCCTCTAAACTTTAAAATTATGAATTTCCCCATCTAACTTTCAAAACCAACTAATTTATCCATTTTATTGTCTTTATATTATAACTCATTTTAAATTTATAAAATACCTATTTATCTTTTATTGAAAGCATAACAATTTGTAGTTTGTTTAAAAAAAATGTTGCTCTTATATTTGATTGGTTTTCAAGGGCAAATAATTTGTGAGTTTGGAAGTTTAGAGGAAAAAAATACGTAATTTTGATGTTTTTGAGGGGTATACGTGAAATCTCCCATAATTTTGAAGTTTTTGAGGGGTATACGTGAAATCTTCCATAATTTTGAAGTTTTTGAGGGGTATACGTGAAATCCCCCCATAAATTTTTCACCGTACTTTGGTTTTCCAAGAGTAGGATATCTAATTTCCAAAACCGGAAGGGCATATGTGAAATTAATTTGTGTAGTTTCAACAAAATTCCTCCACTTCTTTCTGTTTCTTTGGACAGAGAACAGCGAAGACAATGGCGTCTTCGATTTACCGTGGCTTCTTCCTCTTCGTTTTCCTCTTCTCATTTGATGCCGCGATTTCTTCTTCGCACGGGGCGGAGCTCGGAAGTGCTCGCGTTGTTTTCCAGGTCACTCAGATCTATCTTACTTTGCGAGTTTTTTTGTTTAGCACTCGAGGCCAATTGTCTCAATTAACAGTCAAATTGCAAAATTTAAGGAAACTGTATAATTTTTTTTTAACAATGCTAAATATTTGCTTAGTAACACAATCTAAGCTTGAAATGGTAGAAGAAATCGAAGGAGCAACGATGAATGATTAGTCAAATCTCTCTTGAGGACCTTCTTAATT
Organism: Carex rostrata; assembly: GCA_964058875.1. NCBI lineage: Eukaryota > Viridiplantae > Streptophyta > Magnoliopsida > Poales > Cyperaceae > Carex > Carex rostrata. The sequence goes on from CAXKVT010000134.1 coordinate 400,464, forward strand.
GTTTGTCACCCTTTGCTTCAGAAATATTGATTATGTTTTGTATGCTTGGGTACTGTTTATGATTACATTATTGCAGATTTCTCTATCTATCTCCAGGATCTCATTTACTTTATTTTATAATACATTGTTTCTCAAAATTCAAAATGTACTTATGTTTATTTGAAAATGATGCACAGACAAATTATGGCGATATTGAGTTTGGATTCTTCCCAAATGTTGCACCAAAAACTGTTGAGCATATCTTCAAGCTTGTTCGGCTCGGTGGTTATAACACTAATCACTTCTTCAGGGTATTGTCAAACTCACATTTTGTATCTATTTGCTTATGCTTTTAAAAAGAGACCAAGCATTGATTCTTGTTCTACGAAAGATATTCCCACTGAGAGTATTGTCAATGGCTCGTATTTGAATTTCGAAGCACTCAAAGGGAATCTTGAAAACAAATAATTCACCACACAAAAGTAAGAACTATACTTCTAGTAAGATATACTTTCTCGTGCACTCCTCCATTGCTTCTCTCACTCTTTATGTCCTCTTAAGTGAGGTTTATAAATTTGAAAGATAAATGATTGCCAAGTTTTCAGTGCATTAAGCCATTTAGCGACAATAGGTTCTTTTGAGTTTTTTGTGGGAGCACAGGAAGCTTTTCTTACTCATAGTTTTAGTTGATTGTGTATTGGCGTGTCAGAAAGAGGCTAGTTAACTTCACTAATGGAATGGTCAATATATCACACTGAATTATTGACAGTCAAATTACACAACTAAACTGGATCAAGTAGGCAATACTTGTATGTTTGATCAAAAGAGGTCTATAAAAGAAAAAGAAAAATTTGCGAATAACCCATAGAATTCTGAACTTTCACTTAAATTGAGGAGGATTAAATAGATGTGATTGTAGATTGACAAAGGATTTGTTGCTCAAGTGGCTGACGTAATGGGAGGTAGAACAGCTCCTATGAATCTAGAACAAAGGCTGGAGGCTGAGAAAACTGTAGTAGGTGAATTCAGCAATGTCAAGCACGTCAGAGGAATTCTCTCTATGGGAAGGTAAAGTTAAAATTGGTAAATCATGCCTTGTTTGCCCCCTTTTGTACTTCAAAATACCATAATTGAGCATTGAAGGCTTGTATGAGATCAGCACTTAGGTAGCTTAAACAATAAGGGCTTGCAAATTGGTTTTTGGCCTGTCTATCTAGGATTCTGGCCCAGAACCTTTTCTGAAAAATACACATACACAAACAAATAAAACAAGAAAAAAGGGAGAATATTTAATTCATTATTCAGGGTTTGGCTCATTTGCAATTGCAATTTAGGCTCAAAATTAAGGCCAATTTTGTTTTTAAGGCCTTCATTACTGGGTCAAAATGCTAACTCACGGCACTCGGCTTGAATATTAAACTAGGGAAAAGACTGCACAGCAGGGTACCCTGCTTTTCTATTTAGCACAGTGTGCATACTGCTATTGCTGAATTTGAGCGAGAAAGTATCCTTTAGAGGATGAACATAGTATTCCAAGCTTGAAGTACTAGGTTTCTAATTTTTTTTCTTTGTGCTTTTCCTATATTCAAACCAGTTTGTTAATATAAGTTTTTTTGTTGATGCTCTCTCTTTTTAGGTACTCAGATCCAGACAGTGCTGCCTCTTCATTCTCTATCCTTCTAGGTGATGCACCTCACCTTGATGGTCAGGTACTCACCTTATTAACTATTAAGTATCATATTTAAAGTTTGAACAACAGATTAGGCTTATGAAGTTTGTTGTATACAAAATTCTTTTCAGTATGCCATTTTTGGAAAAGTTACAAAAGGTGACGAGACTTTAAAAAAGCTAGAGCAGCTTCCCACTCGTACTGAAGGCATTTTTGTTATGGTATGAATTATCCTAGCTTACCAGTAAAGGTCCTGTATTTGTAAGATATCAACATGCACCAGTCTTATGTACTGTTGCCACTACTGGATTGGGAAAATACTTACTTTTTGGCTCAAACTAATACTTGAATCCTTTGTAACAAATGAGAAAATCTTTGGAAAGGACCAAGAATATTGGTTGTCTCGATAAATAGTAACCATCTATGCTGGTTCAAAAAAAGGTTCTGTTTATACTGGTTTAGAAGTGGGGCATAAATTAATTTAATCCTTTATTGTTGTTGTTCCAGCCAACCGAACGCATCACTATTCATTCAACATATCACTATGGTAAGTGATATTTATTACTTTTGGTGAAAATCATATGTTGATATCCTTATGTTTTCTTTCATTTTTGTGCTTATTTCTCGGCAGAAAATGAAATAAAATTGTATTTTCTTCTTACCTTTGATGATCCGTGTTAACATAACTACAGATGAATTACTGATTTTGCCCTTGAACGTAGCACTTGGTTAAATTATGCCCTTAAACTTTATATGAATTCAACTCCACCCTAAACTCCCACACCTTTCTCAACTGGCAAAAGAAGTTTTTAGTTTTGTCAGTAGCATGAACTTTGGTACATTTGGCCCTCTCTTAATTTATAAATTTATTAATTAACAGTTCAAAAGTCGTTTAAATGAGCTCTATCTATAGACTATAGCAATGTCACCTTCATCACAAAAAAATCCATTATCACAATATTAATTGAATTATGGCTGTTTGATTAAAGAATCTAATTGAACCAGCAACTGGTCTTGGCACTGATTGAATGAAAAAAACTTACGGTCGCCTAATTGAACCAAGTGCAACAATGTAACGATTCTTCTCATTAATAAATGAAATAACTCTGCCAAGTTCTTCTAGACACCAAGGTAGATAGTTGTGAGAGAGAGAAGGATATCCTAAGGAGAAGGCTTTCTGAATCAGCAAGAGAAATCGAAAAATGGGTCAGATGATTTCGTTTTTTTTTTATAGTAACTTTTTTTTTTAGTGTATGACATACTATACCTAGAGTTGTGTTTTGAAATTAACACCAAACTGTTCTCTTGATTGTGTCAGAGTACCTAGCTTACAGGTTGTCCTACATAAATGAACAATTTGCCTGGGCTATTTAAACATAACATGTCACTTTCTATCAGAGTGTCAAGCAACAGCTATTTGCTTGTACTAAAAAGGTGATGGGTCCCAGTTATGATTCAAAATGATTGTTATAACTTATAATTGCAAATAAAGTAAAAAAATTGGTGTACTTTGCGAAACAAATGACATACCAGTGGTCGGGGAAAGTCAGGTCAGCTGAAATAATTCAGCACCGACTTGTTTAAGGTTGAATGATGTCATAATTCTAAGGCAGGTTATTTGAGTTTGTGTATAGGTGTGTCCCTTTGTGTTGGATTAATTTTCGGCAACCCCAAATGACAATATTTGTTAGCAGCAATTATACTATTAAACTGTCTAATTTGAATTTGTCTGTGTTAAAATTTTCAGAGGATTAACTGCCTTCCATGACATTTAAAGGTACGTAAAATTGATTTTGATTGTTTGTAAAAACTAGAAGAATACAAATTAGGCTTTTTTATGGTCTTTGTCCTTCTCTATTATTTTTTGTAATAGTTTGATTTTGTGTAAGCTTGTGGCTAGCGTGATTTGTTTTTGCTTAAAAGTGTGCAAACTTCTTGTAGATTGTCATTCACAATTATTAATAAAACCTGTTGTTGTACATTACTCAGTACATAGCTAGAATGTCTAGTATGTTATAGGGGTAATTTTCTGTATTCCCCTCCAGAGTTATAAACATCACTCAGACCCTTGCAAAATAAGAAATTTCAGATTTTGCTGCATATAACAGAAAAAGTAAATCCAATATGCTTTCTTTTTCCCAATTACTAAAAATGGCCCTCATTACATCTATCATGGGTAAGAAAGGATTGGTGGAAGGGAAATAATCTGTGTTTGTACAGATATAAGGTATCTTACTCATAATGCAGGGGCCTGTGTTATTTTAGGTCCAGGGTGAGAACAAAACCTTTCCTTTACTGCATGTTATTAAATGTTCCACACATTTTTCTTAGGGTAATGTAAAGTCGGTGGCATGGTTTCAAAATTTGGTTCAATGCAAAGCCTCAGGTTCTTCCATTGTTTAACAAGAACGAAATCCAAAAAAAATATATAAATAAGGGGACAAAATGATGCTATGCTATCAAATCATGGCACTTAAATCTTAAGGTGGCAAAGATAATTTATTATCAAATAATGCACCTCATGTGATTTCTGACACTCTAGTTGATGTAGTATCTATCTGCTCTAGTTCTCCTTCTCCATTAAGGTTATGCATGTGATACGTTATTTAGTTTGTACATAAAATCTCCTTGGACCATTTTTAATAGTATCATGCCATGTGATTGTGTTGATGTTATTCTGTTTTACCTTTTGTTTTTACCTTAATGATGGAAGTGATAATGCTTCCAAGCATATCATCTGATGTAACTCTTTTCTATCAGGTTGTATATATGCACTTGCATCTTTGTTCATGTATTTGAGAGTGTTGAGATAAAATATTTAGTTTGTTTATTAGGTCGCTAACTATGTTTTACTGCAAGTGACGATAGGTATAAAAATCTACATTTCTAGAATTTTGCAACCAAAATTATTGGTCTAAAATGCAAGGTTCTAATTTTAAAAGCAACATGATTATTTCCAAAGCAGTGTTGTAGAAATCTTTTTTACTGTAATAGTAATTAAACTGGTGGTCACTTTTGTCAATTGCTTCTAGTCAGTTGACCATAGAATCAACTCGACAATAGAAATCATCATATATAAATTCTAAATTCTGAAGTCTAACATTTTAGACATTTTGGATTTGATTTATATGATACATATGATATCCAAGTAAAATGATGTATTTTGCGCATCTTTTTTTTTTTTTTTGTATCATTTGCATTTTTCAGTGGTCAGTATCTAACTATATATGATGGATTAGCAATGGTACTAATTCATAAAAAAAAATACTATTTTACATAACAATCTTTCCAAAAACATTTTTTTTTTTTTATATATTTTAAAATTTTGACTTGGTACTTGTGAATTCCATTTTTGAGTGATCCCACCAAAGTTTGAATCAGCGTCCTTGCAAAAAGGTAGGGAAAGGCTGCCTAGAAATTCTCTTCCCCAGACCCCCACAATGTGTGGGAGCTTTCGGCACTGGGCATGGCCTTTTAGTGATCCCACCAAAGGGTGTTGATGAAACCCATTTATCTGAGTTGGCTCATATTTGACAAGGTGAGAATTTTGGGCAAGTTTTTTTTTGTTTACTTATTAGGCAAGGATATGGGTAAATATGTATATATCATTTTATTACTTTATTCAATTAGTTTGCTAATTTTTAACTAGTAGGATAGAGGTGAAGCTAATTCTTTCCAATCCAAGTATACCTGCTTTATGCTGTACCAGTTGACAGCCTCAAGCCCTCCTGTGTCAATATGAGCATCTTTTTTATTTTTATTTTTAAAATTTCTTCAAGAATCTTTTGTGAAACTAAACTGGATTGTAGAGAGAATTTAAGTAACAAAGGCTGCTTTGTTGGTTCTGAATCTTGTACCCTGATCTGATTTATTTAATCTTCTCTCTGCTGTGATTGGTTGGCTGCTAAGAAATTTTAATTCAAAATACCTCTGTATCTGAATATGTGGTTGTGGTGATCACATGTTTGTTTACAAGGTTCCAAATGGGAAATTTGACCATGTTTTTTTTCCACTTGTGAATCTGTTAGAAATTCTCTTTCTTTACCTCTTTTTGATCTTTTTTTTTTCTTGGGGAGCGCACTCTGGGAGGTCAATGGTTAATAGGTTTGTTTTTCAGTTGCTATTGTTAGAAAAATGAGGATTTGTTCTGGTATTTTTCATCCCATATATATAGCATGAGAAGACCAGAGCAGTGGTTTATTAAGGAGGTTGAAATTTTTGTGGATACTTAAAATTGGACAATAGCATTTTTAGTTGAAAGAAGAAGATTAAACAGTAATTCGTTTGTTATGGAATTACACGGGATGGATTTGATGGGGACGGGAATTCACTATTAAAAAAGTGGGAACCCATGGTTATGAGTATGTAAGGGATTGATTATGGGAATATGCTCAAATTGGTGTTTGGTTGTACCGTGGGATTAGTTGTGAAAAATCTTAGTTTATTTCTAAAATGATGATTAATAGTATACAATTAATTTTATTTACAAAATTATTAATAATATAATTAAATAAAATAAGAAAATGGATACAAATAAATTAAGGAAATATTTATAAAAATAAAACTAACATATTAAGATTTTAAAGTAATATATATTTAATTTTGTTTACATACTACGGACAAGACACGAAGTATTTAAAATGTTAAATTATTAGCTAAATCCAATTTAATATTAATAATTATGATAAAATATCTTAATTATGCTAAGAAGTAACTAATTTTATTGATTGTGATAAGCTGTGATACTTGGGAAGAAAAAAAAATGAGGTTTGATTGAATTTGTTTTTTCCCATGAGAATAGTGTCATTAGAAGAGAAAAAATAAATCTGTTGGTGCCGTTCGGCAAGGGTCTCCTTAAGCTTTCTTAAGGCTAAAGGAGCCTCTTTTAGCTTCCTTAGTCGCTTAATCTTGCCAAACACCGGTTCCTTAGCTTGGATTAAGATAACCTCCTCTCTTTAGCTATCTTAATCCTTTGCCCATTCCTTTAGCTTACTGAACAACCCCTCATTAGCGCGGATTATTATTTAATCCACCATGTGTTGCTGAAGAGCTCCCTTGGGATTGAATTGGGAACTCAAATAGAAAAATACCATACTGCTGAACGCATATGGGGACAAAAACTCATACTTCACTTCTTTTCCTATCAAAACCCAAGCAACCGAACGGGGCCTGGACGCCTGGTACGTGAGACTTGGCATTTGGAGAAAATAAGGGAGAACACGACGCAAGCTTTAGACACACAAGTACGCAAAAAGGCTGTAGGAGCAAATGTGAACGTGAGAGACAAAATGTTAATTATTTGTGAGTAGTGCCACCAAAAGAAACAAAAAAAAACCAAAAAGAAAAAAGAGTATTCAAAACAGTGCCAATATTTGTGAGTAGTACCATATTTTAACATCTTTTATTGATTGGTCCAGAGGTATAAGAGAGCAGATAGTACGCTTTTGCATGTGATGATGGAAATTAATATGCTTCAAAAAGGACAAATTACAGAGAGAAAAAAAAAATGAACATATTAGTCAATATCTAAACACTGCAGGTCATTAATGTGATGGAAATGCTAAACAGAGAATGGGATCTTCAGTTGAAACTGAGCATTTGTTTCATTTTCATAAATCTTTCAGGACCACCTTTTTTAAATAATTTTTTTGGGAAGGTTAGGAGCTGTAGTTTTCCAAAACAGTGTACACCCAGATTAAAATTGTTTAATTAATTAAAAAAAAAAATTGGGGGGGAAGGTTTGGAGCTTTTGTTTCCCAAAACAGTGTAAAATTGAATACAGATAACAGAAAGAAAGCAATGCTGGAGGTGCAGCACATGGACATGTTGTTGCATTGTTGGGTTTAAGTTGAAATTCTAAACCAGGGACAGTATTGTTCTTTGAGAAGTGACAAGTGGACACCGTATCTGTACTCCTTATTCAGGGGTGGAACTAGAAAAGTTTGATAGAGGGGCTAAAACTTAAAATGCACAAATTGTGGTTGGTGGAAATTGAATCCAAGTTCTCCACCAATACAAAATAAGTTGTAATCACTAAACTACAAGTAGATGTGTAATATTTATGAGAGGGGCTTAATACTTTTTGGAAAGAGAAATGATGAAATAATCTGTATTGAATTTTTCTGATTTTACAATCTATTCTCAAGGCCTTTTATAGACTGAGAATTATATGCTGAATGATATAGCCATTGGCTACTTTCCTAACGTACAATATTCTAGATTTGTCTAACCTCAGAAAATTATGCTAGGTACTAAATTAAGCTTGACAGCTAATTCAAGATGCTAGTTTAATTTCCTTCCTAAATGGTCAATGATGATTTTATGAGACCTAAACTCTATTTCTCAACACTCCCTCTCAAGTTGGGTTCGAATAAATTTATAGAACCCAACTTGTACAATATATTTTGAAACATCTCTTTATCTAATGCTTTGGTGAAAATGTCAGCTAATTGATCCTGACTTCTCACAAACGGAGTTTCGATTTCTCCAGCTTGAACCTTTTCTCGTATGAAGTGACAATCCACCTCAATATGTTTAGTTCTTTCATGAAATACTGGATTTGAAGCAATGTGCCTGACGGCTTGATTATCGCAATACATTTGCATTGGCCATTCACATGGAATCTTCATATCACATAACAATTGCTTGAGCCATACTAGCTCACTAGCTGTTGATGCCATTGCTCTGTATTCTGCCTCCGCACTTGACCTTGCAACTACGTTCTGCTTCTTACTTTTCCATGTCATGAGATTCTCGCCTACAAATGTGCAGTATCCTGTGGTTGATTTTCAATCAAAGTTCCCAGCCCAATCTGCATCAGAGTAAGCGAGAATATTGTTAGTATTGTTTTTCTTCATCCATATCCCTTGTCCAGGAGATCCCTTTAGATACCTAATAATTCGGTTCACTACATCTAGATGAGTGGTTCTTGGTTCATGCATGAATTGGCTTACAGTATCAACTGCAAAAGCTATGTCTGGTCTAGTAACAGTTAAATAAATTAACTTACCAACCAATCTTTGGTACTGTCCTATATCCTTTAAAGGTTCACCACTTTCTAGTTCGAGTTTATTATTGGTATCCATAGGGGTATTAGCAGATTTTATACCAAGTTTACCTGTCTCCTTTAAAAGGTCAAGGGTATATTTTCTTTGAGAAAGCAACAAACCTTTGTCAGAATGAGCAATTTCAATGCCTAGAAAGTACTTTAGTATTCCTAGGTCTTTGATGTCAAACTTTTCTTTTAGGTTTCTTTTAACATTATCAATTTCTATATTGTTATTTCTAGTGACAATTATATCATCTACATAAACTAGAACAATTGTAGTTGAAGTGTTTGTGTGTTTAATGAACATAGATGAGTCAGCAGAGCATTTTGTAAAATTGTGAAGTAAAAGAGAGTGGCTAAGTTTGGCATACCCTGCACGAGGAGATTGCTTCAGAGTGTACAAGTTCAAATACTTTTGAGGTTTTATTGGTAGATAATGAAAATGGTAGTCTAGTTTGTTTTGAAAAATGACAAATCTCACAATGACTTGAATTTAAATTTGAAAAAGAAAATAACTTACTTAATATTTTATCAGAGGGATGACCAATCCTCCAATGCCATAATTCAGTTTGTTGTACATTATTATTAGCAACAGAAGCTTTATTCGAAAAATCTAAAATATAAATACTATTTTCTAATCTTCCTTCACCAATCGTCATCCCTGTTGTTTTGTCCTGAAATATCACAGCTTGAGATGAGAAAATCACATCACAATTTAAATCCTTTGTAATCCTACTAACATACATGAGATTAGAATTAAATGTTGGTAAATGTAAAACATTTGGAATTTTTGTTCCACATAAATTAATTGTTCCTATATTTTTAATAGGTACTTGGTCACCATTTGCAACAATTACATTTTCTGGGTCTTTTATTTTTTTGTACATTTTCTAAAATTTCAATATTAACTGTCATGTGGTCAGTTGCACCAGAATCAATGATCCAATTTTTGCATGAATTTTGGTGCAAATCATATTTAACTTGACATGCAATACCTGTGTAAATACCTGTTATTCCAAGCTTATTTGTGATCTGGGCCACAATATTATCGAGTTAGGCTTGAGAGAGAAGTGGGCCTGCTGCTTGAGAGGAGACATATGCGGATTCGGACCCAGGCAAAAATGCGGACCCGAATGGCATTGAGGCGGACCCGATTGGTTGTTGAACCAAGTTCGCCCTTTTCTTCTCCGTCGCCCCTTTCTTCTCCCCTTCATTTGCTCTGTTATTGCCTCCCTTGCGAGCTCCGCCACCTCTTTCTCCCTTCCTCTTAGGGCGGAGATGCGGGTAGAGGAACCAACATTGGTCTCTCCCGTGTCCTTCCTTTTTGCAATTTTCACACTTTTCAGTGTTGTTGGCTCCCTATGCCTCCCCCTTAAAACTAGGGTTTCGGTTATTGACAAGGAAGACTTGGTTTTCGGTGCTTGGTTCACTGTTCATACCTTTTCTTCTCGACTCCTCTCTTTGCACTGTGGCTACAATACTCGAAAGAGAGGGGAGCTCGGGTGCCATGAAAATCTGAGCCCGAATTGGTTCAAAACTAGTGTCTAGACCAGCTAAATAGGTGTAGATACGCTTGAAGGATTTCATGATGTGGCAAGGCGATAAATTCAAAAATTTTGACCCTCTTACAAGCATCTACGGATCTACTTTATTATGTTAATTCTATTAAAACAATTCAAATGTATACAAATGGATATCTACTCATTCATTCATCACAAATCTATTTACTAAAGGTGATTTGGATATACCTCTACCAAATGTCAATTTGGTAAATAGAGAGAAGTCGAATTCTCTTCTAGATCTCTTGGATACCTTCGTTTGTTGAAACGGTCTCCTAGTGTTCACCTTGAGCTAAACAAGGATTAGAAAGACCTTGCTAGAGGTCTTAATCTAATCTAAGCTTAGAACCTAGTTAATAACCCTTCATTTTCTTCCAATAATTCTTCATTAGAAAAACTAATAATATGAGAGGAAGAGGGAGCAGCGACTAGGAGGGAGAGGAAGAGAAAGAAATAATTTTTCAGAAAATTACTTGCTTGCTTACCTAGTGAATACCTTCTTTACCTCTCCTTATATACAAATATACTAGGGTTTCCATTGTGTAAGCTTTCTAGTATAATTCTCCTTATTAACATAGCCAACCCTAGCCACTACTACAGTACATGCTACAGTGCCAGCCTCAACTCATATTAATTTTGGGTTTTAATAAACTTATGTTTTGCACATTATTATATTTATGTGTCATGTATATTATACTATATAATATGCACCACATTATACCAAATAATAGACATGCACACTTCTCATAAATTTATTTTCGTTCTAAGCAGACATGATATTTATTTATCACATGTATATTATTTCATATCATATGAAATAATATACATCATATAAATAAAATATCATTCTTGTTTCTTGTTCAGTTGGTGTGACCTATATAGAGGATCTGTGTTATGTTGGCAATGGCATAAAATATTTTATTACCATAAACTATAAGCGGTATTATAGTTATACATTATAGTTACCCAAATAACATAGATGTAAAGTATCCTTTTTTACAATACATGATCCTTTAAAGTAACGTTACGAATAACATTACTTGTGTCTATTCCTTGCCACATGATATTATGAATAATATACAAAGTCGGACTGTGTCATCTTTGTATTATATTCGTTTCTTGGTCTCTTAAGTAAATTATAAATATATAACTGCACTTCAGTTATATTACATGCATTATAATTCTACTTTACCAAGGGGCCCATAAAATATCATCACTCATTATAAATGAGGGGCAATGATACTATTGACATATAACTTTCTCCCGCACAAGTTATATATAAGGAACTAATATTTTTATCACCACTTATGATAAGCAGCTTTTAATACTAATTACATTATATATTTCTCATATGAAAAAGAAATACATCTCATGTGAAAAAGAAATACATCTCATATCTTAGAATTCCGAGACACAATGAAAATATTAATGACACTAACATAGCCCATATAATATTTTCATTTGTTAGGTCTGTTCAATATATGAAACCTTTCATATACTCATGTCATTAAACGATAAGCCTTTATCAACATTCATAGAACTACAATGTACTTTAATCAACATGACAAACTTATCATGGTATATTAGTGTTCCATGCTAATAACCAAGTTTGTGAATATTTTAGAGATTTATGTTTGTCATCATATAGAGTTCTATGGTTTAAGACCAAGAGCATCTTCTTGAACACTTCTATAGATAAACATAAATTTCATGGAACAAAATGCATGTAGCATCCAATTCATAAACATAACATGTAAAAGTGATCAACATAAGATAACTTTTAAAACACATATCTAACAATGCTCAAATTCTACCCTATCTTGAAAAATTTTGGGATCACAAGTTGGTGGAAGGTAAACAGATAACTCATCCCATTTTTTCTTCAAATTCCCATAGTACTCAGTATTTGGTCTAATTTGTTGTTTTATTTGAGCAATTTCTAGCTTGATCTGAAAAATGTGTGCAAAATTTTGTTGGTGCCCAAACATTTCTTTAACTGAATCCCACATCTCTTTGGCAGTTTCACAAAGCAAAAAATTCCACTTATGCTTGGTTCCATGGAATTCAGGAGCCAAGAGCAGACAATATCATTGTTCATTTGCCACTGTTCTAATGCTTGAGGATCAACCTCACCTTCTTTTGGGGGTTCTGGTTTTTTTATCTTGTCATTGATATAACCTATCTTACCTCTGCCGTTGAGAGTCAGTGATACCGATCTTGCCCAGGACAGATAGTTGTTGTCGTTGAGTAGAGTGGCCGTGAGCCTCAGGTTTGGATTAGCGTTGCCATTGAGTGACTGTTGACCACCTGTTGTTGCTTCTGCCATTCTTGTTTCGACTTTGTCTGTTGTTGTTGCTTTTGTCATTAGGGTTTTGTGATTTTTGTTCTCAGGTCCTTTAGACCTAATCTGATACCATAATACTTTTTGGAAAGAGAAATAATGAAATAATCTGTATTGAATTTTTCTGATTTTACAATCTATTCTCAAGGCCTTTTATAGACTGAGAATTATATGCTGAATGATATAGCCGTTGGCTACTTTTCTAACGTACAATATTCTAGATTTGCCTAACCTCAGAAAATTATGCTAGGTACTAAATTAAGCTTGACAGCTAATTCAAGATGCTAGTCTATTTTCCTTCCTAAATGGTCAATGATGATTTTCTGAGACCTAAACTCTATTTCTCAACAGGACTAGCTCTATATAAAATGTTTCAAAAAAATAAAATTCAATTAAATCTTAATATACATAACTAATATTTTAAAATCATAGGGGTGGCTTAGCCATCTTTTGAATGGCTTTAGATCCGCCCTCGTCCTTATTTGTACCTCGTATGTATTTATACTTTTTTTTAGAAGTATTTATGCTTAATGTAAAAATGTTTATGCTTTATATTACTAGAATTATGAACTTTAAAATTTATATTTTACTTATTCAACAAAATCTTTAACTTAAATTTTCTTATAATCATTCATAAATTGATAAATACTTTGTACACTGGGTATAAACACTGTAGAATTCAGATATAAATTACTTGTGTGATAGTATAAACACTTCTGGAATACCAACCAAGATCTTTTTCCTAAATGTTTGCAAACTTTGGGAAGAAAATTAAGATTGGGCTTCAATAGGGACTGAAATGTAACCAAATTTGATGGATTGAAAAAATGTTTAATTGCCTAAAAATTATGATGGGTAAGCTCCCATGGATTCCTAATTGAACCTTAGCATCTGTTCTCCTCATATTTTTATTCAACTTCTGTTTAGTTTGATTGAAATTCACAATATATAATAATGAAATTTTTGGTTCAATGTTGTGGTACTATTTCAGTTCGAAATAGGAATGTAACAGTATGGACTATGGAGATCTAATTTGAAAATCCTTGACCCCTAATTTGTTCACATATTTGGCTAAGTAATACATACTATTTGTTTTCTTTTTCTTTACTATTTTAAACAACATAGATACATTATACATATCTCTCCTCCTCCCCCCGAGAAAAAAAAATACCCATTTTCTAGTATATGTAGCACACTATATAAGGAGCACAAAACTTGACCATTTCTCTCTCACATTCTAACTCCTTGCTGGAAACACCTACAACCACAGCACAGAAACCTCTGTATCCACAGAAACTAATTAGCACCTAATTCACTGTTCCCCCTGTCTAAGTATTTATCTCCAAATTAATCTACACACATTGAGGAAAATGTCAAGTAGAAGGTCCCATTCAAGGCATTCCAATGCTTCAAGGATCACAGAGGAACAGATCGACGAGCTCGTGTCAAAGCTTCAGATGATGCTTCCCGATGCTCCGATTAGGCGTAATAGCAGGGTGAACTTTCTCACCTACTTAATTAATCTTCCATTATTTCTTAATACCAATTGTAATGCAATGTACTTTGTGTGAAACAGGGTACCTGTACAGATAATGTGAAACAGGGTACCTATATATATATATATATAGATAGAGAGAGAGAGAGTTGGGCTATGGTGCTTCGCGAAATAAAACGGGTGTTTTACACACTCATATTTTGCGATTTTAAAGTCCAAAACGTCGATCCGAACTGTTCAAGTTTATCTCCATATTAAAATGTGCTTGGAGACCACTTTTTACATTTTTTTGGAATTTCTTTACCATTTCTTTAAATTTTTTAAAAATCGTTTTTTTTATAGTCTAGAATTTTCTAAAAAACAGAGATTTTCAAAAATTCTAAAGAAGCAGTAAAAATTTCCAAAAAATGTAAAATTTTGTCTCCAAGCACATTTTAATATGAAGATCAACTTGAATGGTTCGAATCAACATTTCAAATTTTAAAATTGAAGATATAGACATAAAGTAAAATACTCGTTTTACTTTGCAAAGTATCATAGCCCAACTCTATATATAGAGTATGAGTTTAATACCAATATTTTCCAAATTAACGAGGATGTTTTATGACAAAATCCAAAATAATGTACTATATTCAACTGATATTAGTTAGTTGATTCTTTTTTTACCAGAAACTGTACCCAGAGAGATATTTTTTGCTCATTCAAACAAATTAATTAATATGTAGGTGTCAGCAAAGAAAGTATTGCAAGAAACTTGTAGCTACATCAGGAGCCTACACCAAGAGGTCGATGATTTGAGCGAGAGGCTGTCAGAGCTGCTCGCCTCGACTGAAACAGATAGTGCTGAGGCTGCGATCATTCGTAGCTTACTCATGCAATAATATTTAGGAGTTCATATAAGCAAGAATTGTTTGATTTATATCAAACATATTTCCTTGATGAGTCTTCGTTTGCCTAGCTACTAAGGGAATCCAGATTTTCTTACATGGGTTTTCTGAGGATGAATATTTAGCTATTAGCACTCTTTTCTGCATCTGTGGTAGTTTAGTAAATTTCTTTTTGTCTGGTACGGTTAGTAAATTTTCTGGTACCGATTGAAAGCAAAAGTTTGCTTTGGTATGAGGGATTTATCACTTTTGTGATCTATTAAGGGGTGATTTCTTTGACTTGGAAACATTGGAGTTGAGGATTACATTGTTTGATGTGACAAGGGTATTTTAGTCTTTTTTGATGCAAGAGGGGAGAATTCCTAGAAGCTTTAACATTTTCTTTTCCTTCCTTTTAGGCGTGGATAAGGTAATTTGTTACAATCTCAAGGTTTTTCATCATCTAAAGCATTCACCAATTTTTTTCACATTTTTTAAGAAATAGATTTTCTACATAACCATTTGTACTTTATTGGAAGGGTAATAAAGTACTTTTTTTACAATTTAAAAATGGCAGGCAAAAAGAGAAGAAAAAATAATATTGTTTTTCTTTTGCTGAAACCCTTCTTCACAAAATCTTTGCTTCTATGAAATTAACTTGGGGGTGTGATAATTTATAATTCAAAACAAGAAATAATGTAAAATGATATTTAAATTTGGCATAAATTTCTTCGGGATGTTACTAAACTTTGTCCTCTGCGAATTAATTAGTTACTCAAGTTTAACTTGTTCATGTGTGGCTATAGAATTTTTCATTTGTCTCAATCAAATTACTTTGTTATTTTTTCCGTTTAAAATACTAATAAAATATAAAGCAAGATTCTAAACAACGATTATAGCGGCATAGCGGGGAAACCAAAAAAAAAACTATTGCGAATAGCGTAGCTATAGCGGAAGCTATCATACATAGCGATTTTTTCCTTTCATATTTTATATTATATATTTCTACTAATTATCAACATAATCAATATTAGAGAATTAACGTAACAACTAAATGACAACTAATCTAAGTCTATATTTTTTATCAATTATGCAAATAAGAAGAAAAAAAAAGATCTAAAAAATAACGTTATTTAATAGTTTATACTTCATAGTATTATATATTATGAGCAGAACTAGGGTGCTCTTGAGCTCACCAAAGTTTTGGTGAGCTTAACTCTAAAACTCATTAAATCGATTTCAAATGACGAATCCAAACCGTTGAAACCCGTCTACCTTACGTGTGATGCATCTACATGTGAAATTTTTAAACATTCGAATTAATTTAGTATAAAGTCAAGCGGTGAAAAAACGTTCAAAAATGAATGCACTAAAATTAATTTATTAACCTTCTAATTTTGACCGCTTGACTTTTTAATTAATTTATTTCAAATGTTTAAAAATTTCACATGTAGATGCATCACACGTAAGGTAGGCGGGTTTCAACGGTTCGGATTCGTCATTTAAAATCGATTTAATGAGTTTTAGAGTTAAGCTCACCAAAACTTTGGTGAGCTTAAGAGCACCCTAGTTCTACTCATATATTATAATAGACAAAGAGCAATTAATTTTATAAGGTAAATGAAGTCAATATACATATTTAAATATTTTATATATTATAATAATAATCAAAATTAGCTTTTAAATTGAAACAAACGATAATAATTTTACAAATGAAGAGCAACAAAAATGAAGAATTAATATTTGAATATTTCTCGATATAGAATAATAGAATAAATCACAAATAAAAATAGAAGCATATAGTTTGGTTTAATATACTTATCGTAGAAGACCATGCACCATTAAAAATAAGAATAGAAGTACAAAAGCTCATATAAATTGCAAAAAAAAATCCATGTAGCATAGCGGGCCTCATATAGCGGTAATAACGGTTAGCTATTACAGCTCATATAGCGGTAATAACGGTCAGCTATTACAGCTATAGCGGTCGTAGTTGAGTTAGCACACTTTTATCTCATAGCTTAGCGAATGGTTCGGAAAAGCTATAGCGCCGCTATAGCTAGCTATTTAGAACACTGATATAAAGTGACATAGAGATGGATGAGAATATTCTATTAATATTTTGGATAGAAAAAATAACATAATGATTTGATTGGAACAACTGAAATTTTTAATTACTACATAAAAGCAAATTAAACTTGAGTAACTAAATTCGTAACAAAAAAATAAAATTTGGTGACTTGTGATGAAATTTAGAGTCCGAATCTGCTGTAATTCTGAAATTCTGATATCAACCGTTCAAAAATTTTGCATGCGCAGATCTCAGAAACATTCTCGAAAAGTAAGTTGTCAAGTACTTATGTCGAGAAAGAATTGAGATTACAGGGTCCTGTAATTCCCCGAGAATTACAGCAGATTTATTTTCCGAAATTTACGCTTACAAAATTTGTGAGGCTTGACCTAAACAATAATGTGAATAACATAGATTTGATAAATCAATCTTCTTGGTTCTCCAACCCTTTGCATGCCATGCCAATAACTGAAAAAAAAAGAAAAAAAAGTGCACGTATGAAGTGAAAGATTTGCTGAAAACCTTGGACAAACTTGTATTGTTTTCATTGGCTAATTAGAAGGTTCGCATAAAATGAATGGTCCACCAAATATAACTTACCATAGAATCTCCTATTATAATAAGAGTATTTATAAAGTGCTTCCTTACTCCTGCTTTTGACCTAATCTATACAAACAAGTGGCACGTGGAAATAAGTGGTATCAACATGGATGCTCACAGTTAAAAAAAAAAAAAAAAAAAAAAAAATCACATTGGTCATGAAAAATTGCTAATTTTTTTTTTTTTTATATTGCAGAAATTTTACTATTGGGGAATATATGAGGACATGTGAGCAGCATTGAAACATTTTCCTTTTAATAATTAATAACTTGAAAATTTTGTCTGGTCAGACAAGCTATGCATATGCATATGCTTAGTCATCGCCAACTCAGATGAAAGTTTAATTAAATAATGAATAATTATTTCAGCACATGTGCGTCACAGTACCCGTAGTGTACTCGCGCTATAGTATTCGTACTACAGTACCCGCACTTAGAGAAATAATGTATTATAGTCCCCACTAATTATATTGTGTCAACTAATTATTATTCTAAAAAGATATTATATAGTCTTAACTAATTATTATTCTAAAATTCCAGCAGCACCCTTTCTCTATAATCTCCACTAATTATATGGTCCCCCCTTCAAAGTCCTGACACTAATTCTGCGTCAATATTTCTCTAACAAAAATAGTTGACCTTATAAAAATAAATATTTCAGTACATAGATATAAATACTTTCAATACTTAAATATTAATACTTTCAGTGTCATATGTAAAAAATACATAGATATTTATACCTTCGTAGATATAAAAATTGGACAAAAGGCAGTTGAAGGCTATGAGTGTCTTTCTAAAAGAAATGGAGAATACTTAGAAGATAAGATATTAGCACTTAAAAAAGTAAGATATTAATATTTTGACGCATAACTTGTTATGATAATCTCTTTTCGAGTTCCCAAATCATTCCAGCGTTAACCTTCTTCTAACAAACATAGTTGACCTCATAGGTATAAATACTGCAGTGTATAAGTATAAATACTTTCAATACTTAGATATTAAATACTTTCAGTGTCATATGTAAAAATACTTGCAAGTGTAGGTATAAATACTTGTACGGCGAGGTATAAATACTTGCTTGACGACGAGTATGAAAGTACATCATCATGGATCTCATTTGAAAGAGAAAATTGCATAGATATTAATACTTTAGGAAAAAAAAATCAAATTGTTAAGTTTTTGCGGTTTCGTAGGAAGTTATATTTATGCATTTAATTTTCGATGGTCCCCGGATATTGTAGCGCGAGTATTGTTATCTTCGTGCTTTAAGAATCCACGCAATAAATAATTGTTCACATCATAAGTATAAATACTTCCATGTATAGGTATAAATACTTCCGTTCATAGGTATTAATACTTTAGGAAAAAAAATTGAATTGTGCAATTTTTGCGATCCCCACAAAAAGTTATATTTTCACATTTAATTTTCGGTGCCCCCCTACGGGTACTGTAGCGCGGGTACTATTATTAGCTTCCTTAAATAATCCCTGGATTTAATGTGATTATAATTATTAATGAAGAGAGCACCTTCCAAGCAATATACAGGTTATCATCTCTACAATTGCATGCATATATTCTACTTAATTTTGATCATACATTTCAACAATTTTAGATTTGTGAGAACTAAATCTACTACAGTTCATGATAAAAAATTTTAAATTAAATTTGGAGGTCATATCATCTGTGTGTGTAGAAGATTGTCGATTCGAAACTTATTGGAAATGATTTGAGAATCTTATTCGTTACGAAAATAATTTGAGAGCTTTAAATACAATATGAGACATGTATTTAGGAGCGGTGTCGGGCTTCTAAATATGAGGATTAAATGTGAATAGGAGTCAATTTCATAGTATTCATAATATTTTACTCTAAAATATATAAAAATTTATGTATAAACATATTAATTTTGAAATAAAAATAATGGAAATTAATTGATCCCTATTCAATACCATGAAACATGTAGATTCTAAATAGAGATTATAGTGCTATAGCTTTTAAGGTTTGAAAAAGCTATACCGCAACCATAAAACAGATCCACCAGTATTGAATAGGGATCAATTAATTTCCATTATTTTTTATTTCAACTAATTTCCATAAAAGCATTTTGACGATTGATACCACTTAGTGTAGCCATGAAAATTTTCAAATAATCAATTTGTAAATAGAACCACCAGTATTTTTTTTTATTTTTTTTTTAACTAAGTGGTATCAATGGTCAAAATGCTTTTATGATACCATTTACTTGGACTATTTGACCATTGCTTCTCAACTCCACAAACAGCGACATATTATCATGCAATTTGATAAACCATTTCTTGGGCCTATTACATATATATTATAATTAATTAGCAACAGAAAGACATATATAAGTTACCAAAATTTGGAAATCACTTTGTTAAACAAATTAAAACCTCTTGCTAATTAAATTTTGGCACATAATTTTTTTCGTAATTTACAATTTTGGCATAAATAAATGTATTTAAAAAAGAGATGGGCTATAGTACATTGCAATGCATATGTATTTTTGTGCATTGGACCATAAATCATCGGATTCAAAGTCCAAATGACTGATCCAAACCGTTCATCTTGTTCTCCATATTAATATGTGCTTGGAGACCAAATTTTACATTTTTTGGAATTTGTTTACTATTTATTAAGCCACTTTGAAAATCGCTGATCCAACGGTGTCTTTTGATTTTACTGTTACTGTTGGATCAGCGATTTTCAAAGTGGCTTAATAAATAGTAAACAAATTCCAAAAAATGTAAAATTTGGTCTCCAAGCACATATTAATATGGAGAACAAGATGAACGGTTTGGATCGGTCATTTGGACTTTGAATCCGATGATTTATGGTCCAATGCACAAAAATACATATGCATTGCAATGTACTATAGCCCATCTCTTTTAAAAAAAAGATTACAAAGCATTGTATAATTCCCAAATTCAAATCTCAAGCATTGTACCTCTCCTGCTTTTACTATATGACAGGAAGACACTAACAAAAGAATTGTTGATCTTCCCACAAGAAATGTTAATCAAGAATAAATTTACATGTCTTGTGCAAAAAATTTCAAACCACAAACAAAATAATTTTATGTCTCCTGAGATTTTGTTTCAGCGACCTACACAACAGAAAAGAAAGCGCATAAAACCTCCTATTGCCTGAAAAATCAAGAAAAAAAAATTAACCTGATGGTTACAATTTTTAAAATAATATTACCGATTTTTTTTATGGTGATCACATATTTTAAATTATTTTTTTAGGAAAAGTTATTTGGTAAATATGGATTTTATCTTGGCTATTCTAAAATTATGACCATCTCTTTACCCAATTTCAACAAGCCATGCTTCCTGTTATTACAAATTTATATTTTTCATGATTGCATGCTTAAAACTTCTCAAGATAAAACCTGATAATTTAGTTATACAATTGCCCCTATTTAATTTTTTTTAAAAGGACGATTTGAGATCATACCGGTGACTTGTGTGTTCGATTGTTAAGACGACGGCTATTGTCATTGTTGCTGAAGTGACGGTAATGTTCAGGACGTGTGATAGGTTTGCTCGACTCATCCACCAACTCTTCACCATTGCGAAAGCTAGTCCATGACAACAACTTCTTGCGGTACCTCCTAACAGATCGGGCCATCGCGAAGTGCCCCGAGTAGTCCCTCGTCATGAATACTCCCTTTCTTTTGCCCCACTCCCCGAATTTCGGTACTGACACTGACACATGAGAATTATCCTGAACATGATATCAATCTACTGTCATATATGTAATACTATAAATAAGGGTATAGTCAGAATTTTATCAGGAGTAGGCTAAAAAATTTTATTGGTACAACTAGCGGGTTGCAAATTGCTTTGAATTAATCAATTCTAAGTGTGGGCTTTCCAGAGATAGACAAAAAATTTCTCCTAAAGTAGACAACAACCCGATTATATCTATACTTAACTATCAAACTTCAGGTGTAGGCATGCTTATACTCTGATTCAATGTAGCTCCGCCACTAACTACAAACATGTACAATATCATTATATCAAATTTTAAGACTTGAATGAGTGTGTAAACATGAGATTTTAGCTCTAAAATCTTGTTATAAACCTGAATCCAGTCTCCTTAATTGTACTACCTTTGTTTATCTAATGAAATTAAAAAAAACATAAAAATAAAAAATGACAGCAGAGCAAGAAGGAAGAGAAATAAATAGAATGGAGAAAAATATTACTTGTGTCAAATTAGCCATGGCTTCTAAATCTTCTCCAAGCAGAGCAAGAAGGAAGAGGAAAAAGGGAGGAGGAAGAGAGAGGCTTTAATTTAGTCAGAAGCTAGGAGACTTGATTTAATATAGTTCTCTTTAATTCTAGATAGTCATATTTGTCAGCTTTATATTATTGATAATTCTCTATAGTTGTTTTTCAACCTCATACTTAGTCTTTCTAGAAGGAAATGAATGCCGATGGACAAAATGGAAGCGTTCAATTCATTTTCTTGACTAATCATCTGGAAGCAAATATGTTAGCGTCTGAGAAACATAATTATTCTAACTTGAAAATCACGTTATAAAAATTAGGAGGATTAAAATATTTTTATTTTTTTGTGTTTATTATGTCTTCATTTTTTAAATTTTAATAACAAAAATTCTGAAATTTAATGTCAGAATAAAATTATTAAATATAATCTATATTATTTTCTCTACATATACATAAGATATTATCACTTTTTTATTTTAGTTTTATATAATCAATAAATTAAAAAATCAACATCTAAAATTTCTTGATATTAATTAAAATAAAATTAAAATATCCAATTTTGCAATCAAATAATATCGATTATATGTATCTAACGTCATGTAAATATTAAATTATTATAAATCTAAAAATAGAAATACAACATAGACACACAAATTAAAAGCACTTTAACCCTCTCTGACAAAAATCAAACTGAGATAAAAAAATGTCAACGCAAAACGATCTGAAACATAGGATCCCCTTTTCTGGGAAATTAAAGACAGCAAATTGCAGTATTGGGCCGGGCCTATTTTACATATAAAGCTTGTATTCTTACAGTTATTGGGCCTAGCATTTTAGGGAAGTATAGATGTTCAGCGCGAAGCCTCGAAGGCGAAGGTTCTAGGTGGCCCACAGGTCAGAATGTCAGATAGATACGCGGTCGAATACGCTCCGCATGACCTTTTCGCGAAGTACACGTGGCAGTCCATTAGTGGCTGTCAATCGTCGCACGGTGCATTAACCACCACAATCCCACCGCTAGATCTCCACCTTATCTACGCCACACTTCCTGTCATAAATTACCGTCTACCGAATATACCCCTATTCATAATGAAATTTACGAATTATCCGCATTCTGTTTGGAATAATTCTTCTGCAAGTCTTTAAATTTTCGCATCTTGCACAGTTTGCACTATTAATCAAATAACCTGAATTATCATAAAAGCCGAATTCACTGATATTAAAACTTAGACATTATAAAATACTTAGATTTTGCCGCCGAACAACCATCAAGGCTAGAGTATGAAAAATGGTACGGTAGAGTCGGTTTTGTCACAGAACGGTACAGTTATGGTACGGAACAATGCGGTACGTGTGTTGGTTACGTGCCGTGATTATTTTTTGAAAACTTGACACGACACGTTATGAGAAAAATCTAATCATAGCACAATACGACACATAGTCACACAAGTTACGTGTAATTAGGATCATTAGATTTTGATTAAATAGTGAATCTTAAATAAACTAACATAAATTATGATCAAATAGTTCTGCGAGTCACGCGAGTCATATTTGGTCACGGCACATTTAGGTACAGCATGACTCTTTTGGCATGACCATTTGCGTGTTATGATCATCTTTTGATATTTTAGTCATCTTTTGATATTTTAGTCACAGTATATTAGTCACGTCACGACACGACACAACAATTTTTTTCCACTTGATTTTTCAAACAATGGTAATCTTGTAAATATAAGCAATCATGAGGTCATTGCCCAATTTCCAATACACTTCACAGAACAAATAGAACACCCCAACTCTGAAAAGAGAAATAAAGATACACGATACAGTATACATATAAAAGTGCGTATTCCGTATACCACAAAAAAGAAAAGAAAATTATACAAAAATTCGCGATAAGAATTAGAACTCACCATTCATTCTTCCTTCCCGGGCTGAGCGCATTTTTTCTGTGGTCTCTCAGTTTCTTCTCTGAGAGGCCTCACTAGAAGCTCTCCTTCCAAAATTGTAGCCATCTCGCCATGGATCTCGCTACCAAGCTCCAGTCTCCGTTCCTTCCTCGTCTCCGGCCCATCTCGATATCACCGCCTCAATCCCTCCGCCTCCACCTTTCTCATTCCAAAAGACCAAATTTCACCTTAAATCGAAGACGAAATTCTAGGGTTACTGCTAGACTTGCAGCAGAGACTGAGACCATATCCACTGAAGAAATCGAGTCTTTGCTGTCTAACGGCTTCATTGATGAATCTTCTAGAAGACAGAAAAAGAAGAAAACCAGTAGTGGCGCCTCCAGTATCACCTCTGGTGTTAGATTAGAGAACATCAGCAAGAGCTACAATGGAGTCCCTTTACTAAGGGATGTCACCTGGGAAGTGAAGAAGGGAGAGAAGGTAGGATTGGTCGGGGTTAATGGGGCGGGTAAGACAACCCAATTGCGAATAATCCTAGGACTTGAAGAACCCGATTCTGGAAATGTTATTAAAACGAAAGAGAACATGGAGATCGCAGCTTTGAGCCAAGAATTCGAAGTATGCGGCACAAATACTGTCAGACAAGAGTTTCTAAGCGCTTTCAAAGAGGAAATGGAGGTTCAAGAGAGATTAGAGAAGGTTCAAAAGGCATTAGAGAGTTCGGTACAGGATTTGGACCTAATGGGAAGATTATTGGATGAGTTGGATTTGTTGCAGAGACATGCTCAAGATGTGAATTTGGATGAGATTGAGGTTAAAGTTAAGAAACTGATGCCCGAGTTGGGGTTTTTGCCTGAAGACGCCGATCGACTGGTTTCTTCATTCAGCGGCGGGTGGCAAATGAGGATTTCTCTTGGGAAGATTCTTCTTCAGGTATGTTTACATGGTGTTTGATTTTATGCCTTGCTGCTTTGGGAAAGAATCAAGTCCAAGATATTTAGGATGATGAACTATGTCCGAGATATTTATCTTAGCTTAAACAGAGTGGCAAACTGAAATTTCTTTTACAATTGAGAGGATCTTTTGTCAAGATTTTTTGTTGTATTTGGGGTGAAGTATGTGGTTTGGTCAAGTTTCATTGAATTATAAGTGAATTGTGGAATATCACATCTTACAGGAGGAACTCTGTTGATGATGTTACTGAATTGATGTTTAGGGTATAGTGATTTTCGGGATATATTGATCCAATTGTGGTAATAATTTTTTCTGTACAAGCCACCATAATGCTGGAAAAAATTGAAACTTTCTTGAGATTTTCTGATTCACCATATCAAAATATTATTTAACAATTCATGAAGAAATCTCCTGGTAGCTGGTGCCAAAAGATAAAGTGAAGTGAAGCAGAAAGGTTTGTTGGGTCTGAAATTATCTTTTGTGAAACTTACAGGAGCCTGATCTACTACTACTTGATGAACCGACAAACCACATCGATTTAGACACGATCGAGTGGCTGGAGCAGTACCTGGTACAACAGGAGGTGCCTATGGTGATAATATCACACGATCGGGCGTTCCTGGATATACTGTGCACGAAGATCGTGGAGACGGACATGGGCATTTCGAGAACATTCAAAGGGAATTACTCAGAATACTTGCTTGCAAAGTCCATCTGGATTGAGACACAGAAGGCTGCATGGGAGAAGCAGCAGAAAGAGATAGAAAACACGAAGGATCTGATTCAAAGGCTGGGTGCGGGGGCTAACTCCGGCCGTGCTTCCAGTGAAGAAAAGGTAGTATCAGTTGTTTAGACATGGCATAACTTCTTTTTTCAATCAGAGTTGTGTAGATAAGGCTGTTGGTTTTCATAATTGCAACAAGAGCAAACTCCCTAGTTTATTGGGAAATTCAAAGTTAAGTACTGCAGTTAATTGATGTTTAACACCACTAATAGAATATATTAATCAGAAAGGATTAAACTAT
The DNA here is from genome assembly GCA_964058875.1 of Carex rostrata. Classification (NCBI taxonomy): domain Eukaryota; kingdom Viridiplantae; phylum Streptophyta; class Magnoliopsida; order Poales; family Cyperaceae; genus Carex; species Carex rostrata. Next base: position 426,236 of record CAXKVT010000134.1, read on the forward strand.
TCAAAGTTGAAATGTTTAAGTTCTGCAGTTAATGAAGTCAATGTTTTTTTTTTTCTTGTTTTTTCTCATAGTTTATTCTGTACAATTAACTATGTTTGTTAAAAAGATCAGCATGACAGTAGAATTTCATGATAGGATGAGAATTCAGAAGTTTTCTTTCCAAATAAAGAAGATGGGTTTATCTTGAAATTCTGCAGATTTGTTTACAAATATCCATATGTCAACTTGCTAAACAGTACTTCATACAGTATGGGGCATACAGGCCTATCTAACAGAATTTGTCATCTCCTTTGCAAAAAATAGAAATTGGAGAAGCTTCAGGATGAAGGAAAAGTGGAGAAACCTTTTCTGAGGAAACAAACAAAAATCAGATTTCCTGAGAAGGGCAGAAGTGGTAAAAACGTCATAACATTGAAGAACCTCGAATTTGGGTATGGAGAAAATAAGGTCAGGATTCCTTTTCCGTCCAACCATTTATCACAATAGTTCACAAAAGTACTGTGTTTATATTTTAGCACCATGGGTGTTGTATTGAGCATGTTCTTTTATTGAGATGTTTGTGCCAAAAAATAAATCATGGCCAAATGCAGGTACTTTCTTTGAACTGTTTTGTCATTTTTCCTTGTATACCATTTTTTGTTGGGTAAGTTCTCGATCATATATACTTGTATGCCTCTTTGAGCCATTGTACCTTCTCTTAACCTGGTTTGCTACTTGGGGTGTTTTTTTGATTGGGCGTTTTAATCAGCTCTCTAAAAACAAAAATGCTTAAGCTGATAGAGAAGTTTTTATTTATTTATTTATTTTTATTTTATGTTTTTAACATTATCTAATTCATGGCAGTTGTTTGAGAAGACAAATCTTAAAATCGAGCGAGGTGAAAAGATTGCCATCATAGGGCCAAATGGTTGCGGGAAAAGCACACTGTTGAAACTTATAATTGGGTTGGAGAAGCCTCAAGGCGGTGAAATTTTACTTGGTGATTACAATGTTTACCCTAACTTCTTCGAGCAGAACCAGGTATGATGTACGATAACCTCTTTTCATTATAGCTCCTTTCTTAGTTAAAAGAAGAGGAAAAGAAAAGCCATGCTTCGTTGCTTAGCTTAAATATCTTTCAAGTAAACCTTTCAGATATTCTAACTGTAGCCGAACAATTAGCCTTTCTTGGAATTTTGTTTATTCTAAATTTCATGAAAACTCCCAGTATTTCATATAGGTGCCTCAGTATGATTTCACTTTGCCAGTAAATAATTTTTTTTTTCGAGGGAGGTAGGCTGTGCCTACTTGTAAATTATAATTTATATTTCTTCATTATCAGTGTGACATTTTTTTACTTAAGATATGCTATAGTATGCATTCCCTTTAGTTTCTTATCCTTTGCAATCGTTCATATGATATCCTTAATCTGATAATGATCTCAGTCTACAGTTTCTGAGTCTTTAAGCATACTTGTTTCAATTAAATTAGAAGATATTAACTAATAAAATAAATCTATGCATTCAAATCCAGGCTGAAGCGCTTGATCTGGAGAAGACAGTTATAGAAATAGTTGAAGAAGCAGCAGAGAATTGGAGGCTAGATGATATAAAAGGCCTTCTCGGTCGTTTGAACTTTAAGGCGGACATGCTTGATAGGAAAGTCGCTGTTTTAAGTGGCGGAGAAAAGGTAAATTTTGCTTAAAAATCTCTTTATGTCACCATATTTTTTTTGTTAAAATAGAAGATCCTTAGATGATTAGTATAAGCAACTTCTTCTAAATTTACTAGAAGCGCAGTTCAGTCTTTATACTCATTATGTAAAATTGTAGTCCAGTCCAGCATTTATACTCAGCTTTAAATTAAATAGAAGGCCTTACTAATATTTGCCCTTCAAATTTTTTCATGGCTTGAAACTTGGCATGTTCACTTAATGTCATGGCTGAAGGTTTTATTTGTTTGGTTTTCTGTTTATATTATTATTATCTATTGTTGTTATCAGTTTTTATATTTTACCTTTTTATTTACGTGAAGCACAGTACAGTCTTTATACTCATTATGTAAATTACAGTCCATTCCAGCATTTATACTTATCTTTTTATTAAATAGAAGGCCTTACAGTCCATTTCTGTTTGTTTTTTCTTCATTGCTTGCAACCTGGCATGTTCAGTAAATGTCATGGCTCAAGGATTTATATGTTTGTTTTTCTCTTTATTAATTTATATATTGTTTTTATTAGGCAAGACTTGCCTTTTGCAAATTCATGGTGAAGCCATCAACTCTGTTGATTTTAGACGAGCCAACTAATCACTTGGATATACCTACTAAAGAGATGTTGGAGGTATGAGTTTCTCACACTCACATATTGTTTTTTACTGTCACTATGACACAATGTTGCATAAAGTTCTTATATGATGTTGCTTATTTGTGGTCACAGGAGGCGATATGCGAGTACCAGGGTACTGTCATTACTGTATCTCATGACCGTTATTTCATAAAGCAGATTGTGAATAGAGTAATTGAGGTTAAAGACAAAACTCTTCAGGATTATACTGGTGATTACAATGTAAGCCTTGCTCTTTTTTCTCATACACACACACACACACATCAACCACGGGATCTGATGAAATATTTTTTTTCTCATTATATTCAAGTGTTAAAACAAATATTTTAATAATCTCTCAATCATCACAATCCAAATTATAAGATTTGTTATTAGAAATGTGTGATTGATTATATTTAGCTTTCCAATACTGCCCTTAGTCATTCGATGGTCCAAATCAGTTTCATAATTTTTTTTTTCAAAGGGGTGATGATGTATGGGAGCCAATCTCTTTTAATTTATTAGTGTGTTGCTTTATTTTCTAAAGATGATGTTTTTGTTTAAGATGATCTGGTAACAAAGTATTCCTTGGTTTTGCAAATTATGTATTTAGTATTATTTGGAGAAGAACTTGGAAGCAAGACAGAGGGATCTGGATCGAGAGGCTGAATTGGAGGACAAAGGCCCAAAAGTAAGGGCAAAATCCAAGATGTCAAAGGTGCTTTGGTTTTGGTTTATCTTTTCACTTTCTAGTTCAAACTCCTGATAACATAAAATAGGATATAGTGGTTGGTTCTGAGTTTACATGCTTTCAAAAATCACGCAGGCTGAGAAAGAGGCGAGAAAGAAGCAGAAACAACAGGCTTTTCAGAAGTCACAACAGAAGTCGAAAACCGCAAAGAACAAAGGGAGGTGGGGTTGATTTTACTTGGCCAAGCCAAAAGGCAGTTCAAGTGGTCCAGCCCTCAAGAGGCCATAAAACTTTGTAAATATTTACAGGATGACATCACTCTCAGCCATTCAACAGTGTGGTAACTATTTTGGTGGCAAAGTTTTTCATGGTTCTTTCCATGGGGTTGTGGTTTTATGATAGTCTCCTAGGCCCTTGAACTTCCATCTACTAATAGTTGAGAAAATAGATAATGTACCTTTAAATTAATATTTATTGGAGAGCTTACGAGTTTTTTTATCTTGTAAATACGCTCCTGGCATTTCCAATTTATAATTATAATTTTAAGGTATTTAATTTTTCGCTATTTTTTCTGGCTGCTAGATACATAGCTTACATTTATACTATTTTTGCTGGCTTCTCAATTTGAAGTTATCAGGGTTTTCTTAAATTTTAAATATGCGTCTTAGCTGTGATAACCTGTGACTTTATTATAGTTGAAGATGTAATTGTCTCATTAATAAAAAAAAGGTTCCGTTATGACCATCTGTCTGGAATATTTTATTTTCATATGTTTAAATTGACGATAAGGAAATCATGATGCAACTTACAAAATGGTTTTTGCTTCAAAACTAGCATAGAGCTTTCCAGCCTACATGTGCTAATACTTGCTGCCAAGGGAAACAGAGGTAATGCAAATAAACCAAGCATTTGTTTAATCCAGTTGCATAATATATATAACTAAGTGGAAAAGGTCCCGAATTTTTTATTAATAGAAAATAAAATAATAAAATATCAAAAAAGGGGATTTTGGATTTTGTCAAAAAATAAGTAGAACGGGTTTAGTAAACCCGTCCAGCGGGACGGGTCTAATTATCCCGTCCAGGTATAAGTAATTAATGACAACGCTAATCAAATCAAACTCAATGGAAAGGAAAAAAAAAGAAAAAAAAAGAAATGCACCTGTGATTATCCCGTCCAATTATCCCGTCCGGGTATAAGTAATTATTCCATCCCTTCCATTTCTAACTGAAACCCTCCCTTCTTCCCTTGTACACCTGTGACCTGTGAGAGTAATGCTAATTTCTTCCTCCTTGTACTCGTTAACTAGTTTTTGTATTTTTGTTAAAACCTACATCAACATGAAAATTAAATATATTTTACCTTCAAAAAAAGAAAATTAAATATATTTGTTAGGTTCATATATAAGAAGTCAACATAGCTAAAGAGACCATTATATTAGGAAATTGAAATCCTCAGTCTTTTCTGGTTTTTGATATGAAGGCATTCTTTGCTTAGAAATGCACTGTTTATGGGTGAAATTACGCTTTTCACTTTTTACTTTTGACCATGAAACTGGAAGGTTGTATATGCTTTTGTGTTGTATGAATGTGTGTTGCTGCATCTATGAAATTAGCATGATCCTCAATAGGTCTTATGTTGCTTTCTTGGATACTTATAGTGGAATTATCCTGAGTTTACCTCTGATAGCTAAGATAAACACTATATATAGTAGCCACATATTCTGGTTAATTTTAGCATTAATTTATAATTTTATTAAAATCTGCATTTGTTATACTTATTCAGCATAGGGATAAAAAGAACAACCCTGACATGAACTTATTCAGCATGAGAACTTACAATTATTCCTTCAATATATATAAGGAAAAATAAAAGAGGAAGTCGAACATAGTACGTACCTGCTCTCTCGCGCTCACTTTGTTGTACATTGACTGCTCGTTTGCTGACGTGTATATCGACAACTAGCCTCTATGAACCATCGGATCACCACCATATGGTGTGTGGCCCAATATTCCTGCAGCTGAAACTAATGTGAAATCTAAATCATCGATCCATTCAAGTGTCTGAATAGTCCCTCTCCATGCAATCAACACATCTCTCCTACCCAAAACCTTCTTTCCTTCATCGGTTGCCACAGCCACATACCCCATCCAGTTCGATTCTTTCTTTTTTTTCACGCTGTGGAACCCGTTCCATATTTTTTTTTTCACGGACGGAACGCCTTAACCCATTCCAGATTTTTTTTTCCTTTCCATTGAGTTTGATTTGATTAGCGTTGTCATTAATTACTTATACCCGGACGGGATAATTAGACCCGTCCCGCTGGATGGGTTTACTAAACCCGTTCTACTTATTTTTCGACAAAATCCAAAATATATACCCTTTTTCGATATTTTATTATTTTATTTTATATTAATAAAAAAATTCGGGGAAAAGGTCTCTCTCTCGCCCCTCAACGCCCCCCAAACCGCCGCCCCCACACCCACACACGCACCCAAGGAACCGAATCTCTTGCTCCCAGAGTCACTGCGGGGTGGGACCGGTTACTGTTAAAGGATTTAATTATTGTTACTGTTTTTAAATGAGGGTCCACCCGCAGTGACTCTGGGAGCAGGAATTTTCTACCCCCAAGGAGGCAGACGATTCGGACTCCACACCCACCCACCCACTCCCATACCTACAAAACATAAATATATAAAGAAAGAAAGAGAGAGTATTCTTGAAGCTCCATATCCTGCTGCATTCCTAATTAACTTCAGTTTGAACTATGAAGAAAAAAAAATAATAATAATGTGGGCAACAAAAAGGAGTTGATGGGCTATAATTATATACATAGAATGCTTACTAATTCAAAAGGGAAGGGAAGGGGAAGGGATGGAAGGACTAAGGAGAAGCATTACTCTCCAAGTTAATCGGAGGTAGAGATTAGAGGGGAATTCTATACATTTTTGTGTTTTGATTCTCCTCAAAAATTTAAGTTTACGAAGTAAACTTATTTGGACAACCGGTCACTCCACCTCTCTCCTCTTCTGGAGCACATCCTAAATCGTATTTGTTAGTACAAAGCTGACAGGCACCCACACCTTCAAATAAAAATCCTTGTTCAGATCCTAATGCAGAAATTTGATTTTGAGTCTGTTATTAAAATCAGAACTTCCATTTGAAGTTATGCTTAATTACGTACACATGGTACACATTCAAGTTTTTTTTTTTTTTTTTTTATATCTATCAAAGTCAACCATCTTAAATAATTTGGCACCCACAGGCCACACCATTGCTCTTTCTCAAATTTTCATTAGGTTGACTTTTGGAGGGCAAAAATGGTGTTCTGGGAAGGGCATGTAAGCGATGAATTAATGGGGACAATAGCACCAATAGCTCTGTATTGGCTCTATGGTGGTGCTTACATGCTAATGCCGCCGTTGAAGCGATATCGGTTGCATACTAAAAGAGAGGAAGATGAGAAGAACATTGTCGATATACCAACCGTTATTAAAGGTGTTCTCTTCCAACAGCTCCTTCAGGCTGTAATCGCACAATTGTTGTTTTTGGTCAGTATTAATATTACTATCTTCTTCTTCTTTCCTTTTTCTTTTCATTTTTCAATTATCAGATTTCTTAGAATTCATTTTGTTCTGTCGATTATCGATTGTATTATTTTTTGTTAATCTGAGCTCGATATCCCGGCATTTCTTTCTTATTTTTTGGGTTGCAAAACAAATTGATGAGATTGTTAAATGGAAGTGGCAAATTAGGAGGCCATCTCTGTTTCTTGTGGGATCATATTTCAGATTTTTATTACCAGTTCAGCCTTTTAAACTTGTGATGGATTGTAGATTTGCATCTAACATAATCTATTTTTGTGTTCAGTTTTAATTGCTTTCAAACAATACTAATATCTGACAATTGGGTTGGTATACAAAGTTTTAGGTAGTTAACTCCGAATGAAAAAAAAATTAAAAGAAAATAATCAATGAGTGTTTATTAGATGGCCAAATTCTTTTGAAATGTGCTGAAAACTTGAAATATGAACAAGTCAACAGAAGAGTTCATCCATATAAGGCTTTCCTCCAGCATGGCTTCAATCTTTGTTTTGAACTTTGCCTTGATGAAAATTCTTTTCCTTTACTTGTGTAGGTAGTCTCTGGCTCAAAACAATCCGAGCCAATACGGCAACCTCCATTCTTTCTTCAACTCCTTCAGATCCTTATTGCCGTGTTTGTCATGGACACGTGGCAGTACTTTGTGCACCGCTATTTGCACACGAACACGTACCTATACCGCCACATCCACTCGTACCACCATCGCCTTGTTGTGCCATATGCAATTGGTGCTCTCTAAAACCACCCTCTGGAAGGCCAGTTGACACACTCGGTGGGGCCATCTCCTTTCTGGTCTCTGGCATGACGGCCCGCACAGGTGTGTATTTCTTTTGTCTATCAGTTATGAAAACTGTCGACGACCATTCTGGGCTCTGGCTGCCAGGAAAAAACATATTTCACATCTTTTTTGAGAATAATTGTGCTTACCGTGACATACATCATAGCTTAAGAGGATTGAAGTATAACTATGCACAGCCGTTTTTCTCCTTTTGGGACAAAATTATGGGGACCTATGTTCCTTACAAGTTGATAAGGAGGGAAGATGGAGGATTGGAATCGGTGCCGTTGAAAAAACTTGACTGAGCATTTGTAGATTCAAAAGGGACCTTTTAAATTGAAAAAAAGAAAGAAAGAAAGAATCAATTGTACTTTTTTTCCCTTGCAGAATATTAAAATTTTGTAAGTTATATTTTGTTTTTATTGTCAATAGCATTTAAACTATTTGTATTTGTCATGTTTTTTTATTCTTAATTATTGACACCAACTATTCACAAGTTCCATAAAAGACTGCTACCACAACCATCTTGAGTTGAACCTTCTCACCGGATACCAGTATCCGGTTACTAATATTACCAGCATATACCCTAATCCTTCAATCATTTGGAGCAAAACTCTTATTATTCCTGTATAAGCAACCAAATAATATTGTGATTCATAAAATGAGAAAAAGAAAAGCTGATGGAACAAAGAAATGCAAGATGTCGTGTGGACTCGTTGACTTTCTTCTCCAGTCATAATAAATCTAATTATATGAGAATAATTTTTACAAATTTTGAACCAGTTTAAGTACAACTTGAGGGAGAATAAAAGAGTCTCACAGATAAACTGGCTCAAAATTCTGATCAATTGATCTCTTGACCGCATCAAGCACCATTTGAGTCTTCCTCGAAGTATCAGCCCATTTCAAACTCGGCTCAGATTTCTTATCACATACCAATTTCACTTCCTTAACAAACTCCAACACCATAAGTGCCTCTTGTGGGAGCGGCGTCTCCACCACCACCTCCTCTGGCTTTTTCGTCCAGCTGATATGTAGTTCTGCAAAATGTGCCCCTGAAATAACCTCAAACAAGGCTACATCCTCGTGGTACGGAATGGTAAGATCTCTTACAAGAAGGGTGCCTTTGGATCCATGCACCGACAGGTCCATGGAGACATGAGAGAGGAAGGAGCAATTTAGAGTGGCAACAAGGCCGTTGTCCCAGTAAAGAGAAGCGCCACAAGAGAGGATCACACCAGAGGAGTTGAGACTGAGGCAAGGGGAGGCTACAACAGTTCTAGGGAGATTGTAGTTGGTGGCCCAGAGGATGGAGCCGATACAATACCAGCCGAGATCACCGAGGGCTCCCAGGGAGTCGAGGTCAGGCTTCACACGGATGTCGTTTTGGAGAAATTCGGGTGTTGCCAGGAATGAACAGGAAGTATGAATCTGAGAAAGAAAGCAACAAGTTATTGTTTGTATGCTTGTGATCGAAGTGCAACTGAGGATTAAGATACTGGTACTAAATTTGACAGGTTTTGAGGTACAGCCAGTGGACAAGGTAGCAGAATTTGCTGCCTTGCAAAGTTTGTACATAAATATTACATGCATTGTGTAGAAATTTTACATCCAAAGGGATGAACTTGCAGTGATTTTATAAGGTCCATATATAATATATAAAAGTGTTAACAACCTATTTTATGTACTTCAAAAAGGAAAAAAACTTACTAAATCAGGAAATTACTGAACGAATTTAAAATTTATGATCAGCAAAATACTTTTATTAATTAATGCAATCGCTGGTGGCCTCTTAGGTAGAGGTGAAAACGGAGCAGATAGTGGTAAAACCATATCCATATCCTTTTTTTTTTCATTTTCCGGATACGGATACTGAGCGGATATCAGACGGACACGGATATGGGTCCGGATCAGATCGGTTATTTATTAAAATAATATTAAAAATATTAAAAAAATTAAAGTTCGTAATATTTATCTAATTATAATTATAATGGTAAATAACATAAATTTTTCATAATATATATTAAAATATATGATATATATCTACTATTCGAATACGGATAATTGAAATGTAAAACCATATCAGTATTCTTGTCCACACAAATATTCGAATATCGGATATCCACATCTAAGTTTTCGAATACGTATTATGGGTCAGATATTATCCATACCATTTTAATCCCTACTCTTAGGCTACTGACCTTCAAAAATAAAAATAAAACTAAATAAAACAAACATACTGACCAATCTGAGCTGTCCAATCCGATTGGGATCATCAATCAACCGGTGCATCTCAGCTGTCCGCGGGTGGTGCTGCCACATGGACCCATCCATGAACAGCACTCCATTCTTCTCACACGCCTCCAGTATTCTCTCCAGTTCCTCCACGCAGAGTGCCACTGGCTTCTCAATTAGCACATGCTTCCCTTTAGCTGCGGCTGCCACGGCCCACGTGACATGCTGGCTCGTGGGCAGCGGTACATACACCGCGTCCACGGAAGTGTCTTCTAGAAGAGCATCGTATGGAGATAAGAGCTTAGCTGATGAGAGAAGGCGGGCTGAGGTGGCGAATTGGCGTGCCTTGTCGAGGGAGCGACTAGAGATGCAAGAGATTGTGGCAGTGTCAGAGGGGAGGAGAGAGATGGCGCGACAAAATTTGTGAGCAATTGTGGCGCAACCGAGAATACCAAAGCGGATCGGGTTTTGGTGGTGCTCCGGCTCCGGCTCCGACATCCTCTGTGTATGTTTGAGTGAACAGTGCTGCTGTGCTGGAGTGGGGTCTGGGAGTGAGGAGATAAGGCCATGGGAACGGGGTAATTCATCTCATCTCCTCTCAGTCTCTCACATAGTTGACCAGTAATTAGACAAATCTCGACCGTTATTCTGCTTAGACCTCAGCCCGCCATGTGTCTTCATGTTTAACACAGAATCTGTGAGTTGTGAGTTGTGACTCTTGTACTCTTGTGAGGTTCCTATCCTCCCAGGTACCTGACTCATCACAGTTAAAGCGGACGGCTCAGATTTACTCTCAGTCGGACAGGATTTTGGATGACAGAGCAGCAGGATTATTTGTGCTTTGAGATGCGTGCTAATTCATTTTCGGACCGTCCGATTTAATTCTACTCAGTCAGGTAACCTGAGGGGATACGAATTCCTCTTGTGAGGGGGAATAATGGAGTCCGCATTGTTTGGATCTAATTCGCACGAATCTTAAAGTTGATCGGACGTTCTGGATGCATTAACTCAGCAGATTCCTTAATGCAGAGGATACGAATCCGAATAAATGCGGGACAGGTGATTGATTTAGAAGGAAATAGAGTAATAATTTGACATGTAGTTGCCTTAAAATTTGCCAACCAGACGGTGCTGGAAATAGAGATTAATTATTAAGTATAGATATTTTTACTTGTATAAATAATCACAAGGGATCCGTGGCGCAATGGTAGCGCGTCTGACTCCAGATCAGAAGGTTGCGTGTTCGATTCACGTCGGGTTCAAAACCCCGATCTCATCCCGGATCATTTTTGGATTTATTTTTTTCGTTTTTTCCCTCTTTCCTGCCATATATTTTGTTTTTTTTAAGCCAAAAACGCTTCTTCAGACTTCAGACTAGGGGTGACAAGCTCGTAGCTCGTGGATCGTTCGTGACTCGCATTCGAACTCGCATTTAATTCGCTCGCTAACAACTCGTTCATTAGTGGACCAAACTAATAACGAGCTAGTTCATCATTAGCGCGATCCAAAATTAACAAGCGAGTCGGCTCGTTGCCAGCCCTACTTCAGACCCTGACCAATTAAAATTTTTGCGTATTGGTCCTTTGTGTCGTCTTAAATGGATTATAATTTATAAATATGGATGATAAAATATGTAATGAAAACTTTAACAAATCTCCATCGCACACAAAGCATCATAGTTCAAAAAGTGACGGTTAGCGTCCACATAATTTTTATTGATGCATTAATCCCACTAAAAGATTAATAATTAGTCACTGTATTCGACCAATAATAAAACCTTGTTATAATTTTTTTGTAAGTCTGTAACACTGCCGTGCTACATTTGTATTTCTCCATCTTTAGTTGTATAAATCACAGCTCCAATTTCGAAAAGAAATATTTACTAATTGTACCAGCAAATAAATATTTATTGTCCGACGGGTCAAGCTAAATTGAATTTATACTTTTTTTGAGAAAAAAAGTTGAATTTATATTGTCAAATTCATAATTGATGTTTATTAGTTCGGAATTTCGGATCATATTTAACCTTTTTATAAGACTTGAGCTGGACAGATCGAAAGGGTTGGAATAAGCATGCAAAAAAACGAAGGTTGATTACATTTTTATTAATTTTAACTGCACACATTTAATATAAGAGAAAATTTTAGTTTGTTCATCTAAATTTTTTAAAATAGTTTTTTTTTTATTAAAATACCATAATATTCAATATCTCCATACAAATTTATTATTCTTTCTTATATATTGAACGAAGAGAGAAACTCTATTTCTGGAGAAGTGAAATTGACCCAACGAAATTTAAATTTCAACAGTTAATCTGTTGAAAATTCTAATTTTGCAATCACGGTACCGAAAGTTGAGATTGAAACGGTCAATTCTTGTCCCGTGATGAAGGAATCGTCAAGGACTGACATACATGGAAGGAAGCCGAGAATGAGGGCCTGGCAGCGGGGCCCACTCAGTAGATGCTCTGGAGCCTGATTGTCATTCCGGAATTGTCATCGTCACCGGAACCCTCATTTACACTGTCACTGTCACTGTCACGGGAGCATAGAACGTCACGACGAGGGCCGACTGGAACTGTCACAGGAAGAATTCAGTGAAACCTGATTGTCTTTCCAGTACACAGATTTATACTGTGATAGGTACCATATTATGCCAGCAAATTCTCGTAGCATCATTTTTTTTTTTTTGAGAAACTCGTAGCATCATTTTGAAATATCAACTTTTGCGTGACCGACGTGTCCGGTGCCTATTCGGGGGTGATGTAGGGCGTCAGTATTATGTGTGCTTTGAGATTAGTGCAGAGCGTATTTAAACCGTTGGGATATTCCATAAAGTCACGCAAAGTTTGAGATATCTCAGAGGATACGAATTCCTCTTTCTCTCTCACGCGAGACGCGACCCAGCCACCAGCCACCACGCCCTAAAAAGAGAGCGGCGACACTCTTTTCCCTTCCAGAATCCATTGCACGAAAAGCACTGAACGCACGGATCTTAAAGCATATTGGACGAAAGACTCAAGATGCAATGCATAACTATAGTAAACTGAAGCACCTCTTCTCCTACTACAAATGTCTTACCTCTCTTCACCAACTCCATGCTCACCTTCTCACCAATGGTACCCTTTCCATCCCTTCCATTGCTTCCCTCCTCATCACCTCCTACTCCCACCTTCAACCCCACTCTGTCCTTCCCATTTTCAATTCCATCCCTTATCCTTCCATCTCCTTTTGCAATTCTCTAATCCGATCTCTCACCCGAGAATCTCAACCCAAAATCGCCATCCGATTGTATCACTACATGCATCACCTTGGGGTCCAACCTGACAAGTACACCTTCACCTTTGTTCTTAAGGCATGTGCCGATGATCTTGATTCTCGCAATGCTGGTTTTCTTTATGAAGAGATTAAATGTAGAGGGTTAACTACTGACTTGTTTATTTGCACTGCGTTGGTTGATCTGTATTCGAAACTTGGCATGGTTTCGACCGCACGAGAAGTGTTTGATAAAATGCCTGTTGTTGATGCTATTACTTGGAATGCTATGATTGCCGGCTTTTCACGTGGTAACGCTCCGTATGAAGCAGTTAACCTTTTTAGGAGGATGCAAGCGGCTGGGGAAGTGCCGAATTCAGTGACGGTTTTGAACTTGTTTCCTGCTATCTGTCAACTGTCTGCTCTGATTTTGTGCGAGGAAATGCATGCTTTTTCTCTCAAGAGATGTTTTCTCGGGTCTATTTTTCATGGGTTGCTAGATGCATACTGCAAGTGCGGTCATCCTAAGATTGCCCGTAAAGTGTTTGATGAAATGTCAGGGGCTAGAGATGATGTCTCTTGGGGAACAATGATATCTGGTTATGTGCACAACGGATATTACACACAAGCTTTGGAACTTTTTGATACCATGAGAATCTCTAATGTTAAACTGAATCCGGTGGCTGTGTTAGGTGCGCTAACCGCTGCCGGTGAGATTGCCGATTTGGAGACGGGAATAGATATTCATGATTATGTAGTTCAAAATGGAATGAAATTTGATCTCAGATTGAACACTGCACTGGTGATAATGTATGCTAAGTGCGGAGTTACAGAAAAGGCAAAATTATTGTTTGAAAATATTCGAGGAAAGGATGTGGTGGCATGGTCAGCGATCATCTCTTCTTTTGCACAAAATGGTAACCCGAAACAAACGCTATTATCTCTTAAAGAAATGCAAGCACAAGGAGTAAAACCAAACACAATCACATTTCTCGGTGCACTTCCTGCATGTGCCGAGTTGTTGGATCTCAGAGTTGGTAAGAGCATCCATTGCTTTGTACTAAAATCTGACATGATTTCGGGTGGCACAGTAGGCCCTGCACTTGTGTCTATGTATGCCAAGTGTAAATCATTTGATTTAGCACATGCCATGTTTGATCGATTGCGTAACAAGGATGTCTGTGCCTGGAATTCATTAATTAATGCTTATGCACAGGTTGATAAGCCAGTAGAAGCTCTACGATTGTTTCACCGGCTTAGATTGACACGGCGAAATCCAGATCATGCTACCTTTGTTGGTGTACTTCCTGCCTATGCTCTCTTAAGTGCCTTAAAAGAAGGTGCAAGTGTACATGGCATGACAATAAAATATGGACTTCATTCTGATCTTCGGGTCAAAAATGCAACCCTAGATTTGTATAGCAAATGTGGGGATGTTCAATCTTCTCATAAGCTGTTTGTCGAGGCAAAGTCGTGTAGAGACATAGTTTCATGGAATACTATGATTGCGGGTTACATGCACAATGTTCAAGCAAAGGGCGCAATGGTAATTTTCCGTCAGATGATGGCAGAGTATATTAAACCCAACATTGTGTCATTAGTTAGCATTATACCTGCCACTGCACATCTCATCTCTCTTAAAAGCGGTGTGGCGCTCCATTGTTACGTGGTGAAGTCTGGGTTCGAATCTGATGCGAAAGTCGGGAACTGTCTCATTGACATGTACTCAAAATGCGGGAGACTCGAGTGTGCCCAGAAGGTGTTTGATCAAATGCCACAAAAGGATACGGCTTCTTGGAACACTATGCTGGCTGGTTATTCAATCCACGGGCTGAGTCACGACGCAATCTCACTCTTCTCTCAAATGGAAAACAACTCGATAGAAGCTGATGCACTGACATATCTCGGAGTTTTGTCAGCTTGCCGGCATGGCGGTCTGGTTACAAAAGGGAGAGAGATTTTTGAGTCAATGAGACATAAAAACGGGTCGGGGCATAATGTCGAACACTATGCATGCATGGTGGACTTGCTGGGTCGTGCCGGAGAATTGGATGAGGCATGGAGATTAATACAAAAAATGCCGATGGAACCTGATGCTAGTGTCTGGGGTGCATTGTTGGGTGCATGTAGTATGCACAGTAATTCAAAATTGGGAGAGGTGGCACTGCAGCACTTGAGTAGACTACAACCGAAAAACGGGGCGCATTTTGTGGTGCTCTCTAGCATTTACGCGGAAACGGGTAGGTGGTCTGACGCAGGAAATATGAGAGTAGCTATGAACTCTACAGGACTTGATAAGACTCCTGGGTGCAGCTGGTGAGGCTATGGTACTATGCATAGCGCGGATTGGTTCGTACTATGAATTAATATCTCTTTTTCTAAAGTTCAAATGGTTGATCTGAACCATTGAACTTAATCTCCATATGAAAATGTACTTGTTGATCAAATTTTACATTTTATAGAATTTTTTACTATTTTTTTAGATAAGTAGAACATCACTTGATCTAAAAATTCTAAACCATTCAAAAGTAGCTGAAATGAAAAATTCCAAACTTTGTTTTTAATAATTCTGATTAAGTTATCTGATATAAATTTGGTCTGGTATCTGCCTTGTATTCTCATCTCTTTCTCTTTTCTTGAAGCAAAATTGGCTAATTTCACTGACAAATACAATACAAATTCAGATTCGTCAGTTGGAAGTCGCACTGCTGAAGAAGCAAAGAAGAACCACACGTGATATTTCATATTGTATGTTTTAATTTTTAATTACAAGCTTAATTGATATTTCAAAAGGTTGCATCAGTAACACTCATTTGATATCTTGATTCTTATCATTGGCACAGTTGTGAATATTAACCCTCGCATTTCGGTCTCAAATGGTTACTTGTGGGTCCCAGTTCGCCAGGGGACTATTTCCCTCCTACAACTCTCCTAGAAGGAAAAACAGTGCTCAACTCATCTCTTTTGCCAAATCAGGCACAGGCAAAAGAATTATCGGGCGCAGCACTATGAGAATAGAATCTGCTTTTGATGCGGATTTGGATAGTTACATGTCAACAAAGCAAGGAGATGTGAGGGAGGAGGCACGATTTGTGGAGAGGTTGCCGCCTTTGCGATGAATGTGCTGAGGTTGCCGCCTTTGCGGTATCTCCTGAATGCTGTGGAACTGGTCAAGGAGATAAGCTTCTTGGTCTCTCTCTCTCTCTGGTTATTCCTTTGCTCTTTAATTGGTTATTGAATATTCCAATAAATTGACTGAAAAGGTTGAATTGTTGGTCTCTTCTTTTACGGATTTGGAATGAAATGTATACATTTAAAACTAAGTCTACTATTGGAATGAGAATATTAAGCATATACAATAAAAAAAATCAGGACTAAAAGAGATGTAGTTCAATATGAGAAGTACTTCATTGATAAAAAAAATACAAAGAATAGAACTTTTTATTTTTCTAAAATGTTTATAAAAAAAAAACATTAATATTATATAGATCAAAACATAAAGCTTTTTATTTGTTAGATTATATTGAAAAGAAGGCTGCATCGCTTGGACTGGAGAGGCTTTTTCTGCTTACTACGCGTGCCTTGGACTGGTATTTTTCTTGCTTTAAGCAACTGTCACTGGTATGTTTTGCGCTTCAAGTGCAAATTTATTCATCTGTGCCTCATGAAATAATCAGATTTCTGCTGAAATCAATCAACAAATGCTTATTTGCAACTTTCCAAAAAAAAAATCAAATTACCAATTTTATTTGGTTTAGAGCACATTTTTAATCATTTCCTGTATGTGAGGAAGTCAGTTTTCCTATAACTACCTAAACAGCAAATGAATTCCCATCCTCTGAGATATCTCAAACATTGAGTTGATCCATGGAAGATCTGATCCGGACCGTTCAAATACTTTCTTCACGGATCCCAAAGCATAATAATACTCCCCTCTGCATTCCAAATAGACACTGAAAAAATCATTGGCCTGGATTTAGATAAATTGAAAATTTGAGATATCTCAGAGGTCTCAGATTCTTTTTTCTTTAGATAAACTGAAAATTTGGCACGAATCTCAACCAACTTGCCTTTCTACCATAACATGAACACAAGTTCTTTTTTCTTTTCATGAATAGGCTTGCTAAATTTGCAGTTAGTATAAATATAGTTATGGTAGTTGAAACTGAAATGGATGAACCCATTTGTGCTTGCTGGTAACAGGTTTGAGAGGCGAGGTTTCTCAGAATGCTCAATTGAATCATTACCCGAAGAGAAGAGGAAAAAGATAAACAGATCTCGTGGGTCCAAATGCTACATGAAAACACTGCAACCCGAGCAAGGCAGCATCTCCGTAAACGGTCATTCCTTTGGTTATTCTTCTTTGTAGGGGGTCCGCTTTAAAATTTGTGCCAGGTTAAAACAGACGATGTTGATCTCATTAGTCATGTTAGAGTACCGCACTACATCTGAATCCATGAAAATGGTGCACTGTTTTGTGTTGGTGTCAGAGTTTTGTCAGTATCAAGAGTACATGCTAAGTAGGTATTTTAGAGTTATTTAGATTTTTTGCTTTGTCAGTAAAAACAGCACAAGAATGTCTGCTCTCTAAATATTTACTGAGGTCTTTATTCTATGTGAGAGGTGTTAGACTTCCTAGTGCTTAAATTAGGCTTTTATCTCTCAAAAAGTAGGTCTAACTTCCATAAAAAATTGTAAGCGATAATATACAATATGCATCAATCATCATAAAACAAGTTTTAGAAGCATTGCTCGTTTATTATTTTAT
This sequence comes from Carex rostrata, assembly GCA_964058875.1. NCBI lineage: Eukaryota > Viridiplantae > Streptophyta > Magnoliopsida > Poales > Cyperaceae > Carex > Carex rostrata. The sequence goes on from CAXKVT010000134.1 coordinate 443,865, forward strand.
TATCATTATAAGAACTGACATTTGGTTTGGTGGTAAAGAGCAACACTCTTTATATGCTGTTGGTTCAAAACTTAATGAAGAATTCTTTATAAATATTAAATTGAAGTTAGAAGGCCAAATTTCCATTTTTTGTCTAAAGAAAATAAATAATAACAATATAATGTTTTTATTGTTTTAGAATCAAGTTCTGAACACTTTACCTGGTAATTTCCTGGTTTAGTTATTTGATTTATTTTGACTCTAGTTAATTTTGAAATAATTGACATAGCTTTTATTTTAGATTAAATATGGCTAACTTGATTTCTTGAAATAATCTGACAAGATATTACCTTATAATGTAATAATAAAAAATATTGGTGTAATTTTCCTAATTATTCATTACTAAGTTGTTTTGGTTATTTTTATCTTTGTTTACCTTACATGTCTTATTTTGTTGTTATTTTAGATTTCTTGTTGTAATGTATTTAGTTGTGTTGGTATTTTAATATTATTATATTATATATTTTGTTAAAAAAAACTCTGGATCATATAATCATCCCTTTCGTTAATCACTCCTAAAGAATTAACCAATCTAATTAGATGAACTAACAATTTCTAAATTTATTTCATTAGTCCGAGTCTATTATTCAAGGCCAGCCAAGCATTGTAATAATTCAATTTCTAATTCTTGCTTGTTGCTCCCAGCTGAATCAAATAATTAAGTCAAATAATAAACTGAAACGCACTGGTTGTGTTACCAGTGAGTTTGCTTATTCTTATTGAAGTGACATCAAAATATCAAATACATTCTTTTAAAATGATAAGAAAAAAAATACATTAGAAAATTATTCGATCAAAAAATGAGGAAATACTTTCATAAAATATGGTTGGCCATTTGGCCAAACAATTAGCATTTGAAAGTTTTTCAGGTTCTTCCTTAATAGCATTTAAGTACTTGAAGATATCTTTATCTCAGTTACAAAGTAATTGAAAAAGGTTGCGATGACAACTAATAATTGTAATTTTAATTTTAGTTTTAATTTTACAAACTTGTTTTATTAACAGTGCATATAAAAATCTCACCTCTACTTATAATTATTTTGTAATTAAAAATTGTAGGAATACATCACTTAAAACGCTAGTGATAACTGAAATTATAATTAATTGCAGGAATGAAGATAATATCAAATTGATTTAAACTTTAAAGAGAATTGTTAAAAATACTTATGTGATAAAAATAAAATCATCTTTTACAATCTCAGAGATTGAGAAGCTTTAAGTATAAAATATTTTTTATATACAGAAAAACAAACATTTGTTTTTTTTGTTATATCCAGTCTTTAGGCGGACACACCCTTTACCTAATCTCAAATTAATTTTTTTAACCTTCCTTCCTTCGAAATTTTTCCCGAATTGCGTAGTCAGATAAGGTGTCGCTACCATTTTTGGTGATAAACTGATAATATTAAAAATCACAAAACGCTTACCTTTTCTTTCTTGTTTTGCCCTGCCGACTGGAAAGCAGTGTGTTTCATAATTTGAAAATTAATAATCCTCATTTCATACTAAAAAATAATAATCATCAATTAAACAATTGAGAAATAAAATTAATTAAATAATATTTGATCGCATAATACTTATAGTTAGGGGTAAAAATGGAGCAAATAATATCAGATCTAGATTCAAAAAATTAGAAACGGATATCATTATCTGAAGAGTAAAGCTAGCGTGTGACATGCTCACCAAGAAAGTTTGGTGAGCATAACTCCAAAAGTATATCGGATCGACGTCAAATGCCAAATCCAAACCGTTGAAATCCATGTACTTCATGAGTGATGCATATATATGCAAAATTTTGAAAGTTTCGAGTTTATTTGCTACACGGTCAAGTAGTCAAAGAAATAATAAAAATTGAATATATAAAATAACTTATAATAAAATGTTCATTTCTTTGACCACTTGACCGTGTAGCAAATAAACTCGAAACTTTCAAAATTTTGCATATATATGCATCACTCATGAAGTACATGGATTTCAACGGTTTGGATTTGACATTTGACGTCGATCCGATATACTTTTGGAGTTATGCTCACCAAACTTTCTTGGTGAGCATGTCACACGCTAGCTTTACTCTTATCTGAATATCTGTACAAATATGGATACATATATGGTTTTAACATTTAATTATCCGGATTCAAATAGTAGATATATAGCATATAGTTTAATATATATTATAAAAATAGTTTAACTTATTTACCATTATAATTTGATAAATATTATAAATTTTAGTATTTTTTTTAATAATATTTATATATTTTTAATAAACATCTGCATCCGTTCAATATTGCATCCACATCCAAAAAAAAAAAGAATACATTTATAGTTTTACTACTATCCCATTCAATTTTTGAATGCATATCCTCTGCGTTAACTCTAAAGACAATTTTCTGAGTTAATAAATCTCAACTGATTTTAAACGGAGCTAATTCAATTCATATCTATAGTACAAGGGGCCCTTTAATATTAGTGCAGATCTAATCGGCACTAATTTTAAAACAAATTAGATGGTCGAGATGCATTAACTCAAAAGATTCTTTTTTGAGTTAATGCAGAGGATACAAATTCTTCATTTTCACCCCTACAGTCTTAATTTATATCAAATTATAAGATTAAGACTTAAGAACACTAATTTTATTTTATTACAATCCATAAGATCTTATATTGTTATGTTCCTTCCACGAAGAAATAGTCGTAGATACAATGATATAGTGAGATTTTCTGTGGCCACTTGAAGCAGCGCCGCGCCTCGCCTACTCTTTTCCAAGTTCCAACTCCAAGTCTCCAACCACCGCCTCTCTCATCCTTCCTTCCTCCCTCACCTTTGCTTGTATAGGGAGGGAGGGAGCGACAGAGAGAGATTCTTCTTCTCAATCGATTAGAAAGCTTTTTAGAAAGTCTTTCCTTGTTCTCTTCCAACTCTGTTACTGATCCATCTCGAAGCGATCTCTGACTCTAATGGCGGATCGGGGGGAGCAGTCGTCCCCTCTAATTCCGCCACCACCCCAGACGGAGCCTGGCGAAATTGACCTTGAATCTGGTGTTGGTGATCAAATCCAGTGCCGAATCTGCCTTGAAAGCGATGGTGATTCTTCCTCCCTTTTGATTTTTTTAGAAATTTCTAATCTTGGGTTTACCTGATACATAGAGCCCTCTAATTTGTGGTAGATATTTAAACTCAACTTATTCCAGCTAAACCGAGGTTGAATTGGGGAATAATGTCTTGAATCAATCTTCCAAGTGAAGGTTCCATATACAGATTCAGTGAAACAAGGGTTTTTTTTTTAAATGAACAAACAAACAAGAATGGGAATGGACCTTAATTGGACCTTAATTCCCATATTTAATCAGAAGATCTTATAGGTTCAGCAAAGAAAAAATCTTTGGTCTATTCAGATCAAATACCTTGGTGTAACAATGGCAGAAAAGAAGCAGTTTTCTCTAATCAGTTTTTGTAAGATACCCCCCTGTGGTACTGGACAAGAACAGCTCTAGACCATTTAGGTCCTGTTTTTCCAACTTGATCCTGCTTTTTTATTTCATTATTTGAGGTTTTAGAAAGAAAATAAAAGGTTAATTGAGGTTTAAGCATTTTGCACACTCTTGTGACGACTGCTGTGTCATAACTAAGTGTCCATGTTGAATTATCTAGCAGCAAGCTCTAAAGAAGTATCAATTTTCTTTTATTTTTCTTGCTCTTGAACGTTATATGTTACGCAAATATGATGAAATTATGCAGAATATGGTCTTTGTCAATGTATTACAGGTCGGGATTTTATAGCCCCTTGTAAGTGCAAGGGAACTTCCAAGTATGTTCACCGTGAATGCCTTGACCATTGGAGAGCTGTAAAGGTGCAATTCCCTCACTGCTGTCTCTGTGTTTGTACTTCATGTGGTATCCTGAATGACATTGTAAGATGCCAAGAAGCATTTTATAGTCACCTTGGTTTTGCCAAAATTAAGCTCCAGCCCTACATATAACGTCAACTAATTAAAACAGAGCACATAAAGTATCATATGTGAGCTCAAACCAGTATAGAGCTAGTAAGTGCTGACTGGTAACCAAAAACTCTGTGATGGTGATTCTTTGTATAACATACTGATTTTTGTCTCAGACCAAACCAGTAGCAGTTTTTTTCAATTCATTTGCTTTGTTTACTTTTCAGGAGGGTTTTGCATTTTCACATTGCACAACCTGTAAAGCCCCGTACTATTTGAGAGTTCAGGTTCATACAGACAGGAAATGGAGGACACTAAAATTCCGTTTCTTCGTTACGAGAGACATACTTTTCATATTCGCAGCTGTTCAAATTGTCAGTTGTTCTCTGTAGTTCATTTTTTATTTGGTGTTAACTCATTGTAAGATTATTTCTGATTATAGGCGTCAGACATATATTATCCTTGTCGGAGAAGAGATGTTGAAAATCTATAGAGATTTAAATCATCCAGATGTACTAAGTTGGAGTCCTGAAAATCTTGTCATCAGAATGTTGTTATCATTGTTATTTCTTGAATGTTCTCTTATGTTTCAGGTAATATCATTATTTGCATACCTAGTGTATTTTATTGATGGCTATCAGCAATTCTGGTTGCGCATGACATGGGGCTTTGATGATGAGATTAGCTTTTATTATATATGTGGTAAGACTAGTTAAGTAGATGATACATAAATTATCAGAAAATTTATTTCATCTAAACTAGCAGTAAGAAAAACAACCTCAGTTGACATAAAGGCTGCTCAAGGTATGATACATTTATGAGGCTATTTTATACCTGACATCTATAGAGGATGAGAATTTGACTGGTTTATATGTTGAAACATGGGGGTTTTCTTTGTGCTAGTGAAATCAATAAATTGTAGCCAATTTAAGAAGTTGAATCCTGTGGCTTTTCCTAGACTGGTTTTGAGAATTTGATATCGATCATGAATTTGACAGATGTTTTTATGTCAATAACAGCAAATTGAACTTTGGTTATATCAGTAAAGAATGTTTCTTGTAGATTTTTATGTTTTTTATAGTGTCTAAAAAGAATCTTATTCTGTTGTAGGGGCATTATTGTTTTTTGCACTGCTTGGTTTGTGTGGATGCTTCATAACCTGTTATGATCGAAGAGTGCGGAATGATTTGGCTCAGCCATGTAGAGAATTGTGTCTTTGCTGTTGCCAACCAGGGTAGATTCTCATATTCAATATTTCTGTTCTACAATATCTGTAATCCACTGAAGGATGTACATGTTCCAGGATCACCATACCGAATATTGATGTCATGTCAATCAGGTGTGGTACTGGAACTGGACCTGTAGCAGGCGTTACAGGAAGTGTACAGGTTGGGTATCAGTACCTTATCATATTTTCTCAGACTTCCATTGTTGCTCAGTATCGAATTAACTAAAGCTCATTTTTAAGTGGCAAACTAGACATCTGACATAAGAAAATAATGGAAAGTTGAAAAGCCCTTTTGATATTGGTTAGCCACACTAACAGCATCATTTTAAGTATTGGTGCAGAATCTTGTTCGAAAGATATTGGTACGACTTAGTGTGTTCCTTTTAATGGTGCTATTTTGTACTTGGATATATAAAGAGCAATTCACCACAATTACTTAGAACTAGGCAATCACACAACAGAAGTAACACTATAAACATCAACTATGCAAAATTGAATCCAAGAGATCCTCAACTCTAAAGTTTGATTATTTGTAACATTTTATTGAATTTTTATTTATCTATCTCACATATTAAAAAAAAAAAAATACTACTATCCCAGATATTAGAAGTTTGACAATACTATGCCAAAAAATTAAATGCACGCTTTCAGCATTTGCTAAGGAATATTTTTTGCACCCAAATGCATGCGTTCAGCATTTGTGACTGAACACCTTCATTTTTGGAGGAATGGACTACCTGAACGTATGCATGTAGGATGAACTGCATAATATTTTTGTGTTCACAATTCGACCTGAACATTGTTCAGGTTGGTTTCTTTGTCTCGTAAATAAAAAATTATATTTTATTTACCTTTTTTACTCCCAGCATGTGTGCAGACTGCCATCTACCGGGCACGTTGTGCATGTGGACCGATTGCACCACATGCTGTGAGGGCTGTGCAACAACTGCAGGGGAATGTGGCGGTTGCTTGGGTGGGGCCGGCGAGGCTGGCTTGCCTTTGCTATTTATCATGGGATTGATCGTCCTGGGGCTGTTCACTGTAATTGGCATTTTCTATAGCGTGCTAGTTGCTACTATGGTCGGTCAGAGGATATGGCAGCGCCACTATCATATTCTTGCCAAAAGAATGCTAACTAAAGTAAGTCCTTGAAAGATGCATGTGTGCCTATGGTATAAGCAATTGTGATGAGGCTTGTAGTTAATTTGTAACTGGTTTTCATATTTGTCCAAATCCTATGGTACAAGCAATTGTGTCAAGATTGAATTATAAAATGTACCTGAGATGCATGTTACCAAACTTGTGCTGTTTTGCTCAGAATTAACCCCCATTTGATTTTAAGTGAATTCTTTTTTTCTGTAACCCTATCAATTTGTATTTTATAGTCCACTTCAACTGCCCAGAATTTGCCGCTTCATGAAAATCAAGTCCCATTAAGTAACTTGAACCCAAAATTTTGTAATTTAGTCTCAATTGAGCTTCGGTGCGGCTACTGAAGTTCAAACTTTTCAAGTATCCTGACCAATGACATTTTGACATGTGTTATAGGAGTATGTAGTTGAGGATGTAGATGGTGATGGCAGAGATTGGTGTCCCCCGTCTCTTCCACCCGAGCATGTCCAGCAATTGAAGTCACTCGGTCTTCTTTAACCCGGAGATAAGAAAGGAACAAATCCTACTGTTTACTTTTTACCATGTCTTGGAGTTTCACTTGGAGACTTCATCCAGCCATGTTAGACTTGTAGGTGATATAGAGTTTCATTCCTACAAGATATGTTGTATATTTCACCGGAATCATTCAACCTCACTTTCAAGACCAAAGAAAATTTATTACTGATTTCTTTACTCATTTGTCTCAATTTGATAGCTCATTTGATTTATAATTTGGTTTAGCACTAATTGCTTTCCTAGGTGTAGTTGGTAGTTGTCATGAATATACCAGTCCAATGTCAGATTTTGCTTCAATAATGGTCAAATAGTTGTTGATCTTGAATAGAAGTTTAAATTTAAACAAAGGAGGTTTGTTGATGCGTATTATTTAAGATCAATGATTGTTGTGAATAATTGAGTACAACCGTATGCTGGTGTTGTGGTTGTACTTGATACATGAGAGTTACATCTTACCAAACAACTTAAAGTGTTCTTTTTGAAATGTCAAAAGGTGAATGAATAGTAGTCTAGAAAGGGAATTTCACACTATTGTGGAACCTATCCTCTGTTGCCAAAGATACATGGAATTGGAATTGGAACTGGAATTGGGGGTAAAGTGCGCCTTTAAGCTTTTCGAGGGTCCTACCAGAGATTAGATAAGATTATATATCGTTGTTATCTGAATTAAGTTCTTAATCGCCTATCCTCTGTTTGCCTAAAGAAGGCTTAAGGATTCATAGCCACAATGTGTGTAGACATTTTCTTTGGAGTGAGTCTATGGTACTATGCATATCACGATTTGGTCCGTAATACAGATCAATATTTCCGTTTTCAAAATTCTAACGATCGATCCAAACCGTTCAAAATAATTTTTATATGAATATTTACTTGAATACCAAATTCTTTTACTACTTTTTAAGATAGGTAGAAAATCACTTGATCTGAAAATTGTTGATCATCCAGAAACAGTGATTTTCTACCTATTTTAAAAATAGTAAAAAGAAAATATAAAAACATATTCATATGGAGAACATGTTGAATGGTTCGGATTAACTGTTGGAATTTTGAAAATAAAAATATTGATTTGTAATACGAACCAACCCATGATATGCATAGTACCATAGACTCACTCTATTCTTTGTCATGGTGAAGTATTAAAAAAGGCCTATTTTTTTTAGAAAACATGTTTCACTCTTTGGTTTTCTTTATTAAATGAAGCAGGTTTACAAAACGCTACTACTATAATATATATATATATATATTTATATTTAGCATTGTGAAAGTTTGAATCATATTCTCTTAAAAATCATCCTAATAACTTATTATTCGAACTACTAATCACTTCAAGCCATTAGACCCGTTACAACTTTCATTCCTTACAATCAGTGTTGTAAATAATTGTATGCGGTCGTTTGACAGACAGAGTATCGCCAAGCGATTAATCAGAAATAATCAGTTATAATTGAACATAATTGACTGATTAATCGAAAAAATTCATAACGGTTTAGTCACCACCGATGACTAATTATCCGATTAATCGGTCTAAACGGACGTTTTTTACAACACTGCTTACAACTGCAAAAGATACTCGGTAAAATGTAAGAGCTCGCTTTTGAAGCTACCTTGATAAAATCTGTTCATTAAATTCCAAACAACAACTAAGCGGATAAAAAAAAGGGTCATGTTCCGCATTCCTTCATTTGAGCAATTTCATATCTGGCTTATATTAAACGAGACATTTTCTTTTTTTTTTCAAAATAACTTCATATTTGATCCCATTCTATGATGAGCATACTAATAATATGCAATCAATGTATTTTTTTTTTGGCAAATGGCCCTTATGCATGTAATCAATGTATTGATTTCAACTTTCGTAGCAATTACATACTTTGGTTCATGCATTTTTTCAATTAATCAAACTAAAGAAAGAGCCATGTTCATGCATTATCATAGTGTCAACGGTTAAAATTAGACAACCATATATCTTTGGTCTGTGGTTTTAATCAATTTTTAGTTTAGTGACAAAGACAATGCTCTCTGTGTGGAGGTCGTTGCTTTGTTGGTTCAAAATCTGAATAAAATTATTTTGTGGATATTAAATACTTCGGTGACTTAACCTTCAAACTTTACTAAAACAAAAATGTTGTTAAAATTAGGCCTACTTGCCTAGGACTTGATCTTGGTATCAATCCATAACGGTCAAAATCAAATCATGAATCTATTAATTAAGCAAATTCAAATGAAAAACTAGTACCATATAAAAAGGCCATAAACTGAAAAGTCTTGTTCAATTTGAAATATTATTTGGTGTAGTTGAAATAACTAAATTGGGTGTTGTTTGATGAAGTAACAAAAACTCATGAGTCAAATTCACAACTGTGGATTTTGTCCCTTTTTTATAAGAACCAAATTTCCTGTCTCTGTGTGGTTAGGAAATTTCTACCTCTAAAGATACTGATATGTGAGTCCGAAATGAATTTTGATGCAAAACTATATCCAATATTTAAATGTCAAAACCTACTCCAAATTAACACATATGTCAGTGACACTAAAGACAAGAATTTCCTACTCAATGAAAGACAAGATGATCAGGTTTCTTTTTTCTAACTATGTAGTTAAAACATTTTCCATTATCCTACTAAAATTTTTTTGGCATCGTCCAAGTAGCTAACAGGCACGTGCTTCCTTTTTCTTCCACTAAATAAGAAAGCTAGTCATCCTAATCTTTTGCTACTTGGATATCAACACATTTCCAACAACTTTTAAGAAGCTTGATGTAGCAATTTTTTTTTTTTTTTAAAGAAAAAAAAGGCCAAGTGTTGAGTATGCTTGTGTTTTATCTGGTTCTCTCTTTTTTCTTTTGATGTAATATCTGCCTAGGATTCTCACTTTACCCTTTCCTTTATAAAAAAAAAATAAAAAATAAAAAAATTCTAAGCTCATGCGTAGTTGATTTTTGAAAAGCATTGTCCCACCTCCCAAACGATACAGATTCGTAGTTGGCGTCAATGAAAATTTCATTTCTATTTTTGATGTATTTGTATGGGGATTTTGTTCAAAATGTTAAGAAGTTTGTTGGCGTGGTGAAATTATTCAAGGACCACTGTAAGTCCAGTGCATGTGGAGCACCTGTCAGAATTCGTATCCTCTGCACTAACTCAAAAAAAATCTTTTGAGTTAATGTATCTAGACCGTTCGATCTGCTTTAAGATCCATGCATGCTAGATCCATACTAATATTAAAAGACCTCCTAAATTATAAGTTGTGGTCTTATTAACTCTATTTAAAATCAGACGGTCGAGATGTGTTAACTCAAAAGATACTCTTTTGAGTTAATGCAGACGATGCGGACTCCAATCAAGCATTATGTTAGACTGACAATGTAATAAATATATGAACATCAAAAGTATTGCATTAAATATGTTGTTGTCTTTTTTAAAACCTCAAGGATCAAGAAAATAAATAAATAATACTCCACATGATATGAAAGGGGAAAATAGAGCGGAGGAGAGGTTCTATTCCCGCCAAATAAGAAAAAAAAAGTGAAATTATGAAATTGAAAAAACTGGAATTAGGTTTAGATTTTTGCAGTCAAACTCCTACTTTTTAAACTATACATGGATTACCATAAAGTAACAGCTGTGGTTCTCGAGAAGGGTCAGTCAGGTAATCATGCCTGATACATAAAAAAAAAAAATCTGAGACATACCTCCTTGAAAAGTAGTGAAGATGGAGAAGGAGAAGGTAGCAAGGAAAGAGAAGGAAGGATTTTTGTACAACTTATTATATATGAATGTTGCTTTAGAATTATTTTTGCTTTTCTTTTGGCTCCACGAAGTGTGAAGGGAGCAAGTAGTTTGATTAGGATAATCTATGTTAGGAGGCACTCAGTGCTCCAAATGATGTATTACTATTTTTATGATAAGTGAAGAAGTTAAAACTTTTAAGGTAGTGTTATTGAACATGAGAGGTCCAAATGACAAAAAGAAAATATCACTAGTATTATGTATTGCGATTACTGATTATATATATAGAGTAAAGCTAGGGTGTGATGTGCTCACTAAGAGAGTTTGGTGAGCACAACTCCAAAAGTTCATCGGATCGACTTCAAACACTGAATCCAAACCGTTGAAATCCATGTACTTCATGAGTGATGCATGTACATGCAAAATTTTGAAAGTTTTGAGTTTATTTGCTACACGATCAAGCGGTCAAATAAATGAACATTTCATAAGTTAATTTATAAGTTGTTTTATATATTCAATTTTTATTATTTCTTTCACCGCTTGACCTTGGAGCAAATAAATCTGAAACTTTCAAAATTTTGCATGTATATGCATCACTCATGAAGCACATAGATTTCAACGGTTTGGATTCGACGTTTGACGTCGATCCGATATACTTTTGGAGTTGTGCTCACCAAACTCTATTGGTGAGCACATCACACCCTAGCTTTGCTCATATATATATATATATATATATATAGAGAGAGAGAGAGAGAGAGAGAGAGAGTAAAGCTACGCTACTTCGTGAATTAATGGGAGTGTTTTAATTCGCACTCATATCTCTAGTTTCAAAGTTCAAAATAGCCGATCCAAACCGTTAGATGTTTAATCTATATTAAAATGTGCTTGGAGACCAAATTTTACATTTTTTTGGAATTTTTTACTATTTATTAAGATGGTTTGAAACTCACTGTTTTTTAATGGTGCATAATTTTAATAAAAACAACAATTTTCAAACCATCTTAATAATTTTATAGTAAAAAAATTCAAAAAAATGTAAAATTTTGTCTCCAAGCACATTTTAATATAGATTAAACATCTAATGGTTTGAATCAGCTATTTGGACTTCAAAACTAGAGATATGAGCGCGAATTAAAACACCCCCATTAATTCATGAAGTAGCGTAGCCTTACTCTCTCTCTCTCTCTCTCTCTCTCTCTATATATATATATATATATATATATATATATATATATATATATATATATATATATATATATATAGATGAGCTACGATGAGTTGCGAAGTAAAGCGACTATTTTACTTCACACTCATATTTTGCGATTTGAAAATCCAAACGACCGATCCGAACTGCTCAACATGATCTCCATATTGAAATGTGATTGGATACCAAATTTTACATTTTTTGGAATTTTTTACTATTTATTAAGCAATTTTGAAAATCGCTGATCCGATGGTCTAAATTTTTTTACTGTTTTTTACTATTCACAGCAAAACAGCAGTTTTCAAAATTGGTTAATAAATAGTAAAAAAATTCCAAAAAATGTAAAATTTGGTCTCCAAGTACATTTCAATATGGAGATCACATCTAATAGTTCGGATCGGTTGTTTAGACTTTCAAAATGAAAATACGGCGTGAAGTAGAAACGCGTTTTACTTCGCAACTCACCGTAGCTCATCTCTCTCTCTCTCTCTCTCTCTCTATATATATATATAAGGAGGGATCAAGTTACAACAAGTTACAACAAGTTACAACAAGCATTTTCTACATTTTCAAAGTCCAAATCGTCGATCCAAACCGTTAGATGTGATCTCTACAATAAAATGTGCTTGGAGACCAAATTTTACATTTTTTGGAATTTTTTTACTATTTATTAAGCATTTTTTTAAATTGTTGTTTTGCTGTAAACAGTAAAAAAACAATAAATTTTTTTGGATCATCAGATCAGCGACTTTCAAAATTGCTTAATAAATAGTAAACAAATTCCAAAAAATGTAAAATTTGGTCTCCAAGCACATTTCAATATGGAGAACAAGATGAACGGTTTGGATCGACATTTTGAACTTTAAAATCGCAAAATATGAGCGTGAAGTAAAATAGTCGCTTTACTTCGCAACTCACCGTAGCCCATCTCTCTCTCTCTCTCTCTATATATATATAGTAGAACTAGGGTGCTCTTAAGCTCACCAAAGTTTTGGTGAACTTAACTCTTAAACTCATCAAATCGATTTCAAATGACGAATCCGAACGGTTAAAACCCGCCTACCTTACGTGTGATGCATCTACATGTGAAATTTTTAAACATTCGAATTAATTTAGTATAAAGTCAAGCAGTCAAAATTAGAAGGTTAATAAATTAATTTTAGTGCATTCATTTTTTGAACGTTTTTTGACCGCTTGATTTTATACTAAATTAATTCGAATATTGAAAAATTTCTTACGTAGATGCATCACACGTAAGGTAGGTGGATTTCAACGGTTCAGATTCATCATTTGAAATCGATTTGATGAGTTTTAGAGTTAAGCTCACCAAAACTTTGGTGAGCTTAAGAGCAACCTAGTTCTACTCTCTCTCTCTCTCTCTATATATATATAGATAGGCTATGGTGCATTGCAATGCATGAAGGGGTTTGTGCATTGGACCATAAATCTAAAATTCAAAATCCAAATGGCCGATCCAAACCGTTCATCTTGTTCTCCATATTAATATGTGCTTGGAGACCAAATTTTACATTTTTCTGAATTTTTTTACTATTTATTAAGTATTTTACAAAATTATTGATCCAACGGTGGCTGCTGATTTTACTGTTTTGTTAAGCCACCGTTGGATCAACAATTTTGTAAAATACTTAATAAATAGTAAAAAAATTCAGAAAAATGTAAAATTTGGTCTCCAAGCACATATTAATATGGAGAACAAGATGAACGGTTTGGATCGGCCATTTGGATTTTGAATTTTAGATTTATGGTCCAATGCACAAACCCCTCCATGCATTGCAATGCACCATAGCCCATCTCTCTCTCTCTCTCTCTCTATATATATATATATATATATATTACATAAATATGGGACCATCTGTAATTAAATTGAGCATTGTTATGTACAATGAGCTAGTTATTATCACTTGAAACCCTTTTTTTATTTTTATGCATAGTAAATCATTCATATATCATATATATAATACTAATTGTTATTTGATGTTTTATTTTGTTCTTGAATCATAAAAAAAATGTTGTTAACGAGGTAAGCTCTTTGGAAACAGTTCCAGAGAATTAAACTTTCAGTTACCCAAGAAAAATTAGATGACATTAGCTGGTTCTGATCTGGTACAATGCAGTGGTTAATTTCAAATCAATACCATGCACACTGTTTTTGAGGATAATTATTGTTCTTGAAAAGAACCTATCAAATAATAATATGACTTGAGATAAAAGTATGGAACCATTTACCTGAACTAATTTGTCATGAATTTCCAGTTACATGTCATCTATTGGTATTGACATTAATTATGTTCACTGATTTTTTTGTTTGATGTGTATATTTGTTCTGTCTGTACTTCTGTTGTGGCATCAAGCATTCCGTTTGTAACTTAGAATCGTAGATTACGGAAAATGTAATTAATTTACAAACAAGTTTGTGATCATATACGCTCAACCCAGTTATCAATTTCATGAACAGAATGTCATCAGGATTCTGTTTACATTTGGAAAATTGAACAAATTGGAAGTGAATGTTGTATTTTTTTTACTCAGAAAAGCAACGATCTGTTAAACATTGCATATGAACTAAGAAAGCCCTCCTGATTTCAAGTAGTTCATTCTTTATCTCAACCCCCACCACAGTTTGAACCGTGACAGTGTTTCTTTTTGCTCTAGCCGAAGCAAATGAGTGAAAGAATCTAGTGTTGTTGTCTCCATTTTTAAGCCAATTCCATTTTGCCCTTTGCTTCCACTTAGTTTCTGAGTCGATCACAAGGTCATAGGCCCGTTGTCTAACCTTTTGTCTAAACCGGAATTCCCTCGAATCAAGATTTCTTTTTTCCTCAATACCATCATAGAAAAGAATTACCTTCTTACAATATTGTTAACTGCTCCTCCATCTTAGCAAATCTGTCCCTGCGCCACCTTCCCATAACTACCTGCAGACTAGCTGTTTTGTGGTTGAAAGAAGCATGAGTGTCGGCTAAAGTAGGTTACTACTTACTACCCCCATAATTTGTTCACCACCTGATGCATCTCAGAGTGTCTAAGCCAAAAATGTTCCATCTTTGGCTGTCTCTTGGTGTGCAATCGATCTTTCGCTGTCTCTTGAGCATGCAGTGTGATAATCGGAAAGATTGCATTCCACTCGGGCAAAATGAAACATCTATCAAGCCTTGAAAAGACCGGTTTTGGTCTCTTGCTACACCAAGTATTAGAGTGGTTCTTGAGAGGTACATCTATCAGCTGAAGGTCACTTGTTAACTCATTGAAAAGGTCCATGAAGTTATTTGCTTGAGTTCCCCCAGACCTATCAACCATCCATCGGACTAAGTTGAACTCCCTCAGTAAAATCCATTTGGTGTTAACAAGTTCGGCCTCCTTTCCTAGCTCAATCAAAAATTCAGATTTAAAGCATCCTCACTAGGTCCATAAGCATTAGTTACTGTGAAGGTCTCACCCAAACTGTTTTGCTTGAGGACCACTTGTCCGTGTGTCTTGTAGACCATGATTTAACCTTTGTGTAATTCTTTCGCCACGTGATTATACACCAACCCGAATGATCAATAGCATCAATAACAACACAATTCTTTTCAAAAAAAGTTGGTAAAAAACTCTAAAAATAAGCCAAATTGAATTCATTTAATTTGGATTCTTGCAAGCACACTACATCACAACGGGAATGCCTAATCACATTCCGAACTCCATTGCACTTCTGTAAACCCCCTAACCCTCTTGTGTTCCAAGATAGGAGTATGTACTTGAGGTCTTGAGGATGTAGATGGTCATGGCAGAGATTGGTGTCCCCCGTCTCTTCCACCCGAGCATGTCCAGCAATTGAAGTCACTTGGTCTTCTTTAACCTGGTGAAAAGAAAGGAACAAATCCTACTGTTTACTTTTTACCGTGCCTTGGAGTTTCACTGGTAGATGTCATCCAGTCATGTTAGACTTGTAGGTGATATAGAGTTTCATTCCTACAAGATATGTTGTATATTTCACCGGAATCATTCAACCTTACTTTCAAGACCAAAGAAAATTTATTACTGATTTCTTTACTCATTTGTCTCAATTTGATAGTTCTATCATTTGATTTATAATTTGGTTTAGCACTAATTGCTTTCCTAGGTGTAGTTGGTAGTTGTCATGCATATACAAGTCCAATGTCAGATTTTGCTTCAATAATGGTCAAGTAGTTGTTGATCTTGAATAGAAGTTTAAATTTAAACAAAGGAGGTTTGTTGATGCGTATTATTTAAGATCAATGATTGTTGTGAATAATTGAGTACAACAGTATGCTGGTGTTGTGGTTGTACTTGATACATGAGAGTTACATCTCACCAAACAACTTAAAGTGTTCTTTTTGAAATGTCAAAAGGTGAATGAATAGTAGTGTAGAAAGGGAATTTCACACTATTGTGGAACCTCTCCTCTGTTGCCAAAGATACATGGAATTGGAATTGGAATTGGGGGTAAAGTGCGCCTTTAAGCTTTTCGAGGGTCCTACCAGAGATTAGATAAGATTACATATCGTTGTTATCTGAAATAAGTTCTCAATCGCCTATCCTCTGTTTGCCTAAAGAAGGCTTTAAGGATTCATAGCCACAATGTGTGTAGAGATTTTAGCTGTCATAGTGTTATTAAGTCTTTGCAAGTTCTGCTCTCTTGGATAATTTAGTTTTACATTTTCTTTGGAGTGAGTCTATGGTAATATGCATATCACGATTTTATCCGTAATATGGATCAATATTTTTGTTTTCAAAATCCTAATGGTTGATCCAAACCGTTCATAATAATTTTTATATGAATATTTACTTGAAGACCAAATATTTTTACTATTTTTTAAAATAGGTAGAAAATCACTTAATCTGAAAATTGCTGACCATCCAAAAACAGTGATTTTCTACCTATCTTAAAAATAGTAAAAAGAAAATATAAAAAATATAAAAACATATTCATATGGAGATCATGTTGAACGGTTCGGATCAACCGTTGGAATTTTGAAAACGGAAATATTGATCCGTAATACGAACCAACCCGTGATATGCATAGTACCATAGACTCACTCTATTCTTTGTCATGGTGAAGTATTAAAAAAGGCTTATTTTTTTTTAGAAAACATGTTTCACTCTTTGGTTTTCTTTATTAAATGAAGCAGGTTTACAAAACGCTACTACTATAATATTTATATTTAGCATTGTGAAAGTTTGAATCATATTCTCTTAAAAATCATCCTAATAACTTATTATTCGAACTACTATTCACTTCAAGCCACTAGACCCGTTACAACTTTCATTCCTTACAACTGCAAAAGATACTCGGTAAAATGTAAAAGCTCGCTTTTGAAGCTACCTTGATAAAACTGTTCTTTAAATTCCAAACAACAACTAAGCGGATAAAAAAAAGGGTCATGTTCCGCATTCCTTTATTTGAGCAATTTCATATCTGGCTTATATTAAACGAGACTTTTTTTTTTTTTTCAAAATAACTTTATTTGATCCCATTCTATGATGAGCACCCATACTAATAATATGCAATCAATGTTTTTTTTTTTTTGGCAAATGGCCCTTATGCATGTAATAAATGTATTGATATCAACTTTCGTAGCAATTACATACTTTGGTTCATGCATTTTTTCAATTAATCAAACTAAAGAAAGAGCCATGTTCATTATCATAGCGTCAACGGTTAAAATTAGAGAACCATCCATCTTTGGTCTTGTGGTTTTAATCAATTTTTAGTTTAGTGACAAAGACAATACTTTCTGTGTGGAGGTCGTTGCTTTGTTGGTTCAAAATATGAATAAAAATCTCTTGTGGATATTAAATACTTAGGTGACTTAATCTTCAAATTTTACTAAAACAAAAATGTTGTTAAAATTAGGCCTACTTGCCTAGGACTTGATCTTGGTATCAATCCATAACGGTCAAAATCAAATCATGAATCTATTAATTAAGCAAATTCAAATGAAAAATTAGTACCATATAAAAAGGCCATAAACTGAAAAGTCTTGTTCAATTTGAAATATTATTTGGTGTAGTTGAAATAACTAAATTGGAGGTTGTTTGATGATGTAACGAAAACTCATGAATCAAATTCACAACTGTCTTAATCGGATTTTGTCCCTGATTTTTCCCCTTTTTTCTAGGAACCGAATCTCCTACCTCTCTGTGGGTAGGAAATTCTACCTCTAAAGTTACTGATATGTGAGTCTGAAATAAAATTTGAGACAAAACTATATCCAATATTTAAATGTCAAAACCTACTTCAAATTAACATATATGTCAGTGACTCTAAAGACAAGAATTTCCTACTTAGAGAAAGACAAGATGATCCGGTTTCTTTTTTCTAATTATGTAGTTAAAACATTTTCTATTATCCTACTAAAAGAATTTTGACATCGTCCAAGTAGCTAACAGGCACGTGCTTCCTTTTTCTTCCACTAAATAAGAAAGCTAGTCATCCTAATCTTTTGCTACTTGGATATCAACACCTTTCCAACAACTTTTAAGAAGCTTGATGTAGCAATTTTTTTTTTTTTTTTTAGAAAAAAAGGCCAAGTTGAGTATGCTTGTGTTTTATCTGCAGGTTCTCTCCTTTTCTTTTGATGTAATATCTGCCTAGGATTCTCACTTTACCCTTTCCTTTATTCGAACTTCTAAACCAAAATCTGGTTGTTATTTATGTTCGTAATTTATGTTCGGTGGAGTGCTTTTCTTCCTTTCCGTGAGTGGAAGAATAAATGATACGGGAGAGATATAATGAGGAGAAGAGATCGAATGAGAATAAATGATAGAGTGAGAGAAAAGCTATTCTTCCTTGGAGAATTTCATGAACAAAATGTCATCAGGATTCTGTTTACATTTGGAAAATTGAACAAATTGGAAGAGGAAAGCTTTTCTTCTCTCTCTATCATTTATTCTTATTCGATCTCTTCTCCTCTTTATATCTCTCCCGTATCATATATTCTTCCACTCACGGAAAGGAAGAAAAGCACTCCCCCGATTTGTCTTAGAGTCTTGCATCTGCGCCCGGTGAAATCCGTAGATCGTGCACTTGGTATGAGAGAGAGAGAGGAAAAAAACCCAATGGTCAGAGCTTCTGAAGATTTTTCTTGCTATCGAAAGGTAAGTTATCACAGATTTTGTTGCTCGTTTTACAAAAAAGGGACACCATTTGGGAGCAACTTGGAAGGTTTGATTTCATTACATTCCCAGCTTGATCTTTTCCATTTTTGCTAGGAGATCAACGCAAATATATATGCCATTAATTGTGTAATTAATAGTTCCGGCAGAATCAAAGAGCCACCTAATCACCACCCTTAACTATTCAGTTGCTTAAAGCTGATAAATATTTATACAAGTGTGCTTCCCTGAACAATCTCTATCTTGACAGATAACGTGTGAATGAATGTAACACTGGTACGTATTGATCATCTTTTTGGAATTCATTAGTTTTGTTCTACAATTGTATGAATAACTTTAATTGGCAATATGTAATTTAGGAAAAGGATATATCCCGATTGTATGACTAATCACTAGCCTGAAGTCCTTAACATAGTATATTGCACACCCACTTAAAATTTAGCAAGCACACCTTTTTTTATTATAAAGAATTAGCTAATAATTAGAAACATTTTGCATGAAAATATAGGGAAGACAAATACACATACGGATCGGTCCTTTTGGAAATGCTAGTGGTACAAACTGGGACGATGGTTTTCATCAAAGAATAGAGAGTATCTTTGTTAGTTACGACAGCTTTTCTATCCGTTCAATCCAAACTGTGTATAGAGATTTCAGTAACAACATTTTTATAGCACCGCAACATGGACAGTCTACGTTCTGCTACCATTTTGAAGCGGTAACTATTAATTTTATATATTTTAGTCTAATATCTAATGTTTGGGGGGGGGGGGGGGGGGGGGGGGTGGGGTGTGTTCTGTTTTTTGTTTGGGGGATATTGTACATAAAATATTTGACACTATGTCTCACAACTTCCTGTTAGATTTTGCAATTTGCAGCCCTTGAGACAAATTGCTCTAGTAACTCTAAGGAAAAAAATAAAGAAAATAATACTTATATTTTTTGTTGAGGAAATCCTTAAATCTTATCATAAATGTAAATTTGACGTATTAATTTGCACCTAATTTAAAGGTCTGACATGTATATAGCAACATTTTGTGTGGTGCTAGTAGATTCCAATAAAAAAAATTTATATACACTTTTTTTTATATATATATTTATGGTCAATTACAAGTATACAACCCCAATCATTTAAATTAACATATGATCTATCGATTCAACTAACCTAAATTATTATTTAAAATCAATCGATGTTATTTTCTCTGGTGCAAGTACCATGCCAGTAGTGTCTCTTTAATGTATAATTGATTTTTTTCTTTTTTTGCAGGTTCATCTTCCACCCGAAACTCCGATTACTCAAATAGATGGATACTACGACCAAAATGGCATTACATATCTGGAACTCAGCACAAACAATGGCAAGATCTGTTCTTTCGGCACAAAAACTGGTTCTCCCTTCATCTACAAGGATCCGAGAGGGTTTACCAGTTTCCACGGATACTCCGACAGTTATCGTCTCAAGGCTCTAGGAGTACATGTCAATAGCTCTGCCACAAAATCTTAGAATCCATAGACTTCAAATGGAAATTGTTTCTCCATTTTTCTTTTCAATTTGGCAGTGGTATAAATATAGTCATAATCCATCAGTAATATAATCTGCCATAATACAAACAACACTTTCTGTTACACTCAGCGAGGATCACATAGACATGCACTGTTGACGGACACATTAATTTATAATGACCGACTCTTAGATGAGGTAATTGTCAACTTAAACAGTAATTAGATGACATTAGCTGGTTCTGATCTGGTACAATGCAGTGGTTAATTTCAAATCAATACCATGCATACTGTTTTTGAGGATAAGTATTAAAATGTGTAATTGGATCCCTCCTCTATATCTATATCTATCTCTATATATATAGCTTTTATAAACACAACATACCAATTTGAACGATCTGGCGTTGTTGCTTCCATGCAGTGGACCTAGAATTTTGATGTCATCTGAATCATTGTAAATAGCGTGGATAAAATTTATGCGATCATCAGAATAACCTATTAAAATCTTCTCTATAATTTTCTGATGAACACCATCATCCCAGTTCACACCTATACCAGTGTTACTTTTTGGTCCCAACTTGATATGGATATCCTTTTCCTAAATTACATTGCTAATTAAGAGGTTACTCATAAAATTGTAGAACAAAACTAATGAATTCCAAATCGATGAATACGTACCATTTTTACATCCATTCACACGTTATCAGCTAAGCTAATTGAGATTGTTTCACCTACGGATGCACACTTGTATATATATTGATCAGGTTAAGCAACAGATTAATTAAGGGTAAGGTGACTAGCTCTTTGATTCTGCCAAGCTCTTAATTACACAATTTACAGCATATCGATCTACGTTGATCTCCTAGTATTATGTATTGTGATTAATGATTAGATATATATATATTTTACATAAATATGGGACCATCTGTAATGAAATTGATCATTGTTATGTACAATGCGCTAGTTATTATCACTCGAAACTTTTTTTTGTTTTTATGAACAGTAAATCATTCATATATCATATATATATATATATAATACTTGTTATTTGATGTATTATTTTGTTCTTGAATCATAAAAAAAATGTTGTTAACGAGGTAAGCTCTTTGGAAACAGTTCCAGAAAATTAAACTTTCAGTTACCCAAGAAAAATAATTGTTCTGTGAAATTATTAATTTGTTATTTCTGAAAATTTTAGAGCAAATAAGAGGTTTAAAAAGAAGAAAAGTGTCACTCAAACTACAGAGACTTCTCAGGACAAATCTTCCTTTCCATGAGTGGAAGAATATATAATACGGGAGAGATATAAAGAGGAGAAGATATCAAATGAGAATAAATGATAGAGAGAGAGAGAAGAGAAGCTTTTCTTTCTTGGAGAGCTTGAATTCATATTGCCAATTGCAAGAGCTTAAATAAAAGGCAAATCCACACTTTTTCAAGGACCTTGCCTGATGCTCCCAAGGTAACAGATATGTATTACAATCTTACGATTTGACTTTGACGATTATATATTTTTAAGCAACTATAATTTTTATTTTTGAGGGGAAAGAAGGTCAAGCTGTTATGTTAATTAATTTAAATTTAAGTTGAAATTTTTGAAAAAAAAAAAAAAACCAAAATAGTTTCTCCGCAGATAGCATAATACAAATTTAGAAATTAGAAGATTCACATAATGATTTCTTGAACGGTTGGAATAATAGTGGGCCCAGTTCTAGCCCAAATAATAGAGGGGTACCCACAACATAGCAATCCAATTATAGCTTTCGGTCTTTGTTAACGGGCCTGCTGGAAAATATTCTAGCATATATTGGACCACATTAAAAGAAGCAAAATGAAACAATAGAATTAATGTGTGTATTATTTTTCAGTTAAACATTAAATCAAGTTTTTCAACTATAAATATTTACAATCCAATTAGCATATGAACATACCGTTTTTTTTTTCCTACCACCCTCAAAAATCAGAATTAAATGAATACCACCCGAATAATCAGATTTCAGATTCCGCCACGTTCGCACCGTGGATCTGCGGACGGATCGCCAACCCGTTCGCGAAATGGATCTGCGGACTGACCCGCTCGCGTGACCCGTTCGCACCGTGGATCTGCGCACCGACCCGTGGATCTGTGCACTGACACGCTCGCTTTGACCCGCTCGAGTGACCCGTTCGCACCGTGGATCTGCGGACGGGTCAACCCGTTCGCAGATCCATGGTGCGAACGTGACGGAATCTGAATTCCGATTTTTCGGATGGTATTCATTTAATTCTGATTTTTGAGGGTGGTAGGAAAAAAAAAAACGGATGAACATACGACCTCTCATATAGTAAACCAAAATCTGGTCGTTATTTATGTTCATAATTTATGTTCGGTGGAGTGCTTTTCTCTCTCTCTATCATTTATTCTTATTCTATCTCTTCTCCTCTTTAAATTGAATTCCTCGGGGAAGGTCTGACAAACCAGTGTGTGAAATTTACAGCCAAGCCCTTATAAATATCATACATTCCCTTTTTTTAGAAGAAGACATTAGTTTATCAAGAAAACATGTCTAATACTTGACAGAGAAATGACTCAATCTTAAAAAAGAAATAGGCTGCAATTCGATGAGGAAGGACTGACACTGGCAAAATCTGTAAATCTTCTTGTATTGTATCAGAGAATATCAATCTACTCCTGTAATTAATAAATAAAACTGGAAATGGCTTTCTCAAAATAAAATGCCAGTACTTAACTACAATGCCTCTGATGTAGCAAAGCTCAGAATCACAGCAATGTCACAATAAATTGAACAATTTGATCCAATTTAAAGAAATCAAATCTTGGATACAAAAGAACAGTAAATAGAAACAAGAGATAGAAACAAGAAAATTCTTATTCAATTGCATGCATGAAATGAGACACTTCTAAGCCTTTTATAGGGAATCGTAGAGAAACAAAATTTATAGAAATTGGTTTACTAAATTTTTCTAACTACTCTCGTTATTACAAATCAGCGTCTAGTCAGTTTAATTGGCTGAGTTGGTGTAACAGGCCTTCAGCAAATTGCCTTCAGTGCTCTCCAGGTTGTTCCCAGCGCTCCTCTTCTATAATGAATTATTGACACTACAAGACCCAGTTCTCTTCTCACTTACTACTGAGTCAAGATTGACCTGCTTCGTCTTTGATTGCGACCCGGATAGTTGAACTAACTCTAGGCTAGTAGTACGTAATAAAATAAATTAGTGTTAGAGAAGAAAGGACGACGGAGAAAGGAGATGAGATTTCTTTTGTTTTCTTCTTTAGACTGCCAAATAAAAAATTGGTATAAGGATAAGGGTAAAATGGGTACTTGAAAATTTTTAAATGAGTTTTAGTAGAAAAGATATTAAAATGGATAAATCCGTGAATTTTTTAAGTTTAGAAGAGTAAATATGATATTATGAATTTTAGAGGGGAAAAATGTAATTTCCAAGTTTTCGAGGTATACATGAAATTCTCCTTCATTCTTATTCGATCTTTTCTCCTCCTCTCTCTCCCGTATCATTTATTCTTCGGTGGAGTGATTTTTTTTCTCTCTCTCTATCATTTATTCTTATTCGATCTCTTTCTCCTCTTTATCTCTCCTGTATCATTTATTCTTCCACTCACGGAAAGGAAGAGTCCAAGCGTCATTGACTAGCCTTCACTAAAGGGGTAATCTTATCTCCTTCTTTTTCATTATCCATATAGTTTGGTATTTCACTATACAGTTAGGTTCGATTATTGAATTACTTGTAATTGTCGTATTAGATTTGTTGTAGATAAATTGAATTTTTCTATTCATGCATGTTGTCTGGGCATTATCGTGTTACTTGAATAGTTTTAATTTGAAATTCAATTTGTAACTAACCTTGTGCATAATAAATCGTGCTTTTTTAAGAAAGCTTTTCTGATAAAATCGAAGAATACAGTATAAAATTTTGGTAACATACCAGTTAATACCAGGGAACTGCTTTCTTATGTATTGAACGTAATTCTCTGATACTGATCTGACTATTAGGGATCCCATTTCTCCAATTGTTTATTTAAATGCAATCAACTTTTATTATTGTTCTTGTACAGTTGTAGTAATTCATCCCTGCTTCATGCCCAAATTTTTTTTTTTTCCTAGATACCAGGATAAAATTGTATTTGTTTGACTATACGGAAGCGCACTATTGTGACATGCATCATTATTTCAAAATTTATCAACTTTCTAGTTTCACCTAGTAATTTATCCCAAATTTTATAGTCTTGTGCAGCTTTGGGTCTTTGCCGATTGGAGTGCTTTTCTTCCTTTCCATGAGTGGAAGAATAAATGATACGGGAGAGATATAAAGAGGAGAAGAGATCGAATGAGAATAAATGATAGAGATAGAGAGAAGAGAAAAGGTTTTCTTCCTTGGAGAGCTTGAATTTGTATCCTCTGCATTAACTCAAAAAGGAATCTTTTGAGTTAATACACCAGGACCGTAAGATCAGCTTTAAGATTCGTGCGAATTAGATCCGCACAAATATTAAAGACCCCCTATATTATAGGTATAGACCGGATGGGCTCTGTTTACAATCAGACGACCCATATTCATTAACTGAAAAGATTCTTTTTTGAGTTAATGCAGACGATATGGGTTCGGAGTGCTTCTCTCTCTCTCTCATTCATTCTCATTCGATCTCTTATCTATCATTTATTCTCATTCCGTGGAGTGCTTCTCTCTCTCTCTCTCTATCATTTATTCTCATTCGATCTCTTCTCCTCTTTATATCTCTCCCGTATCATTTATTTTTCCACTCACAGAAAGGAAGAAAAGCACTCCACCGATTTGTGTTATAGTCTTGGTATGAGAGAGAAAGAGGAGAAAAACCCAATGGTCACAGCTTCTGAAGCTTTTTCTTGGCATCTAAGGGTAAGTTATCGCAGATTTTGTTGCTCGTTTTGCAAAAAAGGAACACCATTTGGGAGCAACTTGGATGGTTTGATTTCATTAAATTCCCAGCTTGAACTTTTCCATTTTTGCTAGGAGATCAACGCAAATATATATGTCATTAATTGTGTAATTAAGAGTTTCGGCAGAATCAAAGAGTCACCTAATCACCACCCTTAATTAATCAGTTGCTTAAAGCTGATAAATATATATACAAGTGTGCTTACCTGAACAATCTCAAGCTCAACAGATAACGTGTGAATGAATGAAACACTGGTACGTATTGATCATCTTTTTGGAATTCATTAGTTTTGTTCTACAATTGTATGAATAACTTTAATTGGCAATATGTAATTTAGGAAAAGGATATATCCCGATTTTATGACTAATTACTAACCTTAAGTCCTTAACATAGTATTGCACACCCACCTACAATAGAGCAAGTACACCTTTTTTTATTATCAAGAATTAACTAATAATTAGAAACATTTTGGATTAAAATATAGCGAAGAGAAATACACATACGGCTCGGTCCTTTTGGAAGTACTGAAGGTACAAACTGGGACGATGGTTATCATCAAAGAATAGAGAGTATCTGTGTTAGTTACTCGAGCAGTTATATCGGTTCAATCCAAGCTGTTTATAAAGATTTGAGTAACAACATTTTTATAGCACCGCAACATGGACCGTCTGTGTACTGCCACACTTTTGAAGTGGTAACTATTAATTTTATATATTTTTGTCTAATATCTAATGTTTGTTTAACTTTTATTCTTATCTACTTTCTTTTCTTTTTTTTATTGTGGGGGGCTGGGTTTTTTTTTTTTGGGGGGGGGGGGGGGGGGGATATTGTACATAAAATATCTGACACTATGTCTCACAACTTCCTGTTAGATTTTGCAATTTGCAGCCCTTGAGGCAAATTGCTCTATTAACTCTGAGGGCAAAAAAATAAAGAAAATAATACTTATCTTTTTTTGTTGAGGAAATCCTTCAATCTTATCATAAATGTAAATTTGACGTATTAATTTGCACCTAATTTAAAGGCCTGACATGTATATAGCAACATTTTGTGTGGTGCCAGTAGATTCCAATAAAAAAATTTATATACACTTTTTTATATATATATATTTATGGTCAATTACAAGTATACAACCCCAATCATTTAAATTAACATATGATCTATTGATTCAACTAACCTAAAATATTATTTAAAATCAATCGATGTTATTTTCTCTGGTGCAAGAACCATGCCAGTAGTGTCTCTTTAATGTATAATTGATTTTTTTTTTTTTTTTGCAGGTTCATCCTCCACCCGAAACTCCGATTACTCGAATAGATGGATACTTCGATAAAAGTGGCATTACATGTCTGGAACTCAGCACAAACAACGGCAAGATGTGTTCTTTCGGCACAAAAACTGGTTCTCTATTCACCTACAAGGATCCGAGAGGGTTTACCGGTTTCCACGGACGCTCCTTCGGTGGTCTTCTCGGCTCCAACGGTGGTGGTCTTCTCACGGCTCTAGGAGTATATGTCAATATGTCTGCCACAAAATCTTAGAATCCATAGACTTCAAATGGAAATTGTTTCTCCATTTTTTTTTTTCAATTTGGCACTGCTAGTATAAATATAGTCATAATCCATCAGTAATATAATCTGCCATAATACAAACAACACTGTCTGTTACACTCAGCGAAGATCACATAGACCATGCACTGTTTACGGACACATTAATTTATAATGACCGACTCTTAGATGAGGTAATTGTCAACTTAAACAGTAATTAGATGACATTAGCTGGTTCTGATATGGTACAATATTGGTTAATTTCAAATCAATACCATGCATACTGTTTTTGAGGATAATTATTGTTCTTGAAAAGAACCTATCAGATAATAATATGACTTGAGATAAAAGTACGGAACCATTTACCAGAACTAATTTGTCATGAATTTCTAGTTACCTGTCATCTATTGGTACTGACATTAATTATGTTCACTGATTTTTTGTTTGATGTGTATATTTGTTCTGTCTGTGCTTCTGTTGTGGCATCAAGCATTCCGTTTGTAACTTAGAATCGTAGATTACAGAAAATGTAATTAATTTACAAACAAGTTTGTGATCATATATGCTCAACCCAGTTATCAATTTCATGAACAGAATGTCATCAGGATTCTTTTCTCGGGAATTTGGAAAATTGAACAAATTGGAAGTGAATGTTGTTTTTTTCCTCAGGAAAGCAATGATCCGTTTAACATTGCATATGTACTAAGAAAGCCCTCCTGATTTCAAGTTCATTCGTTATCTCAACCCCCTCCACAGTTAGAACTGTGACAGTGTTTCTTGTTGCTCTAGCCAAAGCAAATGAGTGAAAGAATCTAGTGCTGTTGTCTCCATTTTTAAGCCAATTCCATTTTGCCCTTTGCTTCCACTTAGTTTCCGTGTCATTCGCAAGGTCATAGGCCCGTTGTCTGACCTTTCGTCTAAACCGGAATTCCCTCGAATCAAGATTTCTTTGTTCCTCGATACAATCAAAGAAGATAATTACCTTCTTACAATACTGTTAACTGCTCCTCCATCTTAGCAAATCTGTCCCTGTGCCACCTTCCCATAACTACCAGCAGACCAGCTGTTTTGTGGTTGAAGGAAGCATGAGTGTCGGCTAAAGTAGGTTGCTGCCCCCATAATTTGTTCACCACCTGATGCATCTCGGAGTGTCTAAGCCAGAAAAGTTCCATCTTTGACTGTCTCTTGGTGTGCAATCGATGTTAGCAAGATAGCACCTATGGAACGTGGTCCGATATCATCATCTCTTGAACGTGCAGTGTGATAATCGGAAAGATTGCATTCCACTCGGGTGAAACGAAATATCTATCAAGCCTTGAAAAGACCGGTTTGGGTCTCTTGCTACACCAAGTATAACTGTATAAGAGTGGTTCTTGAGAGGTACATCTATCAGCTGAAGGCCACTTATTAACTCATTGAAAAGGTCCATGAGGTTATTTGCTCAAGTTCGCCCAGATCTATCAACCATCCATCAGACTAAGTTGAAGTCCCCCAGTAAAATCCATTTGGTGTTAACAAGTTCGGCCACCTTTCCTAGATCAATCAAAAATTCAGATTTTAAAGCATCCTCACTAGATCCATAAGCATTAGTTACTTACTGGGAAGGTCTCACCCAAATTGTTTTGCTTGAGGACCACTGTGCACGTGTGTATTGTAGACCACGAGTTAACCCTTGTGTAATTCTTTTGCCACGCGATTATACACCCACCCGAATGATCAATAGCATCAATAACAACACAATTCTTCTCAAAAAGAGTTGGTAAAAAACCTCGATCTGGGCGAACTTGAGCAAATAAGCCAAGATGAATTCTTTTAATTTGTATTCTTGCAAGCACAATACATCACAACGGGAATGCCTAATCACATTCCGAACTTCATTGCACTTCTGTAAACCCCCTAACCCTCTTGTGTTCCAAGATAGAAATTTTGTTTCTTTCATAGATAAACCAAATACACCTTCTACTTTAGAAAAAAAAAAAAAACAGAGAACTGACCAATTTGAGATACTTAATTTGTCTCAATCTCGTACTAATCACTAGAAAATGAGTCGGTACATACCCTTTCTCCCCCTTCTGACTGGTCATTCTCCTTGTGTTCTTGCGCTATTATGGGGTTCTCACAGAGGTACTGGTTCTCCTCCACCGTCTCGTCGACATCCGAGTCGTTCATGCCACAGTCGTGTGCCAAATTAGTACACCACTCGTAATCTACTGGTGTGAGGTCCAAGTTAATTCCTTTACTTGGGCTTGGATCCGTCCGTTTATCAGCCTCACCTGTAACTGGGACGATTTCCTCTTCAAATTAATTCTGGCCCATGAAGGCTCTTCTTCATTTAGGGTTGCTAACTTGGCAGTATGCAATTGGTTATGGGGCTGTACTTTGGTTATATCAGTAAAGAATGTTTCTTGTAGATTTTTATGTTGTTTATAGTGTCTAAAAAGAATTTATTCTGTTGTAGGGGCATTATTGTTTTTTGCACTGCTTGGTTTGTGTGGATGCTTCATAACCTGTTATGATCGAAGAGTGCGGAATGATTTGGCTCAGCCATGTAGAGAATTGTGTCTTTGCTGTTGCCAACCAGGGTAGATTCTCATATTCAATATTTCTGTTCTACAATATCTGTAATCCACTGAAGGATGTACATGTTCCAGGATCACCATACCGAATATTGATGTCATGTCAATCAGGTGTGGTACTGGAACTGGACCTGTAGCAGGCGTTACAGGAAGTGTACAGGTTGGGTATCAGTACCTTATCATATTTTCTCAGACTTCCATTGTTGCTCAGTATCGAATTAACTAAAGCTCATTTTTAAGTGGCAAACTAGACATCTGACATAAGAAAAGAATGGAAAGTTGAAAAGCCCTTTTGATATTGGTTAGCCACACTAACACACTAACAGCATCATTTTAAGTATTGGTGCAGAATCTTGTTCGAATGATATTGGTACGACTTAGTGTGTTCCTTTTAATGGTGCTATTTTGTACTTGGATATATAAAGAGCAATTCACCACAATTACTTAGAACTAGGCAATCACACAACAAAAGTAACAGTATAAACATCAACTATGCAAAATTGAATCCAAGAGATCCTCAACTCTTAAGTTTGATTATTTGTGATATTTTATTGAATTTTTATTTATCTATCTCGCATTTAAAAAAAAAAAAAATACTACTATCCCAGATTTTAGAAGTTTGACAACACTATGCCAAAAAATTAAATGCACGCTTTCAGCAATTGCTACTTTGGGGAAATTTTTTTGCACACAAATGCATGCATTCAGCATTTGTGACTGAACACCTTCATTTTTGGAGGAGTGGACTACCTAAACGTATGCATGTAGGATGAACTGCATAATATTTTTGTGTTTACAATTCAACCTGAACATTGTTCAGGTTTGTTTCTTTGTCTCATAAATAAAATATTCTATTTTATTTACCTTTTTTTACTCCCAACATATGTGTGCAGATTGCCATCTACCGGGCACGTTGTGCATGTGAACCACTTGCACCACATGCTGTGAGGGCTGTGCAACAACTGCCAGGGAATGTGGCGGTTCCTTGAGTGGGGCCGGCGAGGCTGGCTTGCCTTTGCTATTTATCATGGGATTGATCGTCCTGGGGCTGTTCACTGTAATTGGCATTTTCTATAGTGTGCTAGTTGCTACTATGGTCGGTCAGAGGATATGGCAGCGCCACTATCATATTCTTGCCAAAAGAATGCTAACTAAAGTAAGTCCTTGAAGGATGCATGTGTGCCTATTCATGTTATTGTGATGAGGCTTGTAGTTAATTTGTAACTGGCTTTTCATATATGTCCAAATCCTATGGTATAAGCAATTGTGTCAAGATTGAATTGTAAAATGTACCTGAGATGCCTGTTACCAGACATGTGCTGTTTTGCTCAGAATTAACCCCATTTGAGTTTAAGTGAACTCTCTTTTTTCTGTAACCCTATCAATTTGTATTTTATAGTCCTCTTCAACTGCCCAGAATTTGCAGCTTCATGAAAATCAAGTCCCATTAAGTAACTTGAACCCAAAATTTTGTAATTTAGTCTCAATTGAGCTTCGATGCGGCTACTGAAGTTCAAGCTTTTCAAGTATCCTGACCAATGAAATTTTGACATGTGTTATAGGAGTATGTAGTTGAGGATGTAGATGGCGATGGCAGAGATTGGTGTCCCCCGTCTCTTCCACCCGAGCATGTCCAGCAATTGAAGTCACTTGGTCTTCTTTAACCCGGAGATAAGAAAGGAACAAATCCCACTGTTTACTTTTTACCATGTCTTAGTTTCACTGGGAGACGTCTGTTAAGACAGGTCAATTAGCCAACGAATCTGGCATAGAAGATTTAGTAAATAAAATATAATTTCCTTACTTTGTTAGTTGATTTATTTCCTAGTGGTTTGTATAGAAAGAAATATTATTAGAATAGAAAGAATGGAGAAAAGGAATGAAATTTGTATCCAGCTAAGAGAGGCGCAGGGGCTGTCTATATATCAGCTCTTGTTCTCTTTGTAAAAGATATGTAAGAATTTATCAAAAGAAATAAAAAACAGGGAGGGTTGGTGGGTGTGTTGTGTTCAATTTACAATTCGAATTATAACTTTGTACATGGTATCAGAGCGTCTTTGATCATAAGACCTGTTAATTACTTTTAAGGAGTAATGGCGGGTAAATAAATTACAACTGGTGGAACTCCTCTAGACGAGAAAAGCCGAGAGGATATGACCCTCCTCCAGGCGCTGAAGGAACTCCTTCAAACCCAGAAGACCTCGACTATACCGGTGGAAGTACCTATGAATTCAATCAATGTTAAGCTTGATGGTACGAACTATGGGCTGTGGATCTCTATGATGGAGACCCATCTCGCATGCAAGGGAAAACTTGGCTTCGTGAAGGGAGATAGATCAGCACCACTACCTACCGCTGCTGATTACGAACAATGGAAGATGCAAGACTCTATGGTAAAAGGTTTACTCCCCAACTCTCTTGATCCCAGTTTGATAGGAAACTTTCATCGTTATTCTACTGCAAGGGAGGTGTGGGATGCATTGGCTACCACCTTCTTTGACGGTGGTGACTCATCTCAGATCTATGACCTTCAACAGAAGGTTAACCAATTGAAACAATCAGGTGGTTCCCTAGAGAACTATTATAACGAGTTGCAGGGTTTATGGAAAGAAATTGACTTTCGACGGCCCAATCCGATGGTGTGTGGTGAAGACATCGAGAGGCATAACTCATGGGTGCAACAAGATCGAGTTTACAAATTCCTAGCCGGATTAGATGACTGTCTCGATAGCACACGAGCAGATGTGATTCAGACCGTGCCCCTTCCCACCGTGGAGCAAGCGTATGCTAGGATTCGAAGAGAAGAGATGAGACAAAAAGTGATGCGTGGGCAAGGCCATTATATCTCCAATTCCGCTGTTATGATCTCAAAGGGGGTCAAATCTCACGAGGTATCACTTTCTCTATCTAGAACAGATTCTAAGCAGGGAAAAAAGGGAGAAGTCGGATGCTCCCACTGTCACAATCCTAAGCATACCAAAGATACATGCTTTAAACTTCATGGATACCCAGATTGGTGGGTGGAATTGAAAGAAAGAAAAGCAAACAACGGTAGGAAGGGACCAGCCGGGTATGCCCACCAAACTGGGGCAATCTCAACTGGTTTTATAGGGCAGCAGCAGCAGAGCCAAGCTGAGAATTTCGGCCAGAGTTCTGTCAACCAGAATTCAGCAGCAACACCCGCAGGAACTGGACCCTCAATTGGCCGTGCCTCTCTGACTCTTGCGACTCATCTGGAAGGTAAAAATAATCCAAATGGAGATGAAGGTAAAGCTCATTGTACTCTTCAGTTTTCAAATTTTAATAAATGGGTAATAGATTCGGGTGCTACTGATCATATGACATATTCTGGGAAAGACTTAGAACAAATTAGAAAATCTAGACGAAAAGAAATCTTGAATGCAAACAGGGTATCTTCTCCAGTCATTGGGACAGGAGATGTAAAATTAACTCAATCACTGTGCTTGAAAAATACTTTACTTGTTCCATCTCTATCTACTAAATTGATCTCACTAGGACAATTGGCCGAAGATTTGAACTGTGTAGTTCTAATGTACCCGAAATTCTGTATTTTTCAGGACATCCTCACGAAGGAGATACTTGGGCGTGGTATTAAACGTGATGGACTGTATCATTTAGAAGATTTAAGCATGGGAATGGCATGTGTGGCACATGTGGGTACTCAGGAAAAGGATATTTGGTTATGGCATAAAAGGGAATGACATGTGTGGCATTTGTGTTTAGGGTTTAACTAATTTTGAGATCAATTGCAAAACTTGTATTAAGGCCAAGAGCCATAGAACCTCATATCCTAGTATATGAGAAAAATGTTCCCTTCCTTGTTTTCGGGTTTAACTAATTTTGAGATCAATTGTGAAACTTGTATTAAGGCCAAGAGCCATAGAACCTCATATCCTAGTATTTTATATAAGAATAATGAACCGTTTGAACTAGTACACTCTGATGTGTGGGGTCCATCCCCAATTAATTCGGTAACTGGCAGTAGATGGTTTGTTCTTTTTTTCTGATGATAGCACTAGAATGACGTGGTTGTATCTTTTGAAAACTAAAGATGAAGTTGCTAACTGTTTTCTAGATTTTTCAAACCTAATCCAAAGACAATATGGAAAGAAAATTAAGATTCTTAGAAGTGATAATGGTGGTGAATTTGTTAATAATTTGTTGGGACAATTTTTAAAAGATAATGGTATTATACATGAAACATCTTGTGTTGGGACTCCTCAACAGAACGGAGTTGCAGAAAGAAAGAATCGACATATTCTGGAGATTGCTAGGTCACTTTTATTTGAGAATAATGTGCCACAGATTTTTTGGGATTATGCAATATCTACAGCAGTTTATCTTATGAATCGAATGCCATCTAGTACCCTAAAATTCCAAACACCTTTAGAAAAATTGTCATCCTATGTTAATATTCCCTCTGTGTTGAATTTGGCACCGAAAATATTCGGGTGTGTAGCATATGTGCATGTTCCAAAGGGAAAGAGAACAAAGTTAGAACCTTGTGCAATTAAATGTATTTTCTTAGGGTACGGAACCAACCAGAAAGGGTATAAATGTTACCACCCGGAATCAAAAAAAAAAAAATGTAACAATGGATGTTACATTTTTAGAAGGAGAATCCTATTTTCCAAAACAACAACAAGAATTTCCTTTTCAGGGAGGAACGAATGAGGAATCAAATGAAAATGAAATCTGGTGGGGGAATAGTTACCAAATTGAACCAGAAACTCTAGACCAAACACACAACCAGCAGCAGCCAACTTCACCAGTTCGGTTAGACCAAACCGAGCCTGTTGTTAGCCCAGTGTCACCAGCCCGTGATAGCAGTAGCCCAGTTCGGTCAGACCAAACCGAACCTAGCAGCCCAGATAGCAGTAGCCCAGTTCAGTCAGACCAAACCGAACCTAGCAGCCCAGCTTGCGAAAACCCAGCTCGGCTAGATGAAGCTGAGCTTAATAACCAAACTGGATCTAACAGTGCAGTCCAAGAACAGAACCCGATTAATTTCTGGATAGAACCTCCTATTGGAGAAGAAATGATACAGTCTGGCCAAGAATTACCATGCTCAAGATCTCCAGAGGATGCTCCCGAGGTAAGTTCTCTCAACACTGAACCCGGAATACAAAGTCGATACCCTGTAAGATCAACACGAAATGTACCACCAAAACGATATAGGGTAGATGGTGAGAAAAACGGTGAATACCCAATAGCAAATTATACCAGCACTTCTAGTCTACCCAACATGGTGAAAACTTTCACTGAAGAGTTGTGTAGAGTTCAAATACCAAACAATGTTGAGGAAGCCGTGAGAGACCCGAAATGGGTTGAGGCAATGAAAATAGAAATGAAGGCCCTAGAACAAACCGAAACCTGGAAACTGGTAGAATTGCCAAATGGAAAAAAACCCGTAGGGTGTAAATGGGTGTTCTCTGTTAAGTATGATGCTACAGGGAAAATTGAGAGGTACAAAGCAAGGTTAGTGGCCAAAGGATATACTCAGACATATGGAATTGACTTCCAGGAAACTTTTTCTCCAGTTGCAAAACTAAATACTGTTCGAGTTTTGTTCTCTTGCAGCTAATCTTGATTGGCCATTACATCAGTTTGATGTTAAAAATGTCTTCCTGCATGGTAACTTGGAAGAAGAGATTTACATGGAGATACCTCCAGGATATGAGCATCACAGCTCAAAGAAATTGGTGTGTAAACTAGAGAGATCATTGTATGGTTTAAAGCAATCTCCGCGAGCATGGTTTGGAAGATTTTGCAAGGCAATGAAAAGCTATGATTACACCCAGAGCGATTCTGATCACACATTATTCTACAAGCACAATCATGGGAAAGTAACAATTCTAATTATCTATGTCGATGACATGATAATTACTGGTGATGACATAGATGAGATAAAAGAATTAGAAAGAAGACTGTCTAAAGAATTCGAGATGAAGAACTTAGGAGGTTTGAAGTATTTTCTCGGAATAGAAGTGGCAAGATCGAAGCAAGGTATCTCTCTTTCTCAACGAAAATACACTCTTGATTTGCTTACAGAAGTGGGAATGTTGGATTGTAAACCGGCCGATACACCAAGCATCCAGAATCTAAAGTTAGAAGAAGACCCAAATGATGAGGCCATTAACAAGGAACAATACCAGAAATTGGTAGGAAAGCTTATCTACTTATCGCATACCAGACCAGATATTGCGTATGCAGTGAGTGTAGTAAGCCAATTCATGCATGCCCCAAGTGAAAGGCATTTGGAGGTTGTGATGAGAATTTTGAGATATCTCAAGAAAAATCCAGGAAAAGGTATACAATTCAGAAAGAATGGACATTTGAAGATCTCAGGTTATACAGACACAGACTGGGCTGGGAACCTAAATGACAGAAAATCGACATCTGGTTACTTCACATTTGTGGGAGGAAACCTTGTTACTTGGAGAAGCAAGAAGCAGAATGTAGTGGCGTTGTCAAGTGCAGAGGCAGAATTTAGGGGAATGTCCAAGGGCCTCTGTGAACTTTTGTGGCTAAGAAAACTCATGACTGAATTAGGGTATAAACCACAAGAAGAAATGTTACTTTACTGTGACAACAAATCTGCCATTGAAATTGCACATAACCCGGTACAACATGATCGCACGAAGCATGTAGAAGTCGACAGACATTTTATCAAACACAATTTGGAGCAGAAGATTATATCTTTTCCATATGTGAGATCAGAGGAACAGCTGGCAGATGTATTAACGAAGGCAGTATCTACAAGTGTAGGAATTTCGGGTAGGTTATAGTGCAACAATTCGAAACAGTTCAAGATTTGTTCACTACCCGAAAACCAGAATCCAAGTATAAAACTAATCCTAGGATTAAAACAGAGTTTACCACTAGACGCGCAGCGGAAATTTCAAGTCTAGCAGTAGCCTTCTTTTCCTTTCCTTCGTGTCTCCTTTCCTTCGTGTTTCCTTTCCTTCGTGTCAGATCCACGCAACAGCCTAACAGTCACGCCTCTATCAGTATCCACACGAACAAAGCCAAAATCAACAATCAGTCGATATGCTAGTATCGATCTGAAAGCCCCGTCTTTTTCTCTTTCTTTCTCTCTTACGGTTTCTGATATCTGTGGAACAGAATTTCTTGAACAACCAAAACCGAACTGCTGCATGTATATTTATAATACTTATGCATCCATTCATTTGCACCATCTGGTTGCATCTCTACAGAAAACGTGATCTGTTCTGATATCAGATCAGATCAGATCAGATCAAGAATTTGGGCCTAGCCCAATAAGACTTAATATATTAATTCAGCCCATATTATTTGGCCTGTAGAACACTTCTTACTGTCTCCCACTTGTTCTAATTCCAAATATTAATGCATCTAATACATTTGTCTGAAATTAATATATATATATTAAATTTGATTTCAACCTTGTTCTTGTGTGTGACCCAATAGGTTCATATAATGTTGGCACTGAGCTAAAAATATTTTTCGGCACACAAATCATAAGCGGTCCCTAGCAGGGCATTATGAGTACCCAAATTATATGAATGTCAATATCTGACAATTACCTCACAATTATTTATGTTAATCCCTTTATCACTTGATATCTTGATTGTACTCAAAGCAGGATATGTGTCAACTTTGTACAGTACAATCTTTGATTTCTCATACCAAAGTTAGATTGACTTTCATATGATTGACTATCAACCATATAGCATGGCCATGCATTTTTCAATCTATCTTTCTAGAGGGGCCCAGAGATATCATACTCTCAATACATGAGAGGGATAAATTCCATCTTGATCACTCACATTTCTTCACATGATTCACATAATACACCCAATTACTACCTTTATAGTTACCTGGTTAGGGCTAATGTTTGATAGAATTAAAGTATACAATCCTCATTGAAGAAATCAATGATGATCTCAAGTCAAAGGATTCAACAAAATATTGTATAAAATAAACTGATGACACATAATAATCCATACAGTATTTTATAGCGGGTCTGTCCAATATCATGTTTATCAAACATGTATCCATGTGATTGCATTGGATATCCCATATCAATGATCCGTAAAACCTGATCATCCACAATCAATCCACATACCAGTCCATAAATTATTAATGTTCCAACTAACAATAAAGACTAGGGACTATTTAGAATAATATTGCATTCCATTATAAAGTTTTACGATCCAATTCATCGAATTGATGATAAATAATAAGCAATAAATTATTCAAGGAACATTACATTGTTTTATTCATAAAACATAAACATACAAACAAACATCTAAATTATAAACCTCTGTAGCACAATAATAATAACTAGAGCCAATCACTCATGTATCTAATACCTATAGCTCTAGTATGCATATCATGCTTAACTTGTGAAAGAGGTTTAGTCAAAGGATCTGCCACATTTGCATCCGTTGCTATCTTGCATATTTTAACATCACCTCTATTCACAATCTCTCGAATAAGGTGAAAACGTCGAAGTATGTGTTTGGATTTTTGATGTGATCTTGGCTCTTTAGCCTGTGCGATTGCTCCATTATTATCACAATAGAGATCCACTGGATTTTCAATACTTTTAATCACACCAAGTTCAATAATGAACTTTCTTATCCAAACAGCCTCTTTTGCTGCTTCTGAAGCAGCAATATATTCAGCTTCTGTTGTAGAATCGGCTACTGTCTCCTGCTTGGAACTCTTCCAACTTACAGCTCCTCCATTGAGACAAAATACAAATCCAGATTGCGATCTAAAATCATCTTTGTCGGTTTGGAAGCTTGCATCTGTATAACTAGATACAACAAGCTCTTCCTCACCTCCAAAAACAAGAAATGCATCCTTAGTCTTTCTCAAGTACTTAAAGATATTCTTCACTGTTATCCAATGACCCTCACCTGGATCTGACTGGTATCTGCTTGTGACACTCAAAGCATATGAAACATCGGGACGTGTACAAAGCATAGCATACATGATAGATCCAATTGCGGAAGCATATGGAATCTTACTCATGCGTTCTCGCTCATCTTGTGTCAAAGGACACTGATTCTTGCAGAGACTTATGCCACTTGACATAGGTAAAGATCCTCTCTTTGAATCTTGCATGTTGAATCTTTTCAACACCTTGTCAATGTATGTACTTTGGCTCAATCCAATTAGCCTTTTTGATCTATTCCTATAGATCCTTATTCCCAATATGTAATTTGCTTCACCTAAATCTTTCATTGAAAAACTACTTTTCAACGAAGACTTTACTGATTGAAGCAATGGAATATCATTTCCAATCAACAGAATGTCATCCACATACAAGACAAGAAAAACAAGTGCGCTCCCACTAGTCTTTTTATAAACACAAGGTTCTTCTTCGTTCTTGATGAATCCAAATTCCTTGACCACTTCATCAAAACGAATATTCCAACTCCGAGATGCTTGTTTCAATCCATAAATAGATTTTCGAAGTTTGCATACTTTCCTAGCATTATTTGGATCAGCAAAACCTTCGGGTTGTGTCATATACACATCCTCGTTCAAGTTTCCATTAAGGAAAGCGGTTTTGACATCCATTTGCCAAATCTCATAATCAAAATATGCGGCAATTGCTAGAAGTATCCTAATTGACTTAAGCATTGCAACTGGTGAAAAAGTTTCATCATAGTCTATCCCATGAATTTGCTTGAAACCTTTTGCCACCAAACGTGCTTTGTGAATGTGAACATTCTCATTCATGTCAATTTTCTTCTTAAAAATCCATTTACACTCAATGGTTCTTACACCATTAGGTAAATTAACCAAGCTCCAAACTTGATTATCTTCCATGGATTGCATTTCAGATTTCATAGCCTCAAGCCATTTATCAGAGTCCGGGCTTACCATTGCTTCACGAAACGTCGTAGGCTCATCGTTGTCCAACAACAATATGTCGCGTTGTTCTGATATGAGCAACAAATACCTCTGAGGTACGCGACGTTCCCTATCCGACCTTCGTAATGGTAATGTCTCTTGTATAGGTTCCACAATGTCTTGTGGTTCCTCATGAGTAGTAGGAGTATCTTCTTGAGTATCTCGAATTTCTTCGAGATGCACATTACTCCCACTAACTCCTTTGGAGAGAAATTCTTTCTCCAAGAAGACACCATTTCGAGCAACAAATACTTTGTTCTCTGCCCTATTATAGAAGAAAAATCCCTTGGTTTGTTTTGGATATCCAACAAAGAAACACTTATCAGATTTAGGTGTGAGCTTATCAGACATCAATCGTTTTACATAAGCCTCACAACCCCATATTTTAAGAAAAGACATACTAGGATGTTTCCCAGTCCATATTTCAAATGGTGTCTTCTCAACTGCCTTTGTTGGAACCCTATTAAGTGTGAAAGCTGCCGTTTCTAGAGCATATCCCCAAAATGATAATGGAAGATCAACTTGACTCATCATAGAACGAACCATGTCCAACAATGTTCTATTCCTCCTTTCAGACACACCGTTCCATTGAGGTGTTCCTGGAGGAGTAAGTTGTGAAACAATTCCAAATTGCTTCAAATGATCACCAAATTCTTGACTCAAATATTCGCCTCCTCGATCTGATCGAAGAGCTTTAATTGTCTTGCCAAGTTGATTCTGTACTTCATTATGAAATTCCTTGAATTTCTCAAATGCTTCTGATTTATGTCTCATTAAATAGACATAACCATATCTACTAAAATCATCAGTAAATGTGATGAAGTACTGAAAAACACCTCTTGCGACTGAACTAAATGGTCCACATACATCTGAATGTATTAGTACCAAAAGGTCATTCGCCCTTTCATTTATCCCAGTGAAAGGTGTTTTAGTCATTTTTCCCAACAAACAAGCTTCGCATGTTTCAAGTGATTCCAAATCAAATGAGTCTAGAAGTCCTTCTTTATGAAGCTTCTTTATGCGTTTCTCACTTACATGTCCTAAACGACAATGCCATAATAGAGTGGAATTCAAATCATTTGATTTGAGTCTTTTGGTTTGTATGTTATAGACAGGAACATCAAGATCTAGAATATAAAGCCCATTATGTAACGAAGCTTTGCCATAATACATATCATTTAAATAAAAGCAACAGCCACTGTTCTTAAATTTAAATTCAAATCCAAATATATCCAAACATGAAATAGAGATAATATTTCTACTTATGGCAGGTACATAATAACAATTATTTAATTCTAAGATCATCCCGGAAGGTAGAGCCAATGATGCAGTGCCTATGGCCAAAGCAGCAACTCGTGCTCCATTGCCGACACGTAGCTGTACCTCTCCTTTATTTAACATTCTACTCTTTGCGAGCACCTGCATATTTGAACAAATATGAGCTCCTGATCCAGTATCTAATACCCATGAATCAGTTTGATAAGTAGAAATGTTAATTTCTATAACAAAAATACCTGAAGTGGAAGCTCCACTTCCCTTCTTGTTATCTTCCTTGAACTTCTTGCAGTCTCTCTTCCAATGACCAATCTCATTGCAATAGAAGCACTGCGACTCAGCGGCACTGGCAACAGACTTTCTTTTGTTCAAGGTCCCACCCTGAACTTTGTCTTTGCCTTTTCCTTTGGCCTTTCCTTTGCCCTTTTTGCCTTTCTTTTTGAAGTTCGTTTCCTTCTTAACCAACAGGACATCATTAGGTTTCCTCAGGTTTTGTTCGGCTGTCTTTAGCATTCCATGCAATTCTGTCATTGACTTCTCCAGCCCATTCATGTTAAAATTCAGAATGAATTGATGGTAACTTGAGGGCAAGGACTGGAGAATAATGTCAGTAGCCAACTCTTTACTGAGGGGATAGCCCAAACGGTTCAGATTCTCAATGTATCCCATCATCTTGAGTACATGAGGACTAACCGGGCTTCCTTCTGCCAGTTTGCATTGATATAATGCCTTTGATGTCTCATATCTCTCAGTACGAGCTTGAACTTGAAAAAGTTCACGAAGCTGCACAATTATGTCATAGGCACTCAATTTCTCAAGCTGCTTCTGAAGCTCAGAGTTCATTATCGTGAGCATGAGACAAGTAACATCAAGGTCATCAT
The DNA here is from genome assembly GCA_964058875.1 of Carex rostrata. Classification (NCBI taxonomy): domain Eukaryota; kingdom Viridiplantae; phylum Streptophyta; class Magnoliopsida; order Poales; family Cyperaceae; genus Carex; species Carex rostrata. Next base: position 485,456 of record CAXKVT010000134.1, read on the forward strand.
TCACATGCTTATCAAAAACTGCTTGTTCTGCGGCAGAAATTTTACCATCTGTATCAGCCTTTGGTTTTTCAGGAACGGGTTTCTCTAGAACGTATTCCTTTTTCTCTTGCTTGAGAATTATGCGTAAATTTCTATACCAGTCTAAAAAATTTGGACCAGTGAGTTTTGCACTATCCTTTTCAATAGCAGATCGCAACGTAAAAGTAGATGTATTTGCCATAATCTACAACAAAATAAATATGCAGAAATTTAGACTTAAGTTTATGTTTTTAGAAAAACCTTTTAACTAAAGTTTTACTCCCACTATGTGTTTTAAAATCAATGTCCCATATAAAACCACATAGCGGACCAAGATCCATATTTCACCAAATTCAAGTGAGCTTTGGCATCACTGCTTGAATTTAGTTATTTAGGTAAGCACTCCCATGCTAATTACATCTAATATAACTCTTGGTTTGTTCGAGGTGACATTTCATGCCTCAAGGCCCAAAAACGTTTTGATAGCCAAGTTAAGTGAAACCAATTCTCTATATATAAGTATCCAACACTTATATCCTACCTCATTAAGATAACTAATGATACCTTGCTTTGGCAAGCCCATCAATTAGCGATCGAAACCTTGATAGGTTAGAGATTTTGGAAAGGCATGAAACTTAATTTTTCTTTAAGGGACTTTGTTGTTTATTTTGAAAACATGCTATATAATAAACAATTAAATAATAACATGAGCCCAATTCATAAGTGGAATAGTATGATCCATGGCATGATAATCTCCATTGTAAGACTCCACTTGACAATAGCCACTATCCATCCTTCATGTAATCTTCTTTATTCTAACCAAAATAACTACTCTAATGGCAATAAAGAAAATACATACATGTCCTAATTTTAACGGTTCGCAGACCGTATAAATGATACATAATAAGTGACATGCAAGTCACATTTAATTATATAATAAATTAATTCATGGGGCACCTCAGGCCGCATTTACACACATCATTCACACAAGGAAACGGGATCATACTATTCACATATTCCATAACTGCAAAACAAAGTTAGATATAGAATCTAATTCTAAATATGGGCTCATGTATAAAACAATACGAGGGGGTTTCCTTACCCCGTATATAATATCGGCTCATGTTATTATTTTATGAATCTGAAGAGAAATTGTTTAAGTTGTTTATTTTATAGGAGTATGTAGTTGAGGATGTAGATGGCGATGGCAGAGATTGGTGTCCCCCGTCTCTTCCACCCGAGCATGTCCAGCAATTGAAGTCACTTGGTCTTCTTTAACCCGGAGATAAGAAAGGAACAAATCCCACTGTTTACTTTTTACCATGTCTTAGTTTCACTGGGAGACGTCATCCAGTCATGTTAGACTTGTAGGTGATATAGAGTTTCATTCCTACAAGATATGTTGTATATTTCACCGGAATCATTCAACCTCACTTTCAAGACCAAAGAAAATTTATTACTGATTTCTTTACTCATTTGTCTCAATTTGATAGCTCATTTGATTTATAATTTGGTTTAGCACTAATTGCTTTGCTAGGTGTAGTTGGTAGTTGTCATGCATATACCAGTCCAATGTCAGATTTTGCTTAAATAAGGCTAATTGCTTCAATAATGATCATGTAGCTGTTGATCTTGAATAGAAGTTTAAATTTAAACAAAGGAGGTTTGTTGATGCGTATTATTTAAGAATTAAGACCAATGATTGTTGTGAATAATTGAATACAACAGTATGCTGGTGTTGTGGTTGTACTTAATACATGAGAGTTACGTCTTACCAAACAAGTTGAAGTGTTCTTTTTGAATGTCAAAAGGAGAATGAATAGTAGTCTACAAAGGGAATTTCACTCTTGTGGAACCTATCCTCTTTTGCCAGAGTCCGCATCGTCTGCATTAACTTGAAAGAGCATCTTTTGAGTTGATGCATCTGGGCCGTTTGATTTTAAATGGAACTAATCCTGTTACAGTCTATAATTTAGGGGGTCCTTTAGTATTAGTGCAGATCTAGTTTGCACGAATCTTGAAGCGATGGGACGGACCAAATGCATTAACTCAAAAGATTATTTTTTGAGTTAATGCAGAGGATACGAATTCCTGTTGCCAAAGATACATGGAATTGCAATGGGGGGCGGGGTAAAGTGCGCCTTTAATGGTGGCTTTTCGAGGGTCCTACCAGAGATTAGATAAGATCACATATCGTTGTTATCTGAAATAAGTTCTCAATCGCCTCCTCTGTTTGCCTAAAGAAGGCTTTAAGAATTCATAGCCACAATGTGTGTAGAGATTTTAGCATGTACACACACATATATAGAAGTTGGCTAAGATTAAAGTGGTAGTTCTTGAGTTTTGGTGCTATTAATTTATTTTTCAATTTTCAAAGTTCAAAACGTCGATCCGAACAGTTCAAGTTGATCTCTATATTAAAATGTACATGGAGACAAAATTTTACATTTTTCTGAATTTTTTTACTATTTATTAAGCCACTTTGAAAATCGCTGATCCAACGGTGGCTTAACAAAACAGTAAAATTAGAAGCCATCATTGGATCAACGATTTTCAAAGTGGCTTAATAAATAGTAAAAAAATAATCAGAAAAATATAAAATTTGATCTCCAAGTACATTTCAATATAGAGATCAACTTGAACGGTTCGGATCTACGTTTTGAACTTTGAAAATTGAAAAACGAATTGTTAGTATCAAAAGCTCAGGAACTACCACTTTGATCTTAGCCAACCCCTCTCTCTCTATATATATAGCTTTTATAAACACAACATAAATAAGAGGTTTAAAAATAAGAAAAGTGTCACTCAAACTACAGAGACTTCTCACGACAAATCTTCCTTTCCGTGAGTGGAAGATTTATGTTCATAATTTATATTTGGTGGGGTGCTTTTCTTCCTTTCCGTGAGTGGAAGAATAAATGATACGTGAGAGATATAAAGAGGAGAAGATATCGAATGAGAGTAAATGATAGAGAGAGAGAGAAGAGAAAAGCATTTCTTCCTTGGAGAGCTTGAATTCATGCATATTGCCAATTGCAAGAGCTTAAATAAAGGCAAATCCACACTTTTTCAAGGACCTTACCTGATGCTGCCAAGGTAACAGATATGTATTACAATCTTACGATTTGACTTTGACGATTATATATATTTAAGCAACTATAATTTTTATTTTTGAGGGAAAAGAAGGTCAAGCTGTTATGTTAATTAATTTAAATTTAAGTTGAAATTTTTGAAAAAAAAAAAAATAGTTCCTCCGCAGATAGCATAACACAAATTTAGAAATTAGAAGATTCACATAATGTACCGAGGGATTAATGATTTGTTGAAAGGTTGGAATAATAGTGGGCCCAGTTCTAGCCCAAATAATAGAGGTGTACCCACAACAAAGCAATCCAATTATAGCATTCAGTCTTTGTTAACGGGCCTGCTGGAAAATATTCTAGCATATGTTGGACCACATTAAAAAAAGCAAAATGAAACAATAGAATTAATGTGTCAATTATTTTTCAGTTAAACATTAAATTAAGTTTTTCAACTATAAATATTTACAATCCAATTAGCATATGAACATACGACCTCTCATATAGTGAACATTATTTTAACTTCTAAAGCAAAATCTGGTTGTTATTTATGTTCGTAATTTATGTTCGGTGGAGTAATTTTCTTTCTTTCCATGAGTAGAAGAATAAATGATACGGCAGAGGTATAAAGAGGAGAAGAGATCGAATGAGAATAAATGATAGAGTGAGAGAGAAGAGAAGCTTTTCTTCCTTGGAGAATTTCTTGAACAGAATGTTATCAGGATTCTGTTTACATTTGGAAAATTGAACAAATTGGAAGAGAAAAGCTTTTCTTCTCTCTCTATCATTTATTCTTCCACTCACGGAAAGGAAGAAAAGCACTCCACCGATTTGTGTTAGAGTCTTGCATCTGCGCCCGGTAAAATCCATAGATCGTGCAGTTGGTATGAGAGAGAAAGAGGAAAAAAACCCAATGGTCACAGCTTCTGAAGCTTTTTCTTGGTATCAAAAGGTAAGTTATCGCAGATTTTGTTGCTCGTTTTACAAAAAAGGGACACCATTTGGAAGCAACTTGGAAGGTTTGATTTCATTACATTCCCAGCTTGATCTTTTCCATTTTTGATAGGACATCAACGCAAATATATATACCATTAATTGTGTAATTAAGAGTTCTGGCATAATCAAAGAGTCACCTAATCACCACCCTTAATTAATCCGTTGCTTAAAGCTGATATATATATATATACAAGTGTGCTTCCCTGAACAATCTCTAGCTTAACAGATAACGTGTGAATGAATGTAACACTGGTACGTATTGATCATCTTTTTGGAATTCATTAGTTTTGTTCTACAATTGTATGAATAACTTTAATTGGCAATATGTAAATTAGGAAAAGGATATATCCCGATTTTATGACTAATCACTAACCTTAAGTCCTTAACATAGTATTGCACACCAACTTACAATTTAGCAAGTACACCTTTTTTTATTATCAAGAATTAACTAATAATTAGAAACATTTTGCATGAAAATATAGGGAAGAGAAATACACATACGGCTCGGTCCTTGTGGAGTTGCTGATGGTACAAACTGGGACGATGGTTGTCATCTAAGAATAGAGAGTATCTTTGTTGGTTACGATAGCAGTAGTTCTATCCGTTCAATCCAAACTGTTTATAAAGATTTCAGTAACAACATTTTTAGAGCACCGCAACATGGACCGTCTACGTATGAACAGTCTGCGTACTCCTACCATTTTGAAGCGGTAACTGTTAATTTTATATATTTTTGTCTAATATCTAATGTTTGTTTAACTTTAATTCTTATCTAATTAAGTTCGTTTTTTTTATTGTTTCGGGTGGGGTCTGTTTTTTTTGGGGGGATGTTGTACATAAAATATCTGACACTATGTCTCACAACTTCCTGTTAGATTTTGCAATTTGCAGCCCTTGAGGCAAATTGCTCTATTAACTCTGAGGAAAAAAATAAAGAAAATAATACTTATCTTTTTTGTTGAGGAAATCCTTCAATCTTATCATAAATGTAAATTTGACATATTAATTTGCACCGAATTTAAATGTCTGACATGTATATAGCAACATTTTGTGCGGTGCCAGTAGATGCCAATAAAAAAATTTATATACACTTTTTTTTATATATTTATGGTCAATTACAAGTATACAACCCCAATCATTTAAATTAACATATGATCTATCGACTCAACTAACCTAAAATATTATTTAAAATCAATCGATGTTATTTTATCTGGTGCAAGAACCATGCCAGTAGTGTCTCTTTAATGTATAATTGATTTTTTTTTTTTTTTTGCAGATTCATGTTCCACCCGAAACTCCGATTACTCGAATAGATGGATACTGCGACCAAAGTAGCATTACATGTCTGGAATTCAGCACAAACTATGGTAAGATGTGTTCTCTCGGTACAAAAACTGGTTCTCTCTGCTTCATCTACAAGGATCCGAGAGGGTTTACCGGTTTCCACGGACGCTCCAACGAGTATCGTCTCAAGGCTCTAGGAGTATATGTCGATGGCTCTGCCACAAAATCTTAGAATCCATAGACTTCAAATGGAAATTGTTTCTCCATTTTTCTTTTCAATTTGGCACTGCTAGTATAAATATAGTCATAATCCATCAGTAATATAATCTGCCATAATACAAACAACACTGTCTGTTACACTCAGCAAAGATCACATAGACCATGCACTGTTTACGGACACATTAATTTATAATGACTGACTCTTAGATGAGGTAATTGTCAACTTAAACAGTAATTATATGACATTAGCTGGTTCTGATCTGGTACAATGCAGTGGTTAATTTCAAATAAATACCATGCATACTGTTTTTGAGGATAATTATTGTTCTTGAAAAGAACCTATCAAATAATAATATGACTTGAGATAAAGTAGGGAACCATTTACCTGAACTAATTTGTCATGAATTTCCAGTTACCTGTCATCTATTGGTACTGACATTAATTATGTTCACTGATTTTTTGTTTGATGTGTATATTTGTTCTGTCTGTGCTTCTGTTGTGGCATCAAGCATTCCGTTTCTAACTTAGAATCGTAGATTACGGAAAATGTAATTAATTTACAAACAAGTTTGTGATCATATACGCTCAACCCAGTTGTCAATTTCATGAACAGAATGTCATTAGGATTCTGTTTACATTTGGAAAATTGAACAAATTGGAAGTGAATGTTGTTTTTTTTTTCCTCAGAAAAGCAACGATAGTTTAACATTGCATATGAACTAAGAAAGCCCTCATGATTTCAAGTAGTTCATTCTTTATCTCAAGCCCCTCCACAGTTAGAACCGTGACAGTGTTTCTTGTTGCTCTAGCCGAAGCAAATGAGTGAAAGAATCTAGTGTTGTCGTCTCCATTTTTAAGCCAATTCCATTTTGCCCTTTGCTTCCACTTAGTTTCCGAGTCGATCGCAAGGTCATAGACTCGTTGTCTGACCTTTTGTCTAAACCGTAATTCCCTCGAATCAAGATTTCTTTTTTCCTAAATACAATCAAAGAAGAGAACTACCTTGTTACAATACTGTTAACTGCTCCTCCATCTTAGCAAATCTGTCCCTGTGCCACCTTCCCATAACTACCAGCAGACTAGCTGTTTTGTGGTTGAAGGAAGCATGAGTGTGGGCTAAAGTAGGTTGCTGCCCCCATAATTTGTTCACCACCTGATGCATCTCGGAGTGTCTAAGCCAAAAAAGTTCCATATTTGGCTGTCTCTTGGTGTGTAATCGATGTTTGCAAGATAGCACCAGTGGAACGTGGTCCGATATCATCATCTCTTGAGCAAGCAATGTGATAATCGGAAAGATTGCATTCCACTCGGGCGAAATGAAACATCTATCTAGCCTTGAAAAGACCGGTTAGGGTCTCTTGCTACACCAAGTATAAGAGCAGTTCTTGAGAGGTACATCTATCAGCTGAAGGCCACTTATTAATTAACTCATTGAAAAGGTCCATGAGGTTATTTGCTCGAGTTCCCCCAGACCTATCAACCATCCATCGGACTAAGTTGAAGTCCCCCAGTAAAATCCATTTTGGTGTTAACAAGTTCAGCCACCTTTCCTAGCTCAATCAAAAATTCAGATTTTAAAGCATCCTCACTAGGTCCATAAGCATTAGTTACTGTGAAGGTCTCACCCAAACTGTTTTGCTTAAGGACCACTGTGCACATGTGTCTTGTAGACCACGAGTTAACCCTTGTGTAATTCTTTCGCCACGTGATTATACACCCACCCGAATGATCAATAAAATCAATAACAACACAATTCTTCTCAAAAAAAGTTGGTAAAAAACTCGAAAAATAAGCCAAATTGAATTCATTTAATTTGGATTCTTGCAAGCACACTACATCACAACGGGAATGCCTAATCACATTCCAAACTCCATTGCACTTCTGTAAACCCCCTAACCCTCTTGTGTTCCAAGATAGGAGTATGTAGTTGAGGATGTAGATGGCGATGGCAGAGATTGGTGTCCCCCGTCTCTTCCACCCGAGCATGTCCAGCAATTGAAGTCACTTGGTCTTCTTTAACCCGGAGATAAGAAAGGAACAAATCCCACTGTTTACTTTTTACCATGTCTTAGTTTCACTGGGAGACGTCATCCAGTCATGTTAGACTTGTAGGTGATATAGAGTTTCATTCCTACAAGATATGTTGTATATTTCACCGGAATCATTCAACCTCACTTTCAAGACCAAAGAAAATTTATTACTGATTTCTTTACTCATTTGTCTCAATTTGATAGCTCATTTGATTTATAATTTGGTTTAGCACTAATTGCTTTCCTAGGTGTAGTTGGTAGTTGTCATGCATATACCAGTCCAATGTCAGATTTTGCTTCAATAATGGTCAAGTAGTTGTTGATCTTGAATAGAAGTTTAAATTTAAACAAAGGAGGTTTGTTGATGCGTATTATTTAAGATCAATGATTGTTGTGAATAATTGAGTACAACAGTATGCTGGTGTTGTGGTTGTACTTGATACATGAGAGTTACATCTTACCAAACAACTTAAAGTGTTCTTTTTGAAATGTCAAAAGGTGAATGAATAGTAGTCTAGAAAGGGAATTTCATACTATTGTGGAACCTATCCTCTGTTGCCAAAGATACATGGAATTGGAATTGGAATTGGAATTGGGGGTAAAGTGCGCCTTTAAGCTTTTCGAGGGTCCTACCAGAGATTAGATAAGATTACATATCGTTGTTATCTGAAATAAGTTCTCAATCACCTATCCTCTGTTTGCCTAAAGAAGGCTTTAAGGATTCATAGCCACAATGTGTGTAGCGATTTTAGCTGTCATAGTGTTATTAAGTCTTTGCAAGTTCTGCTCTCTTGGATAATTTAGTTTTACATTTTCTTTGGAGTGAATCTATGGTAATATGCATATCACGATTTTGTCCGTAATATGGATCAATATTTTTGTTTTCAAAATCCTAACGGTTGATCCAAACCATTCATAATGATTTTTATATGAATATTTACTTGAAGACCAAATATTTTTACTATTTTTTAAAATAGGTAGAAAATCACTTAATCTGAAAATTGCTGACCATCCAAAAACAGTGATTTTCTACCTATCTTAAAAAATAGTAAAAAGAAAATATAAAAAATATAAAAACATATTCATATGGAGATCATGTTGAACGGTTTGGATCAACCGTTGGAATTTTGAAAATGGAAATATTGATCTGTAATACGAACCAACCCGTGATATGCATAGTACCATAGACTCACTCTATTCTTTGTCATGGTGAAGTATTAAAAAAGGCCTATTTTTTTTAGAAAACATGTTTCACTCTTTGGTTTTCTTTATTAAATGAAGCAGGTTTACAAAACGCTACTACTATAATATTTATATTTATATTTAGCATTGTGAAAGTTTGAATCATATTCTCTTAAAAATCATCCTAATAACTTATTATTAGAACTACTAATCACTTCAAGCCACTAGACCCGTTACAACTTTCATTCCTTACAACTGCAAAAGATACTCGGTAAAATGTAAAAGCTCGCTTTTGAAGCTACCTTGATAAAACTGTTCTTTAAATTCCAAACAACAACTAAGCGGATAAAAAAAAGGGTCATGTTCCGCATTCCTTTATTTGAGCAATTTCATATCTGGCTTATATTAAACGAGACTTTTTTTTTTTTTTTTCAAAATAACTTTATTTGATCCCATTCTATGATGAGCGCCCATACTAATAATATGCAATCAATGTTTTTTTTTTTTTTTTTGGCAAATGGCCCTTATGCATGTAATCAATGTACTGATATCAACTTTCGTAGCAATTACATACTTTGGTTCATGCATTTTTTCAAATAATCAAACTATAGAAGGAGCCATGTTCATTATCATAGCGTCAACCGTTAAAATTAGAGAACCATCCATCTTTGGTCTTGTGGTTTTAATCAATTTTTAGTTTAATGACAAAGACAATGCTCTCTGTGTGGATGTCGTTGCTTTGTTGGTTCAAAATATGAATAAAAATCTCTTGTGGATATTAAATACTTAGGTGACTTAACCTTCAAACTTTACTAAAACAAAAATGTTGTTAAAATTAGGCCTACTTGCCTAGGACTTGATCTTGGTATCAATCCATAACGGTCAAAATTAAATCATGAATCTATTAATTAAGCAAATTCAAATGAAAAATTAGTACCATATAAAAAGGCCATAAACTGAAAAGTCTTGTTCAATTTGAAATATTATTTGGTGTAGTTGAAATAACTAAATTGGAGGTTGTTTGATGATGTAACGAAAACTCATGAATCAAATTCACAACTGTCTTAATCGGATTTTGTCCCTGATTTTTTCCCTTTTTTCTAGGAACCGAATCTCCTACCTCTCTGTGGGTAGGAAATTCTACCTCTAAAGTTACTGATATGTGAGTCTGAAATAAATTTTGAGACAAAACTATATCCAATATTTAAATGTCAAAACCTACTTCGAATTAACATATATGTCAGTGACTCTAAAGACAAGAATTTCCTACTTAGAGAAAGACAAGATGATCCGGTTTCTTTTTTCTAACTATGTAGTTAAAACATTTTCTATTATCCTACTAAAAGAATTTTGACATCGTCCAAGTAGCTAACAGGCACGTGCTTCCTTTTTCTTCCAATAAATAAGAAAGCTAGTCATCCTAATCTTTTGCTACTTGGATATCAAACCTTTCCAACAACTTGATGTAGCAATTTTTTTTTTTTTTTTAGAAAAAAAGGCCAAGTTGAGTATGCTTGTGTTTTATCTGCAGGTTCTCTCCTTTTCTTTTGATGCAATATCTGCCTAGGATTCTCACTTTACCCTTTCCTTTATTCGAACTTCTAAACCAAAATCTGGTTGTTATTTATGTTCGTAATTTATGTTCGGTGGAGTGCTTTTCTTCCTTTCCGTGAGTGGAAGAATAAATGATACGGGAGAGATATAATGAGGAGAAGAGATCGAATGAGAATAAATGATAGAGTGAGAGAAAAGCTATTCTTCCTTGGAGAATTTCATGAACAAAATGTCATCAGGATTCTGTTTACATTTGGAAAATTGAACAAATTAGAAGAGGAAAGCTTTTCTTCTCTCTCTATCATTTATTCTTATTCGATCTCTTCTCCTCTTTATATCTCTCCCGTATCATATATTCTTCCACTCACGGAAAGGAAGAAAAGCACTCCACCGATTTGTGTTAGAGTCTTGCATCTGCGCCCGGTGAAATCCGTAGATCGTGCACTTGGTATGAGAGAGAGAGAGGAAAAAAACCCAATGGTCAGAGCTTCTGAAGATTTTTCTTGCTATCGAAAGGTAAGTTATCACAGATTTTGTTGCTCGTTTTACAAAAAAGGGACACCATTTGGGAGCAACTTGGAAGGTTTGATTTCATTACATTCCCAGCTTGATCTTTTCCATTTTTGCTAGGAGATCAACGCAAATATATATGCCATTAATTGTGTAATTAATAGTTCCGGCAGAATCAAAGAGCCACCTAATCACCACCCTTAACTATTCAGTTGCTTAAAGCTGATAAATATATATACAAGTGTGCTTCCCTGAACAATCTCTAGCTTAACAGATAACGTGTGAATGAATGTAACACTGGTACGTATTGATCATCTTTTTGGAATTCATTAGTTTTGTTCTACAATTGTATGAATAACTTTAATTGGCAATATGTAATTTAGGAAAAGGATATATCCCGATTGTATGACTAATCACTAACCTGAAGTCCTTAACATAGAATATTGCACACCCACTTAAAATTTAGCAAGCACACCTTTTTTTATTATCAAGAATTAACTAATAATTATAAACATTTTGCATGAAAATATAGGGAAGAGAAGTACACATACGGATCGGTCCTTTTGGATATTCTAGTGGTTCAAGCTGGGACGATGGTTTTCATCAAAGAATAGAGAGTATCTTTGTTAGTTACGACAGCTTTTCTATCCGTTCAATCCAAACTGTTTATAAAGATTTCAGTAACAACATTTTTATAGCACCGCAACATGGACAGTCTACGTTCTGCTACCATTTTGAAGCGGTAACTATTAATTTTATATATTTTAGTCTAATATCTAATGTTTGGGGGAGGGGGGGGGGGGGGGGGGGGGGGGGGTGGGGTGTGTGTGTTCTGTTTTTTGTTTGGGGGATATTGTACATAAAATATTTGACACTATGTCTCACAACTTCCTGTTAGATTTTGCAATTTGCAGCCCTTGAGACAAATTGCTCTAGTAACTCTAAGGAAAAAAATAAAGAAAATAATACTTATATTTTTTGTTGAGGAAATCCTTAAATCTTATCATAAATGTAAATTTGACGTATTAATTTGCACCTAATTTAAAGGTCTGACATGTATATAGCAACATTTTGTGTGGTGCTAGTAGATTCCAATAAAAAAATTTATATACACTTTTTTTATATATATATTTATGGTCAATTACAAGTATACAACCCCAATCATTTAAATTAACATATGATCTATCGATTCAACTAACCTAAATTATTATTTAAAATCAATCGATGTTATTTTCTCTGGTGCAAGTACCATGCCAGTAGTGTCTCTTTAATGTATAATTGATTTTTTTTTTTTTTTTTTTGCAGGTTCATCTTCCACCCGAAACTCCGATTACTCAAATAGATGGATACTATGACCAAAATGGCATTACATATCTGGAACTCAGCACAAACAATGGCAAGATCTGTTCTTTCGGCACAAAAACTGGTTCTCCCTTCATCTACAAGGATCCGAGAGGGTTTACCAGTTTCCACGGATACTCCGACAGTTATCGTCTCAAGGCTCTAGGAGTACATGTCAATAGCTCTGCCACAAAATCTTAGAATCCATAGACTTCAAATGGAAATTGTTTCTCCATTTTTCTTTTCAATTTGGCAGTGCTAGTATAAATATAGTCATAATCCATCAGTAATATAATCTGCCATAATACAAACAACACTGTCTGTTACACTCAGCGAGGATCACATAGACATGCACTGTTGACGGACACATTAATTTATAATGACCGACTCTTAGATGAGGTAATTGTCAACTTAAACAGTAATTAGATGACATTAGCTGGTTCTGATCTGGTACAATGCAGTGGTTAATTTCAAATCAATACCATGCATACTGTTTTTGAGGATAAGTATTAAAATGTGTAATTGGATCCCTCCTCTATATCTATATCTATCTCTATATATATAGCTTTTATAAACACAACATACCAATTTGAACGATCTGGCGTTGTTGCTTCCATGCAGTGGACCTAGAATTTTGATGTCATCTGAATCATTGTAAACAGCGTGGATAAAATTTATGCGATCATCAGAATAACCTATTAAAATCTTCTCTATAATTTTCTGATGAACACCATCATCCCAGTTCACACCTATACCAGTGTTACTTTTTGGTCCCAACTTGATATGGATATCCTTTTCCTAAATTACATTGCTAATTAAGAGGTTACTCATAAAATTGTAGAACAAAACTAATGAATTCCAAATCGATGAATACGTACCATTTTTACATCCATTCACACGTTATCAGCTAAGCTAATTGAGATTGTTTCACGTACGGATGCACACTTGTATATATATTGATCAGGTTAAGCAACAGATTAATTAAGGGTAAGGTGACTAGCTCTTTGATTCTGCCAAGCTCTTAATTACACAATTTACAGCATATCGATCTACGTTGATCTCCTAGTATTATGTATTGTGATTAATGATTAGATATATATATATATTTTACACAAATATGGGACCATCTGTAATGAAATTGATCATTGTTATGTACAATGCGCTAGTTATTATCACTTGAAACTTTTTTTTGTTTTTATGAACAGTAAATCATTCATATATCATATATATATATATATAATACTTGTTATTTGATGTATTATTTTGTTCTTGAATCATAAAAAAAATGTTGTTAACGAGGTAAGCTCTTTGGAAACAGTTCCAGAAAATTAAACTTTCAGTTACCCAAGAAAAGTAATTGTTCTGTGAAATTATTAATTTGTTATTTCTGAAAATTTTAGAGCAAATAAGAGGTTTAAAAAGAAGAAAAGTGTCAGTCAAACTACAGAGACTTCTCAGGACAAATCTTCCTTTCCATGAGTGGAAGAATATATAATACGGGAGAGATATAAAGAGGAGAAGATATCAAATGAGAATAAATGATAGAGAGAGAGAGAAGAGAAGCTTTTCTTTCTTGGAGAGCTTGAATTCATATTGCCAATTGCAAGAGCTTAAATAAAAGGCAAATCCACACTTTTTCAAGGACCTTGCCTGATGCTCCCAAGGTAACAGATATGTATTACAATCTTACGATTTGACTTTGACGATTATATATATTTAAGCAACTATAATTTTTATTTTTGAGGGGAAAGAAGGTCAAGCCACTACAGCAGAAATTCTAGCTGTTATGTTAATTAATTGAAATTTAAATTGAAATTTTTGAAAAAAAAAATCAAAATAGTTTCTCCGCAGATAGAATAATACAAATTTAGAAATTAGAAGATTCACATAATGATTTCTTGAAAGGTTGGAATAATAGTGGGCCCAGTTCTAGCCCAAATAATAGAGGGGTACCCACAACATAGCAATCCAATTATAGCTTTCAGTCTTTGTTAACGGGCCTGCTGGAAAATATTCTAGCATATATTGGACCACATTAAAAGAAGCAAAATGAAACAATAGAATTAATGTGTCTATTATTTTTCAGTTAAACATTAAATCAAGTTTTTCAACTATAAATATTTACAATCCAATTAGCATATGAACATACGACCTCTCATATAGTAAACATTAATTAAATCTGGTTGTTATTTATGTTCATAATTTATGTTTGGTGGAGTGCTTTTCTCTCTCTCTATCATTTATTCTTATTCTATCTCTTCTCCTCTTTAAATTGAATTCCTCGGAGAAGGTCTGACAAACCAGTGTGTGGAATTTACAGCCAAGCCCTTATAAATATCACACATTCCCTTTTTTTAGAAGAAGACATTAGTTTATCAAGAAAACATGTCTAATACTTGACAGAGAAATGACTCAATCTTAAAAATGAAATAGGCTGCAATTCGATGAGGAAGGACTGACACTGGCAAAATCTATAAATCTTCTTGTTTTGTATCAGAGAATATCAATCTACTCCTGTAATTAATGAATAAAACTGGAAATGGCTTTCTCAAAATAAAATGCCAGTACCTAACTACAATGCCTCTGATGTAGCAAAGCTCAGAATCACAGCAATGTCACAATAAATTGAACAATTTGATCCAATTTAAAGAAATCAAATCTTGGATACAAAAGAACAGTAAATAGAAACAAGAGATAGAAACAAGAAAATTCTTATTCAATTGCATGCATGAAATGAGACACTTCTAAGCCTTTTATAGGGAATCGTAGAGAAACAAAATTTATAGAAATTGGTTTACTAAATTTTTCTAACTACTCTCGTTATTACAAATCAGCGTCTAGTCAGTTTAATTGGCTGAGTTGGTGTAACAGGCCTTCAGCAAATTGCCTTCAGTGCTCTCCAGGTTGTTCCCAGCGCCCCTCTTCTATAATGAATTACTGACACTACAAGACCCAGTTCTCTTCTCACTTACTGAGTCAAGATTGATCTGCTTCGTCTTTGATTGCGACCCGGATAGTTGCACTAACTCTAGGCTAGTAGTACGTAATAAAATAAATTAGTGTTAGAGAAGAAAGGACGATGGAGAAAGGAGATGAGATTTCTTTTGTTTTCTTCTTCAGACTGTCAAATAAAAAATTGGTACAAGGATAAGGGTAAAATGGATACTTGAAAATTTTTAAATGAGTTTTAGTAGAAAAGATATTAAAATGGATAAATCCGTGAATTTTTTAAGTTTAGAAGAGTAAATATGATATTATGAATTTTAGAGGGGAAGAAATGTAATTTCCAAGTTTTTGAGGGGTATACATGAAATTCTCCCTTTATTCTTATTCGATCTTTTCTCCTCATCTCTCTCCCGTATCATTTATTCTTCGGTGGAGTGATTTTCTCACTCTCTCTCTATCATTTATTCTTATTCGATCCCTTCTCCTCTTTATCTCTCTCCTGTATCATTTATTCTTCCACTCATGGAAAGGAAGAGTCCAAGCGTCATCGACTAGCCTTCACTAAAGGGGTAATCTTGTCTCCTTCTTTTTCATTGCCCATATAGTTTGGTATTTCACTATACAGTTAGGTTCGATTATTGAATTACTTGTAATTGTCGTATTAAATTTGTTGTAGATAAATTGAATTTTTCTATTCATGTTGTTTGGGCATTATCTTGTTACTTGAATAGTTTTAATTTGAAATTCAATTTGTAACTAACCTTGTGCATAATAAATCGTGCTATTTTAAGAAAGCTTTTCTGATAAAATCGAAGAATACAGTATAAAATTTTGGTAACATACCAGTTAATACCAGGGAACTGCTCTCTTATGTATTGAACGTAATTCTCTGATACTGATCTGACTATTAGGGATCCCATTTCTCCAATTGTTTATTTAAATGCTGTCAACTTTTATTATTGTTCTTGTACAGTTGTAGTAATTCATCCCTGCTTCATGCTCAAATTATTATTTTTTTTTCCTAGATACTAGGATAAAATTGTATTGGTCTGACTATACAGAAGCGCACTATTGTGACATGAATCATTATTTCAAAATTTATCAACTTTCTAGTTTCACCTCGTAATTTATCCCAAATTTTATAGTCTTGTGCAGCTTTGGGTTTCTGTCGATTGGAGTGCTTTTCTTTCTTTCCGTGAGTGGAAGAATAAATAATATGGGAGAGATATAAAGAGGAGAAGAGATCGAATGAGAATAAATGATAGAGAGAGAGAGAAGAGAAAGTTTTTCTTGGAGAGCTTGAATTCGTATCCTCTGCATTAACTCAAAAATGAATCTTTTGAGTTAATACATCAGGACCGTCCGATCAGCTTTAAGATTCATGCAAATTAGATCCACACAAATATTAAAGACCCCCCTATGTTATAAATATAGACCGGATGGGCTCTGTTTACAATCAGACGGCCCATATTCATTAACTGAAAAGAATCTCTTTTGAGTTAATGCAGACGATGCGGGTTTGAAGTGCTTTTCTCTCTCTCTCATTTATTCTCATTTGATCTCTTCTCTATCATTTATTCTCATTCCGTGGAGTGCTTCTCTCTCTCTCTCTATCATATATTCTCATTCGATCTCTTTTCCTCTTTATATCTCTCCCGTATCATTTATTCTTCCACTCACAGAAAGGAAGAAAAGCACTCCACCGATTTGTGTTAGAGTCTTAGTATGAGAGAGAAAGAGGAAAAAAACCCAATGGTCACAGCTTCTGAACCTTTTTCTTGTTATCTAAGGGTAAGTTATCGCAGATTTTTTGTTGCTCGTTTTACAAAAAAGGGACACCATTAGGGAGCAACTTGGAAGGTTTGATTTCATTACATTCCCAGCTTGATCTTTTCCATTTTTGCTAGGAGATAAACGCAAATATATATGCCATTAATTGTGTAATTAAGAGTTCCGGCAGAATCAAAGAGTCACCTAATCACCACCCTTAATTAATCAGTTGCTTAAAGCTGATAAATATATATACAAGTGTGCTTACCTGAACAATCTCTAGCTTAACAGATAACGTCTGAATGAATGTAACACTAGTACGTATTGATCATCTTTTTGGAATTCATTAGTTTTGTTCTACAATTGTATGAATAACTTTAATTGGTAATATGTAATTTAGGAAAAAAGATATACCCCAATTTTTTGACTAATCACTAACCTCAAGTCCTTAAAATAGTATTGCACACCCACTTACAATTTAGCAAGTACACCTTTTTTTATTATCAAGAATTAACTAATAATTAGAAACATTTTGCATGAAAATATAGCGAAGAGAATTACACATACAGCTCGGTCCTTGGGGAAGTAGTGACGGTTCAAGCTGGGACGATGGTTGTCATCAAAGAATAGAGAGTATCTTTGTTAGTTACTCGAGCGATTATATCCATTCAATCCAAGTTGTTTATAAAGATTTCAATAACGACATTTTTAGAGCACCGCGACATGGGTCGTGCTCCTACACTTATGAAGCGGTAACTATTAATTTGTATATTTTTGTCTAATATCTAATGTTCGTTTAACTTTTATTCTTATCTACTTAAGTTAGTTTTTTTTTATTGTTGTGTGTGTGTGTGGCCCTTGAGGCAAATTGCTCTATTAACTCTGAGGAAAAAAAATAAAGAAAATAATACTCTTATCTTTTTTGTTGAGGAAATCGTTCAATGTTATCATAAATGTAAATTTGACGTATTAATTTGCACATAATTTAAAGGGGAGATAGCACATTTGGCTAGGAAAAAGTCCTAGAGTTGTTGTACCTAAAGGTTGAGAATTTGATTCTCCCTCACGACTTCGTAGCTTGTACGAAGGTTCTCAAAAAAACTCTGAGGAAAAAAATAAAGAAAATAATAATTATCTTTTTTGTTGAGGAAATCTTTCAATCTTATCATAAATGTAAATTTGACGTATTAATTTGCATTGAATTTAAAGGTCTGACATGTATATAGCAACATTTCGTGTGGTGCCAGTAGATTCCAATAAAAAAATGTATATACACATTTTTATATATATATATTTATGGTCAATTACAAGTATACAACCCCAATCATTTAAATTAACATATGATCCACCAATTCAACTAACCTAAAATATTATTTAAAATCAATCGATGTTATTTTCTCTGGTGCAAGAAACATGCCTGTAGTGTCTCTTTAATGTATAATTGATTTTTGTTTTTTTTGGCAGGTTCATGTTCCACCCGAAACTCCGATTACTCGAATAGATGGATACTACAAGACAGATGGCATTACATGTCTGGAACTCAGCACAAACAACGGCAAGTTGTGTTCTTTTGGCACAAAAAGTGGTTATCCCTTCATCTACAAGGATCCGAGAGGGTTTACTGGTTTGCACGGACGCTCTGATTGTTTTCTCACGGCTCTAGGAGTATATGTCAATAGCTCTGCCACAAGATAGATCTTAGAATCCATAGACTTCAAATGGAAATTGTTTCTCCTTTTTTCTTTACAATTTGGCACTGCTAGTATAAATATAGTCATAATCCATTAGTAATATAATCTGCCATAATACAAACAACACTGTCTGGTACACTCAGCGAAGATCACATAGACCATGCACTGTTTACGGACACATTAATTTATAATGACCGACTCTTAAATGAGGTAATTGTCAACTTAAACAATAATTAGATGACATTAGCTGGTTCTGATTTGGTACAATGTAGTGGTTAATTTCAAATCAATACCATGCATACTGTTTTTGAGGATAATTATTTTTCTTGAAAAGAACCTATCAGATAATAATATGACTTGAGATAAAAGTATGGAACCATTTACTTGAACTAATTTGTCATGAATTTCCAGTGACCTGTCATCTATTGGTACTGACACTAATTATGTTCACTGATTTTTTGTTTGATGTGTATATTTGTTCTGTCTGTGCTTCTGTTGTGGCATCAAGCATTCTGTTTGTAACTTAGAATCATAGATTACGGAAAATGTAATTAATTTACAAACAAGTTTGTCATCATATACGCTCAACCCAGTTATCAATTTCATGAACAGAATATCATCAGGATTCTGTCTACATTTGGAAAATTGAACAAATTGGAAGTGAATGTTTTTTTTTTTTCCTCATAAAACCAACGATCCGTTTAACATTGCATATGTACTAAGAAAGCCCTCCTGATTTCAAGTTCATTCGTTATCTCAACCCCCTCCACAGTTAGAACCGTGACAGTGTTTCTTGTTGCTCTAGCCGAAGCAAATGAGTGAAAGAATATAGTGTTGTTGTCTCTCAAGCACACAAAGTTGCAACTCGCAGAGGGATGGGACGGGGGCGGCAGGTCAGTCACAAGAGCCAGCCGCGCAAAGGCGAAAGAGAGAAAGCGGGAGGGATTTCTCCCATCCAAAAACACAAAAGAAAAGAGAGGCGGCCCCAGTGGCAGAGA
This sequence comes from Carex rostrata, assembly GCA_964058875.1. NCBI lineage: Eukaryota > Viridiplantae > Streptophyta > Magnoliopsida > Poales > Cyperaceae > Carex > Carex rostrata. Next base: position 505,075 of record CAXKVT010000134.1, read on the forward strand.
GAGAGAAAGAGGAGAGGGTAGGGTTTTTAAATAAATCTGCTTTAAGATTCATGCTAGATTTAAATTTGAATGGTTATGATGTCTCAAGATCAAATATTGGTTTTATTCGTCAATTATCATCACTAATGACTTAATTAAACTCAATCAATATTTAAATTAATTTACTCACTAATTATGTTTGTATTTTATCTCCATTCTTATATTATGCATGTAGTTGTTCTGATCCGTCAACAGCTGAGATTGAAAGATGAATTTTTGAATTGAATATCAACCCTCCAATCACATAATCTGTATTCTTTTGATTAAATATATTTATTTTATGTGTAGAAGTCTAAATTTAGTTGAAAACATACTCGCCACACAAACTGCTACATGATTTGTCACAATTAAAATTGAATGAATCTCTAACAATCTATTTCCTTATTTCTTCTTAGAGCTATCTTCGATTCTTGCAATTAAATTATTTTCTTATTTTTTTTGTTTCCTCCATTTTAATTCTCCTCTTACTGTATAGTTTCGACAATGAAAATAAAAATCATCATATCTCTTCGAATTTTGTTTAGAACTACTGTATCTTTGTGAATAGATGAATAACATATTTTGTGTTGATATTTACATTAAAAAAAAAAAGATCTTGTGCTGATAGAAACAATCATATATTTCTGATATGGGAAGAAAATGAAGAATATCTAAAATATTTGTATAGAGAAATTATCTGTAGATAAATTTCAATTGTTAAAAACTTTTCATCAAGAATATATACAGAGAAAATTTCTTATTTGAATCATTTAATCATATCTTTTTCAATTTTGTTTCTTTACATATTATTTCTCCTTTAAATCATTTAATGATATGTCTTATTTATGGAGAAAATTAGATATTAAATTATAATGATGGTTCAATAAATTTTTTCATGTTATATTTGATCCTTTTTTTTATTTGTTGTGGTTTCTTTAATTGTTATTTATTATTTGAATTTCCATTTTTTTTCATTTGTGTCTTTTATTTTCATTTAAATATATATTTTTTAATTTTGTGTGAATGACAAATAAAAATGTATCTTCATATTCTATTTAATCTTATAATATATCTCCGTTGCAACGCACGGGCAAGATACTAGTTACAATGAATTTCCTAATTTATGATACGTCGAATAATTTCATACATCGTTTGTTTTATTCAAAGTCAAATTGGAGAAGTCTTTAATTTAATCAATTCAAATTTTCATTTTGATTTTTAGTTATAGAATTTTATAATCCGATTATTTCCTGAAATTTGATTCGTTTTAAATAATCAGATTTTAGTTGAAAAACCGTTTAATAAATTTTAAATTTTAAATTAAGCGTGATTTATAATTTGTAAATTAATTATTGATTTAAAAATTTCGGGATATAACAATCTATGTGATCTTCGATGAGTGTAGCAAACAGTGTTCTTTAAATTATAGCTAATTATATATGCTACTATGCATTATGACCATGAGTGAAGCTATGGTACTATGCATAGGGCATATTGATCCGCGCTATGGACTCAAAGCTTGAGTTCAAGCCCAGAAAATCCAAGATTTGACTCAAATGTAAATGGATAATTAGAGTTACTCCCAACTGAACCATAGCTACCTTCACTGTTACTAAATTCGAGAGAACTAATTCCGCTGCAAGTACTAATGGTAAAATTAGATGGATAAGTTACAACTATCCTAGTGACTGGTTTCGTTATATTAATCTGCAATTGTAAAGAAATTGTTATGTCAATAATACAGTAAGTTTCGAATTGAAATCTGCAATCGTTAATATATATATATATATAGCTTTTATAAACACAACATACCAATTTGAATGATCCGGCGTCGTTGCTTCCATGCCGTACGTGGACCTAGAATTTTGATGTCATCTGAATCACTGTAAACAGCTTGGATAAAATTTATGCGATCATCAGAATAACCTATTAAAATCTTCTCTATAATTTTATGATGAACACCGTCATCCCAGTTCACACCTTTACCAGTATTACCTTTTGGTCCCAACTTGATATGGATATCCTTTTCCTAAATTACATTGCTAATTAATGTTACTCATAAAATTGTAGAACAAAACAAATGAATTCCAAATCGATGAATACGTACCATTTTTACATCCATTCACACGTTATCAGCTAAGCTAATTGAGATTGTATATATATTGATCAGGTTAATTAAGCAACAGATTAATTAAGGGTAAGGTGACTCTTTGATTCTGCCGAGCTCTTAATTACACAATTTACAGCATATCAATCTACGTTGATCTTCTAGTATTATGTATTGTGATTACTGATTAGATATATATTACATAAATATGGGACCATCTGTAATTAAATTGATCATTGTCATGTACAATGCGCTAGTTATTATCACTTGAAACTTTATTTCATTTTTATGCATAGTAAATCATTCATATATCATATATATAATACTTGTTATTTGATGTTTTACTTTGTTCTTGAATCATAAAAAAAATGTTGCTAGTAAGCTCTTTGGAAACAGTTCCAGAGAATTAAACTTTCAGTTACCCAAGAAAAATTATTGTTCTGTGAAATTATTAATTTATTATTTCTGAAAATTGTAGAGCAAATAAGATGTTTAAAAAGAAGAAAAGTGTCACTCAAACTATGGAGACTTCTAAGGACAAATCTTCCTTTCCGTGAGTGGAAGATTTATGTTTGGTGGAGTGCTTTTCTTCCTTTTCGTGAGTGGAAGAATAAATGATGCGGGAGAGATATAAAGAGGAGAAGATATCGAATGAGAATAAATGATAGAGAGAGAGAGAAGAGAAAAGCTTTTCTTTCTTGGAGAGCTTGAATTCATATTGCCAATTGCAAGAGCTTAAATAAAGGCAAATCCACACTTTTTCAAGGACCTTGCCTGATGCTGCCAAGGTAACAGATATGTATTACAATCTTATGATTTGACTTTGACGATTATATATATTTAAGCAACTATAATTTCTTTTTCTGAGGGAAAAGAAGGTCAAGCTGTTGTGTTAATTAATTTAAATTTAAGTTGAAATTTTTGAAAAAAAAAAATAGTTTCTCCGCAGATAGCATAATTAATATACAAATGTAGAAATTAGAAGATTCACATAATGTACCGAGGGATTAATGATTTGTTGAAAGGTTGGAATAATAGTGGGCCCAGTTCTAGCTCAAGTAATAGAGGTGTACCCACAACATAGCAATCCAATTATAGCTTTCAGTCTTTGTTAACGGGCCTGCTGGAAAATATTCTAGCATATATTGGACCACATTAAAAGAAGAAAAATGAAACAATAGAATTAATGTGTCTATTATTTTTCAGTAAAACATTAAATCAAGTTTTTCAACTATAAATATTTACAATTCAATTAATTAGCATATGAACATACGACCTCTCATATAGTGAACATCATTTTAACTTCTAAACCAAAATCTGGTTGTTATTTATGTTCTTAATTTATGTTCGGTGCAGTGCTTTTCTTCCTTTCCGTGAGTGAACGAATAATTGATACGGGAGAGATATAAAGAGGAGAAGAGATTGAATGAGAATAAATGATAGAGTGAGAGAGAAGCTAGAGAGAAAAGCTATTCTTCCTTGGAGAATTTCATGAATAGAATGTCATCAGGATTCTGTTTACATTTGGAAAATTGAACAAATTGGACGAGAAAAGCTTTTCTTCTCTCTCTATTATTTATTCTTATTCGATATCTTCTCCTCTTTATATCTCTCCCGTATCTTTTATTCTTCCACTCACGGAAAGGAAGAAAAGCACTCCACCGATTTGTGTTAGAGTCTTGCATCTGCGCCCGGTGAAATCCGTAGATCGTGCACTTGGTACGAGAGAGAGAGAGAGAGAGGAAAAAAACCCAATGGTACGTCACAGCTTCTGAAATTTTTTCTTGGTATCTAAAGGTAAATTATCGCAGATTTGTTGCTCGTTTTACAAAAAAGGGACACCATTTGGGAGCAACTTGGAAGGTTTGATTTCATTACATTCCCAGCTTGATCTTTTCCATTTTTGCTAGGAGATAAACGCAAATATATATACCATTAATTGTGTAATTAAGAGTTCCGGCAGAATCAAAGAGTCACCAAATCACCACCCTTAATTAATCAGTTGCTTAAAGCTGATAAATATATATACAAGTGTGCTTCCCTGAACAATCTCTAGCTTAACAGATAAAGTGTGAATGAATGTAACACTGGTACGTATTGATCATCTTTTTGGAATTCATTAGCTTTGTTCTACAATTGTATGAATAACTTTAATTGGCAATATGTAATTTAGGAAAAGGATATATCCCGATTTTATGACTAATCACTAACCTTAAGTCCTAAACATAGTATTGCACACCCACTTACAATCTAGCAAGTACACCTTTTTTTATTATCAAGAATTAACTAATAATTAGAAACATTTTGCATGAAAATATAGGGAAGAGAAATGCACATACGGCTCGGTCCTTCTGGAGCTACTGGTGGTACATACTGGGACGATGGTTGTCATCAAAGAATAGAGAGTATCTTTGTTAGTTACGATAGCACTTATATCCGTTCAATCCAAACTGTTTATACAGATTTCAGTAACAACATTTTTATAGCACCGCAGCATGTTGGACCGTCTGCGTATGAAAACATATACTCCTACCATTTTGAAGCGGTAACTATTAATTTTATATATTTGTCTGTTTATTTTTGGGGGGATATTGTACATAAAATATCTGACACTATGTCTCACAACTTCCTGTTAGATTTTGCAATTTGCAGCCCTTGTGGCAAATTGCTCTATTAACTCTAAGGAAAAAAATAAAGAAAATAATACTTATCTTTTTTGTTGAGGAAATCCTTCAATCTTATCATAAATGTAAATTTGACGTATTAATTTTCCCCGAATTTAAAGGTCTGACATGTATATAGTAACATTTTGTGTGGTGCCAGTAGATTCCAATAAAAATAATTATATACACTTTTTTTTTTATATATATATATTTATGGTCAATTACAAGTGTACAACCCCAATCATTTAAATTAACATATGATCTATGGATTCAACTAACCTAAAGTATTATTTAAAATCAATCGATGTTATTTTCTCTGGTGCAAGAACCATGTCAGTAGTGTCTCTTTAATGTATAATTGATTTTTTTTTTTTTTTTTGCAGGTTCATCTTCCACCCGAAACTCCGATTACTCGAATAGATGGATACTACGACCAATATGGCCTTGCATGTCTGGAACTCAGCACAAACTATGGTAAGGTGTGTTCTTTCGGCACAAAAACTGGTTCTATTAGCTTCACCTACAAGGATCCGAGAGGGTTTACCGGTTTCCATGGACGCTACAACGACTATCGTCTCTTGGCTCTAGGCGTACATGTCAATATCTCTGCCACAAAATCTTAGAATCCATAGACTTCAAATGGAAATTGTTTCTCCATTTTTCTTTTCAATTTGGCACTACTTGTATAAATATAGTCATAATCCATCAGTAATATAATCTGCCATAATACAAACAACACTGTCTGTTATACTCAGCGAAGATCACATAGACCATGCACTGTTTACGGACACATTAATTTATAATGACCGATTCTTAGATGAGGTAATTGTCAACTTAAACAGTAATTAGATGACATTAGCTGGTTATGATCTGGTACAATGCAGTGGTTAATTTCAAATCAATACCATGCATACTGTTTTTGAGGATAATTATTGTTCTTGAAAAGAACCTATCAAATAATCATATGACTTGAGATAAAAGTATGGAACCATTTACCTGAACTAATTTGTCATGAATTTCCAGTTACCTGTCAATGTCATCTATTGGTACTGACATTAATTATGTTTTCACTGATTTTTTGTTTGATGTGTGTATTTGTTCTATCTGTGCTTCTGTTGTGGCATCAATTAAGCATTCCGTTTGTAACTTAGAATCGTAGATTACGGAAAATTTAATTAATTTACAAACAAGTTTGTGATCATATACGCTCAACCCAGTTATCAATTTCATGAACAGAATGTCATCAGGATTCTGTTTACATTTGGAAAATTGAACAAATTGGACGAGAAAAGCTTTTCTTCTCTCTCTATTATTTATTCTTATTCGATATCTTCTCCTCTTTATATCTCTCCCGTATCTTTTATTCTTCCACTCACGGAAAGGAAGAAAAGCACTCCACCGATTTGTGTTAGAGTCTTGCATCTGCGCCCGGTGAAATCCGTAGATCGTGCACTTGGTACGAGAGAGAGAGAGAGAGAGGAAAAAAACCCAATGGTACGTCACAGCTTCTGAAATTTTTTCTTGGTATCTAAAGGTAAATTATCGCAGATTTGTTGCTCGTTTTACAAAAAAGGGACACCATTTGGGAGCAACTTGGAAGGTTTGATTTCATTACATTCCCAGCTTGATCTTTTCCATTTTTGCTAGGAGATAAACGCAAATATATATACCATTAATTGTGTAATTAAGAGTTCCGGCAGAATCAAAGAGTCACCAAATCACCACCCTTAATTAATCAGTTGCTTAAAGCTGATAAATATATATACAAGTGTGCTTCCCTGAACAATCTCTAGCTTAACAGATAAAGTGTGAATGAATGTAACACTGGTACGTATTGATCATCTTTTTGGAATTCATTAGCTTTGTTCTACAATTGTATGAATAACTTTAATTGGCAATATGTAATTTAGGAAAAGGATATATCCCGATTTTATGACTAATCACTAACCTTAAGTCCTAAACATAGTATTGCACACCCACTTACAATCTAGCAAGTACACCTTTTTTTATTATCAAGAATTAACTAATAATTAGAAACATTTTGCATGAAAATATAGGGAAGAGAAATGCACATACGGCTCGGTCCTTCTGGAGCTACTGGTGGTACATACTGGGACGATGGTTGTCATCAAAGAATAGAGAGTATCTTTGTTAGTTACGATAGCACTTATATCCGTTCAATCCAAACTGTTTATACAGATTTCAGTAACAACATTTTTATAGCACCGCAGCATGTTGGACCGTCTGCGTATGAAAACATATACTCCTACCATTTTGAAGCGGTAACTATTAATTTTATATATTTGTCTGTTTATTTTTGGGGGGATATTGTACATAAAATATCTGACACTATGTCTCACAACTTCCTGTTAGATTTTGCAATTTGCAGCCCTTGTGGCAAATTGCTCTATTAACTCTAAGGAAAAAAATAAAGAAAATAATACTTATCTTTTTTGTTGAGGAAATCCTTCAATCTTATCATAAATGTAAATTTGACGTATTAATTTTCCCCGAATTTAAAGGTCTGACATGTATATAGTAACATTTTGTGTGGTGCCAGTAGATTCCAATAAAAATAATTATATACACTTTTTTTTTTATATATATATATTTATGGTCAATTACAAGTGTACAACCCCAATCATTTAAATTAACATATGATCTATGGATTCAACTAACCTAAAGTATTATTTAAAATCAATCGATGTTATTTTCTCTGGTGCAAGAACCATGTCAGTAGTGTCTCTTTAATGTATAATTGATTTTTTTTTTTTTTTTTGCAGGTTCATCTTCCACCCGAAACTCCGATTACTCGAATAGATGGATACTACGACCAATATGGCCTTGCATGTCTGGAACTCAGCACAAACTATGGTAAGGTGTGTTCTTTCGGCACAAAAACTGGTTCTATTAGCTTCACCTACAAGGATCCGAGAGGGTTTACCGGTTTCCATGGACGCTACAACGACTATCGTCTCTTGGCTCTAGGCGTACATGTCAATATCTCTGCCACAAAATCTTAGAATCCATAGACTTCAAATGGAAATTGTTTCTCCATTTTTCTTTTCAATTTGGCACTACTTGTATAAATATAGTCATAATCCATCAGTAATATAATCTGCCATAATACAAACAACACTGTCTGTTATACTCAGCGAAGATCACATAGACCATGCACTGTTTACGGACACATTAATTTATAATGACCGATTCTTAGATGAGGTAATTGTCAACTTAAACAGTAATTAGATGACATTAGCTGGTTATGATCTGGTACAATGCAGTGGTTAATTTCAAATCAATACCATGCATACTGTTTTTGAGGATAATTATTGTTCTTGAAAAGAACCTATCAAATAATCATATGACTTGAGATAAAAGTATGGAACCATTTACCTGAACTAATTTGTCATGAATTTCCAGTTACCTGTCAATGTCATCTATTGGTACTGACATTAATTATGTTTTCACTGATTTTTTGTTTGATGTGTGTATTTGTTCTATCTGTGCTTCTGTTGTGGCATCAATTAAGCATTCCGTTTGTAACTTAGAATCGTAGATTACGGAAAATTTAATTAATTTACAAACAAGTTTGTGATCATATACGCTCAACCCAGTTATCAATTTCATGAACAGAATGTCATCAGGATTCTGTTTACATTTGGAAAATTGAACAAATTGGAAGTGAATGTTGCTTTTTTTATTCCTCAGAAAAGCAACGATCCGTTTATTCAATTGCCAATTGCAAGAGCTTAAATAAAGGCAAATCCACACTTTTTCAAGGATCTTGCCTGATATTGCCAAGGTAACAGATATGTATATTTAAGCAACTATAATTTGACTTTGACGATTATATATTTAAGCAACTATAATTTTTATTTTTGAGGGGAAAAAAGGTCAAGCTGTTTTGTTAATTAATTTAAATTTAAGTTGAAATTTTTGAAAAAAAAAAATAGTTTCTCCACAGATAGCATAATACAAATTTAGAAATTAGAAGATTCACGTAATGATTTCTTGAAAGGTTGGAATAATAGTGGGCCCAGTTCTAGCCCAAATAATAGAGGTGTACCCACAACATAGCAATCCAATTATAGCATTCAGTCTTTGTTAACGGGCCTGCTGGAAAATATTCTAGCATATATTGGACCACATTAAAAGAAGCAATATGAAACAAGAATTAATGTCTATTTTTTTCAGTTAAACATTAAATCAAGTTTTTCAACTATAAATATTTACAATCCAATTAGCATATGAACATACGACCTCTCATATAGAGAACATTATTTTAACTTCTAAACCAAAATCTGTTCATAATTTATGTTCGGTGGAGTGTTTTTCTTCCTTTCCGTGAGTGGAAGAATTAATAAATGATATGAGAGAGATATAAAGAGGAGAAGAGATCGAAAGAGAATAAATGATAGAGAGAAGAGAAAAGCTTTTCTTCGTTGAAGAGCTTGAATTCGTATCCTCTGCATTAACTCAAAAAGGAATCATTATTCTCATTTTCTATCCAAGGAAGAAAAAACTTTTTTTCTTGTAGAGCTCAAATTAGTATCCTTTGCATTAACTCAAAAAGGAATCATTATTCTCATTTTCTCTCCAAGGAAGAAAAGCTTTTCTCTTCTCTCTCACTCTATCATTTATTCTCATTCAATCTCTTCTCCTCTTTATATCTCTCCCGTATCATTTATTCTTCCACTCACAGAAAGGAAGAAAAGCACTCCACCGATTTGTGTTAGAGTCTTGCATCTGCGCCCGGTGAAATCCGTAGATCGTGCACTTGGTACGAGAGAGAGAGAGAGAGAGGAAAAAAACCCAATGGTACGTCACAGCTTCTGAAGCTTTTTCTTGGTATCGAAAGGTAAGTTATCGCAGATTTGTTGCTCGTTTTACAAAAAAGGGACACCATTTGGGAGCAACTTGGAAGGTTTGATTTCATTACATTCCCAGCTTGATCTTTTCCATTTTTGCTAGGAGATCAACGCAAATATATATACCATTAATTGTGTAATTAAGAGTTCCGGCAGAATCAAAGAGTCACCTAATCACCACCCTTAATTAATCAGTTGCTTAAAGCTGATAAATATATATACAAGTGTGCTTACCTGAACAATCTCAAGCTTAACAGATAACGTGTGAATGAATGTAACACTGGTACGTATTGATCATCTTTTTGGAATTCATTAGTTTTCTTCTACAATTGTATGAATAACTTTAATTGGCAATATGTAATTTAGGAAAAGGATATATCCCGATTTTATGACTAATCACTAACCTTAAGTCCTTAACATAGTATTGCACACCCACTTACAATTTAGCAAGTACACCTTTTTTTATTATCAAGAATTAACTAATAATTAGAAACATTTTGCATGAAAATATAGGGAAGAGAAATGCACGTACGGCTCGGTCCTTGTGGAGTTACTGATGGTACATACTGGGACGATGGTTGTCATCAAAGAATAGAGAGTATCTTTGTTAGTTACGATAGCAGTAGTTCTATCCGTTCAATCCAAACTGTTTATAAAGATTTCAATAACAACATTTTTATAGCACCGCAACATGGACCGTCTGCGTATGAACAGACGTACTCCTACCATTTTGAAGCGGTAACTATTAATTTTATATATTTGTCTGTTTTTTTTGGGAGATATTGTACTTAAAATATCTGACACTATGTATTACAACTTCCTATTAGTTTTGCAATTTGCAGCCCTTGAGGCAAATTGCTCTATTAACTATGAGGAAAAAAATAAAGAAAATAATACTTATCTTTTTTGTTGAGGAAATCCTTCAATTTTATCATAAATGTAAATTTGACGTATTAATTTGCCCCGAATTTAAAGGTCTGATATGTATATAGCAACATTTTGTGTGGTGCCAGTAGATTCCAATAAAAAAAATTATATACACTTTTTTTTTTATATATATTTCTGGTCAATTACAAGTATACAACCCCAATCATTTAAATTAACATATGATCTATCGATTCAACTAACCTAAAGCATTATTTAAAATCAATCGATTTTTCTTTGGTGCAAGAACCATGCCAGTAGTGTCTCTTTAATGTATAATTGATTTTTTTTTTTTTTTTGCAGGTTCATCTTCCACCCGAAACTCTGATTACTCGAATAGATGGATACTACGACCAAAATGGCATTACATGTCTGGAACTCAACACAAACTATGGGAAGGTGTGTTCTTTCGGCACAAAAACCGGTTCTCTTAGCGTCATCTACAAGGATCCGAGAGGGTTTATCGGTTTCCACGGACGCTCCAACGAGTATCGTCTCATGGCTTTAGGAGTACATGTCAATATCTCTGCTACAAAATCTTAGAATCCATAGACTTCAAATGGAAATTGTTTCTCCATTTTTCTTTTCAATTTGGCACTGCTTGTATAAATATAGTCATAATCCATCAGTAATATAATCTGCCATAATACAAACAACACTGTCTGTTACACTCAGCGAAGATAACATAGACCATGCACTGTTTAAGGACACATTAATTTATAATGACCGACTCTTAGATGAGGTAATTGTCAACTTAAACAGTAATTAGCTGACATTAGCTGGTTCTGATCTGGCACAATGCAGTGGTTAATTTCAAATCAATACCAATGCATACTGTTTTTGAGGATAATTATTGTTCTTGAAAAGAACCTATCAAATAATAATATGACTTGAGATAAAAGTATGGAACCATTTACCTGAACTAATTTGTCATGAATTTCCAGTTACCCACTACAAGAAAATACGCCTTTACCGGCGTTAACCCAGCCAGCGCTAATAGAAAACGCCAGTATAGTGTGCGAAATTTTAATCGTTCAATATCAAACGCTGGCTTAAGTTTGGGTTAAAAAAAAAAAATCCGTGATCGATCTGCTCCAAATCGAGCGCCAGACCCCAAACACTCCCCTCTCTGCCTCCCGACCCAAACTTCCGCGCCTAGGGCTTTCCTCTCTGCTCTCCTCTTCGCCTCCACGCCTCCGCGCCTCGCCGCATCTTTTCTCCGCTCACCTTAGTATTCTCTGCCTCTCTTCTTCCACCTTAATACTGCCTCCTTTTTCTCTCAATCCGCGACGGCGGCGCGACTTCAGTTGGTGACCTCGCCGTTTCCTCTTCTCCACTTCGCCGCTACACACACTCTCTCTCTCTCTGGAACTCTGTCACTCAAGGCAACCTTACTACTGCATTTTTTTCTCTAGATCCGTGACGGCGGCGCGGCTTGGGCTGGTGACCTCGCCGTTCCCTCTTCTCCACTCCGCCGGTACTCTCTCTCTCTGGAACTCCGTCACTCAAGGCAAGTCTCCTCTCTCTCTCTGGAACTCCGTCACTCTGCAACTTGATTTTAACTGGGAATTTTGCAATTTGCAAGATTTTTGAACAAATTGAGAGAAATTTCAGAAACTGTAGAACAATAAAGTAATGGTGAAATTCAAGGAGAAAATTGAAAAATTAATTTTACACAAAACTCGTGTTTCTTCGACGGAATCCCTTTAGATCTAATATAACCCTTGCTTTGGAAAGATGAAGCACCGCAAGAGATTATCAGTACCTTTCTCGAAGAAGAAATTAAATGGAATTTGTATTTTATTCATTGATTTTCCTTGTGTGCAATTACACTGTAAACATTGATATTTTCAGTTGCTTAGAAATGCTTGAATTGTTGATGAAATGCTTGCTTGTTGAATAAGCTTGATTTGTTTGATATTTCTCTAGTGATTTCTGATTTGAACTTGGGCATTTGGTTGGTCAATCGAATTATCAGGTACTTCTCTTTACATTTCCTCTCGAATTATCAGCATTTTTTATTTTCTATTAGTTTTTATTTCTCCAAATCGTGATTGGGTGATCCAGATCTTAGTGGAACTTGTCTCTTCCATCGGTACTTCTCTCTTTCTCTCTTCCAGATCTTAGTGACAGCTTAGTTGGCACTACTCTTGGTTCACCGGAAGATATTTCCATTTGAGCCAAGTGTTCAAAATCTGAAAATCAAAGCATTAGATAATTCAGCCAGTACCAGTACTTTCATCAAATGGAGCTGCTGGTACTGGCTCAATGGAGAAGAGCTAGTGGCACATTTTGTGGGAAAAGAAGCTGCAATACTATTTGGCATGGGCTATGTCACAAACTTGGCACTAATTTCATGCCTTATTGGAAAGGTTTCTACTTAATACTTGATTTGCCACCATGTATTTTGGCTATTGATTACTGACTGGTAGTTCTATTTAATTTTTTTTTTTCAATGATTTAGGGTGGGCTCATAATCAGTGATAAATTGAACCATAATTCCATTGTCAATGGTGCCAGGGGATCTGGTGCCACAGTACGGGTTTTTCAGCATAATATTAAGTCTTTATTCTTACTTTTTGCATGAATTGATAGTTACTGAAAAGTAGTGAAAATGATAGATAGTCACTTTTGGCATAGTGACCTGTATTGCTGCATTTACCATTGACAAATATTAGAACAACAGGGAAACAATCTGCTAAGTTCTGTTAAGCCTTAATTAAACTTGATATTACATCTATCAATTGTCGATAAAAAAAATATATGCCAGAAACAAGAAATAGGGCTTTGAGAAAGTCACTGTGCTATTGACCTGCCTTTAAATATTGTAGTCTAGAAGGTGTTATCAGAATTGCAAGTTATAAAATAAACAAAGAAAACATTTTTTACATTGGCATTTTTCTTTTGTAAATTGTTTAGCACCTTAACATTTGGAGGAGGTGTTGAGAGAGCAAATAGCAGAGGGGCAACCACGGACCCACTGACCATGGAAGAAAATAATAGTAATTGTGGAGGGCATCTACAACATGGAAGGTGAATTGTGCAAACTCCCAGAAATCATTGTTGTTTGCAAGAAATATAAGGTTCTTTCCCATTCTCCTTTGTCCTTTGACTGTTCCTGTCTCCATTGGACTAATTTATTTTTGTTTTTTGGAATAGGCATATATACATACTTGGATGAGGCACATAGCATTGGTGCAGTGGGTCAATCGGGAAGGGGAGTATGCGAACTACTGGGCGTGGACCCTTCTGATGTGGACCTCATGATGGGTACTTTTACCAAATCCTTTGGGTCTTGTGGTGGTTACATTGCTGCCTCTAAGGTGTGTGCTTCAAATTAATCCTTATTATTTATATCATGTTATTGTCAGATCAAGAGGTATCAAATTAAACCAAATACCTGTCACAAAAGAAAAAAATTGTTCCTGTCAAATTTAAATATATTTTCATATTATCAAGCAATTTTTATCCAGCTATAAAGATATGATAAATATGTGCGACCATGAGATCAGTTACATAACAATCACAATGTAAAGGATATAAGGAAAGGATGTTTACAGATATACCTTTTAATGCTCAGGAAATAATTCAGTACCTGAAGTATTCATGTCCAGCACATCTGTATGCAACATCTATGTCACCGCCAGTTGTGCAACAAGCAATATCTGCAATTAAAGTCTTTTCTGATTTTATGAACACGTGTAATGAATAAAAATCAGGTGCACAAAAGCTTGCAAGAATAAGGGAAAATAGCAATTTCTTCAGATCAGAGCTACACAAAATGGGATTTGAGGTGCTGGGTGATAATGAATCACCTGTCATGCCTATTATGCTGTACAACCCTGCGAAAATTCCTGCGTTTTCTTGCGAATGCCTCCGGCAGAATGTTAGTTTCTTTAATTGACAAGTTTTGGAATCAGTTTTGTTGCCGTGCCAGTGAGGCCTTGTGCTGTTAATTTACTGCCTACTGGCAAGCGTTGATCCTTACTGGTCGAAGCTACAGATACCAATATCTACTATTAAGTAGTACTTTGTTTCTTTTTCCATTTTTGGTTAGACTTTTATTTATTATCATCAGCATCACTTGTTGTTTCAGGTGGCAGTGGTAACCGTTGCTTTTCCGGCTACTCCTCTTCTTTTGGCAAGGGCCAGGATATATATATGCATCTCTGCTTCGCACACCTGGGAAGACCTTATCGAAGCTCTTGAGGTCTGTTAGAGGAATTTCAGATTTTTTTCAACTATTAATCTTTACGAGCTAACATCTAGAATATCACATTTGAATATGAATTTGGAAGACTTCATTTTTTAACCCCCACCACCCACACGATGTCTCCAATTATCCTTCACCTTGAAAATTTTGAAATGTCTTATTTTGATCAAAGAGATCCGAAGTAAACTTGGTTATTCTCATCTCCAATTGTACTGAGTTCATTGGTTGCTTCTAGGTAGATCTGTCCATATAAGGTGTGAGTATAACTTGCCTAGTATCTGTCTGTGCTGTCTGATTTTACTAGCAAGGATTAGAACCAATATATACTGTCGAATCCGAAATGGGGACCAAATCTGGCTATGACTAACCAATTTCATCTGTACAATTGATTAGGGCCGTACCGAAATAAGCCTCCATAGTTGTTCTTCCCAATTAATCAATAAAGTGTCACTTACAATTGAGGTAAATTTTGTATTGATAAATTATTGCAGCACCGCTTGCATATGTAGATGGTAGGATATTCTTTTCTTTAATTTTGGAAATAGAAATTTTTGTTATTCTATATCTCAAAAGGAAAAATAATTAATCAAAGCCAGAATTTAACATGAACTCATCTCTTATTGCAGGTTATCAGCAAAGTTGGAGATCTTATTGGAGTCAAATATTTACCGGCTGAACCTCCTAAGCATTTGAATCAAACCACAACAAATTTGAGTAAATAAATTTAATTATGTTGGTTTTACTTTCTTTTTATTTTCAACAAGTGCTTAATGTAACTAAGTGATGTACTGCATTGATATGTGAAATGAAAGCCTAAGGGCATTTGTTGGCCAAAAAAAAAAAAAAAAAAAATTTTTTTTGATACTTTTGGCAGCGTTTTAGAAGCGCGGGAAAGCAAATTTTTTTTTAATATCAAGACTTTTGGCAGTGTTTCTGACACGCCAGTAAAGGTGGTTCCAAATGCCTGGAAAAACTGTAAACGCCGGGAATTCCTATATTCGGACGACGCTCTGAAACGCCGGGAAAGCATAGCCAAAGCGCCGGGAAAAACTGTAAATGCCGGGAATTCCTATATTCGGACGGCGCTCAGAAAACGCCGGGAAAACATAGACAAAGCTCTGGGAAAGACCTTTTCCGACACTTGTATTTCCGGCATTTAGAGAAGTGCCGGGAAAGGTCAATGGTGGCGTTTTTATACCCTTTTAGTGGCGTTTGTAAGCGCCGGTAAATGCATGTTTTCTTGTAGTGACCTGTCATCTATTGGTACTGACATTAATTATGTTCACTGATTTTTTGTTTGATGTGTGTATTTGTTCTGTCTGTGCTTCTGTTGTGGCATCAAGCATTCCGTTTGTAACTTAGAATCGTAGATTACAGAAAATGTAATTAATTTACAAACAAGTTTGTGGTCATATATGCTCAACCCAGTTATCAATTTCATGAACAAAATGTCATCAGGATTCTGTTTACATTTGGAAAATTGAACAAATTGGAAGTGAATGTTATTTTTTTTTCCTCAGAAAAGCAACAATCCGTTTATTATTGCATATAAACTAAGAAAGCCCTCCTGATTTCAAGTTCAATCTTTATCTCAACCCCCTCCACAGTTAGAACCGTGACAGTGTTTCTTGTTGCTCTAGCCGAAGCAAATGAGTGAAAGAATCTAGTGTTGTTGTCTCCATTTTTAAGCCAATTCCATTTTGCCCTTTGCTTCCACTTAGTTTCCGAGTCGATCGCAAGGTCATAGGCCCATTGTCTGACATTTTGTCTAAACCGGAATTCCCTCGAATCAAAATTTCTTTTTCCTCAATACAATGAAAGAAGAGAAATACCTTCTTACAATACTGTTAACTGCTCCTCCATCTTAGCAAATCTGTCCCTGTGCCACCTTCCCATAACTACCAGCAGACTCGCTGTTTTGTCGTTGAAGGAAGCATGAGTGTCGGCTAAAGTAGGTTGCTGCCCCCATAATTTGTTCACCACCTGATGCATCTCGGAGTGTCTAAGCCAAAAAAGTTCCATCTTTGGCTGTCTCTTGGTGTGCAATCGACGTTTGCAAGATAGCACCAGTGGAACGTGGTCCGATATCATCATCTCTTGAACATGCAGTGTGATAATCAGAAAGATCGCATTCCACTCAGGCGAAATGAAACATCTATCAAGCTTTGAAAAGACCGGTTTGGTTCTCTTGCTACACCAAGTATAAGAGCGGTTCTTGAGAGGTACATCTATCAGTTGAAGCCCACTTATTAACTCATTGAAAAGGTCCATGAGGTTATTTGCTCGAGTTCCTCCAGACCTATCAACCATCCATCGGACTAAGTTGAAGTCCCCCGGTAAAATCCATTTGGTGTTAACAAGTTTGGCCACCTTTCCTAGATCAATCAAAAATTCAGATTTTAAAGCATCCTCACTAGGTCCATAAGCATTAGTTACTGTGAAGGTCTCACCCAAACTATTTTGCTTGAGGACCACTGTGCACGTGTGTCTTGTAGACCACAAGTTAACCCTCGTGTAATTCTTTCGCCACGTGATTATACACCCACCCGAATGATCAATAGCATCAATAACAACACAATTCTTCTAAAAAAAAGTTGGTAAAAAACTCGAAAAATAAGCCAAATTGAATTCATTTAATTTGGATTCTTGCAAGCACACTACACAACGGGAATGCCTAATCACATTCCGAACTCCATTGCACTTTTGTAAACCCCTTAACCCTGTTGTGTTCCAAGATAGAAATTTTGTTTGTTTCATAGATAAACCAAATACACCTTCTGCTTCAGAAAAAAAAAAAAAACAGAGAACTGACCAATCAGTCTCGTACTCATCACTAGAAAATGAGTTGGTACATACCCTTTCGCAGGGCGCTTCATTGGAATTTGCCTCAGATCACGTGAGCAGTTACCTTTGGTTTTGGCCTTTACTGAGGCATGCGCCTTTCCTTTTTCGGACCTTGTGTTCCACATAGTACGTGACTGTACGGAATACGTTCGGAGATCATCCAAATTAAAAATAAAAATAACGAACGCTGGGAGCCTTAACTTTTCTGTTATAATGCCAGAAAAATAAAAATAATAATAAAGAACAAAAGACCGCAATTAATAATCAGTAACAAAAATTATTGAAAGTTAAGTGAACTGTTAGGCATAGAAGACAACAACCTTTCTAGCTCTTCTCAGGGTCCTTTTTTTGCATTAGTCATTAATCAAAGTTAGTAACTAAATATAAACGATTCCATATATAAATTCTGATTTATTTAATTTTTCTTTTCCAGACTTCTCTATAGCTAGCAGAGAAAATAGTGCAAGAAGGGACTCTGTGTCTGTGGTGTCGATTTGCTTGAAGATATCGGTTCAGAGCAACGCTTTCTAGGTGGTCTTAAGCAAAAATGAAGCAGGTTAGTTACATAAGATGGAGTAGGGACTAGGGAGGGCACTGTGACAGATGTGACATTTTCATGCGATGATGAGTAAAATCCATTGCAGTGAACTTCCTGATCTGCTGTCACGACGTTGATGTACTTTACATGAGATAGCTACAAAATGTATAGTTTTTGACAGCTGTTTGATTTTGATTGCTGGATGTAATACCTTTCATAGCTCCTATCAAGTTCATCAAAACAAAAACAAAAAATGTTGTACGTGCATGTTCGATGCGGTGCATGCATGCTTGGTACGTGTATCATAACAATAGATTGTATTATGCTCGCAATAGAATAATGTCATGTTATATATAATGTTCTTATTTTATTAAAGAACTCTGTGACTAGTTCATTCCACTGTACTAATATCCTCTTACACTGGTGGACATTTCAAAAGAGAAAAAAAGTAACAATTTTCTCTAAAGTAACTCAAAAGTTGACTTTGGATCTAGACGTCCATGTCAAAATTGGATAAAATTTACCAAGTCCCCTATTGAGAAGGTCTAGATCCAAATTCAAACTTTAAGTTACTTAATTTAGAGGAAAGTGACTTTTTGGTTTCAAGGAGAAAGGAAAAAGGAGTTACCTATTTAAGGAGGTGGCTAAATGTCTTGTTTTGTGTAAATATATAAATATCGAATTAGCACAGGTTGTACAAATGAAAGATGGATGTTAAATTCATTTTTGTATAATTACTGGAAGAGCAATGAGAGGATGGCTTTCACATGCAGTCTCACCGGTGATGGGTTGAAAATTTGGATCATAATTCATGATCATAAATCTCAACAGTTGCTCCACTTATTCGTGGAAATAGACTTTTGACAACACCCTGTTGAATTAGAAACAAGGCCTTGGCATCCACACTTCAAACACCTTGCAGGCACAGGTTATTGCCACACTTTATCGCGTGAGTAAGCCAAGATTCTTTAATTTTTCTATTGGTAACATGGTGTTCTCAGCCTGGAAGTTACTAGAAGCTAGTGAAAGTATATCAGAAAATGAAAAATATAATTTTCCATTTACAAGGGTAGATTGGGCGGGAAAATTATAATTTCTTTTGTTTTGTTTCAGTCAATCATATTTTGTTAAACTATATGAATGACAAACTTTGGTTTGATTCATGGATTACAAGTAAACTAAATTATTGCTTTGTATATATCAAAATAAAAGTTATCGTACGATATTCGTGGATTACTAGATATACACCTCTGGGAGCGATATTTATTTTTCTGGGAGCAATGTCGGAAAAACACCTCTAGTGTTCATGTAATATATTAATTGTCCAGTTTTGCCACCCTCTCTCTTAACATGCACGTACATATATTAAGGTAACAATTTATATCCAAAACAACAAATTAAATAAAATACATAAGGAGATAAAAAGAATACTAATCCCAGATAAATTTCCCATTAATTTATTAGTTGCTAACAGAAGTTATAGTAAACCAACATTGCACGCACTATAAGAAAAATATAATCTATATATAATATTATCTTACAAAATATGGGATTTTTTGTTGTTGCATTTCTCACTTTCTACTACTACACATGATGTTTGGTCTCAAGCAGCTTTTCCTATCTACAGATCTACTACACATGACGTTTAATCACTTTCTGATGCCTAGCATCTAAGGGTCCAGATGGACTTAACCTTGGATTCCTAACTTGGCAATATGCAATTGGTTATGGGGCTGTACTTTGGTTATATCAGTAAAGAATGTTAATTTCTTGTAGATTTTTATGTTGTTTATAGTGTCTAAAAATAATCTTATTCTGTTGTAGGGACCTTATTGTTTTTTGCACTGCTTGGTTTCGGTGGAGTGCTTTTCTTCCTTTCCGTGAGTGGAAGAATAAATGATATGGAAGAGATATAAAGAGGAGAAGAGATCGAATGAGAATAAATGATAGAGAGAGAGAAGAGAAAAGCTTTTCTTCCTTGGAGAGCTTGAATTCGTATCCTCTGCATTAACTCAAAAAGGAATCTTTTGAGTTAATACATCAGGACCGTCCGATCAGCTTCAAGATTCTTGCGAATTAGATCCGCACAAATATTAAAGACCCCCTATGTTATAGGTATAGACCGGATGAGCTTTGTTTACAATCAAACGGGCCATATTCATTAACATTCTCTTTTGAGTTAATGCAGAAGATGCGGGTTCGGAGTGCTTTTCTCTCTCTCTCTCTCTCATTTATTCTCATTCAATCTCTTCTCTATCATTTATTATCATTCCGTGGAGTGATTCTCTCTCTCTCTCTCTCTATCATTTATTCTCATTCAATCTCTTCTCCTCTTTATATCTCTCCCATGCCACTTATTCTTCCACTCACGGAAAGGAAGAAAAGCACTCCACCGAATATAAATTACGAACATAATTAGAGACTTTGTAAATAACTACTCTTTTTTTTATAAATATATCTGTTGCTCGGTAATTGCCGACAACCTACAAAAAAAAAAAAAATTCTTCAACGTAGTTAAGTTTTATTCAATTGCCAATTGCAAGAGCTTAAATAAAGGCAAATTCACACTTTTTCAAGGACCTTGCCTGATGCTGCCAAGGTAAGAGATATGTATTTCAATCTTACGATTTGACTTTGACAATTATATATATAAGCAACTATAATTTTTATTTTTGAGGGAAAAGAAGGTCAAGCTATTATGTTAATTAATTTAAATTGAAATTGAAATTTTTGAGAAAAAAAAAAAAGTTTCTCCGCAGAGAGCATAATACAAATTTAGAAATTAGAAGATTCACATAATGTACCGAGGGATTAATGATTTGATGAAAGGTTGGAATAATAGTGGGCCCAGCTCTAGCCCAAATAATAGAGGTGTACCCACAACATAGCAATCCAATTATAGCTTTCAGTCTTTGTTAACGGGCCTGCTGGAAAATATTCTAGCATATATTGGACCACATTAAAAGAAGCAAAATGAAACAATAGAATTAATGTGTCTATTATTTTTCAGTTAAACATTAAATCAAGTTTTTCAACTATAAATATTTACAATCCAATTAGCATATGAACATACGACCTCCCATATAGTGAACATTATTTTAACTTCTAAACCAAAATTTGGTTGTTATTTATGTTTGTAATTTATGTTCGGTGGAGTGCTTCTCTCTCTCTCATTTATTCTTATTTGATCTCTTCTCCTCTTTATGGGTACGATTGGATGACACAGGAATAGCGTTAACCCAGGAATAGCTGCTATTCCTGGCGAGCTATTCTCAACAAAGCACGTTTAGATGAAAAAAAATGCTATTCTCAACAAAGGAATAGCTCGGGTTAGCAGCTATTCCGAACCCAAGAATAGTTGCTATTCCGAGCTGTCACACCCCGACAATAGGGCCGACAACCCGCCGCGCTCATCAGCGCAAGGCGACTAAATTATCATGCACAATCTTATAAATATATATACATACACTACCAATGACATAGACAAGAGCCACGATACCTGTAAAAACTTAGTGGCATGTCCCGCAGTCTTCTAGTTCGATATCTCATGCATGTTCATGTCTTGCGCTTGGTACTTGGAACCCACCGAAGTGGAAAAATGTGAGAGATTGAAAATATTCCAGTGCAGTATTCAGTTCCAGTCGAGTTATTCTAAGATCCAACCAACGGAAACTAAATCAACATTGAGCACAAGTAAAATAAATCCACAATGATAATGTAAATCAAAGAAACAACTTGCAAAAATTAAAATCAAAATAGTAGCATGTAATCTGTTCATGAAGGAAATATGCAATTGTCTCATTTTCTTAAAGTAACCATAAGTTTCCAAAGTGTAATTCTCACATATCCAATAGCATGATAAGAAATTTCCAACATCCATGAAATGGTAACAAGCGACATCACATGCAAGCTAAATATGGCGCCTACATAGCCTAGCTATGCGCTATCCGAATATGGCGCCTACACAGCCCAGCTATGCGCTACCCGAATATGGCGCCTACACAACCCAGCTATGCGCTACCCGAATACGGCGCCTACACAGCCCTGCTATGCGCTACCTGAATATTTCATGATTCAATTCAATTGCTTCCAATAACATTATACCAAAATTTCAGAAAACATGGTGATCTCTCATATGCAACATTATGCATTATTGTTTGAGAAATATAGTCATTTATTCATATCAAACTATTCTAAATAATAACAAGCATTTATAGTTCGACTAACAAACAAGAGATCAACAAGCATCAAACAATAAATTAGCAACCAAGGAAACCGACACATGATTCAATTAAAGTTAAACCAATTAATTGAAATCATACCATGGTCTAATCTTAGAAATTAATATGAAAATCATTCAATACCATACTTGAGGTTTATGCAAACTTGTCTAAAGTAACCATACACACCGATTTGGTTAACAATTCATTACTAGAACAATCAATACAAGGTCCACTAATTTCTAATGCAGTCCATTTATATAAAATCTATAGTTGAAGTCATGCAAATACTTTGTTTGTACCGAATTCATGGTTAAGATTATGTCTTGCACCATACATATACTAATTTCAGAAATTATAACAAGAACATGCGATCATCAATTGTTTCTTATATTATGTCATATATGTATGCCATTCAAAGACAAATTATCATTATTAAAGAATTTATCTCTACATACTAGCAATCAAGCAAACAATAGCAATTAGATCTCAATCAAGCAACTTGCAACATAAACAAGCAAAGAAACTCACAAGAAAATAGAAACAATAAAATATGTTGGAAGAATCTGAGAATAACTCGAAATCCGCACCTTGGCAATGTCAAGATGATCTGTTCGCGGTGTCGTTGCAACACAGATTCGTCAGACACTTCTGTTGGATCCAAATATGCAGAGTCTCCACTCGATTCAAGTCACATGATGATAAAAGAGAGCGAGAAACAACTTGACAAGCTTCGGCAACCAATCGAACATCTGCTCCGTCTTACTTAGGCCTTCACGTCCACTGCACAATACCTCTCGATGTCAACAAGGACCACCTCCTTCTCCTCCTTTATCTCCTCTCTTTTCCTTCTTTTATTCTCCCTATGTTTCTATTTTGTATTTCCGATATTTTCAATGTGGTATGGACTTATTCCGAAAATCCCCTTCAAAAGCTCGGTGGAGTAAATTAATAGAGATCATTAAGTGATTCCCTCTCCTCAAAATATAAAGCGGTTGTACCACTTTATTTCTGATATTTTATTTTTGTTTTCAAATTTTGTAAGTAAATTTTCAGCCAAGAGAATATTTGTGGTGTTAGGTAGGTCAAAAGCACTTGACAGGTGTCACCTTGCAAACTTGACACAAAATGAAATTCCATTTATATATTCTGTTAAAAGATTGAACTTGCATGTACAAAACCTATATACTTGTTTAAAGAATTAACTTTGATAAATAAATTATTAAGTATCTAATTCATATATTGTTAAATAAATTAATTTTAAAATATTCCTGGACTAAATTAAACCTATCTATTTACTTACAACCGTACAATCAAATAACTATAAAATAAGTCTTAATTTTAATTCACAAAAATTAGAGATAACTCTCAACATATTATGACTATGTTATAATATATCTTCAATTGTGGGTTTCACTTTAAGTCAAATAAAATATCCACGTATTCAAAGATAGAGTTGCTTATAATTTTAAGTTGAATAAAATTTTCATGTATTCAAAAATTGATCTGCTACACGAGCTATTCCTTGATTCATCCAAACGTACCCTATATCTCTCTCCCATATCATTTATTCTTCGGTGGAGTTCTCTCTCTCTCTCTCTATCATTTTGCCTTATTCTTATTCGATCTTTTCTCCTCTTTGTCTCTGTCCTGTATCATTTATTCTTTGGTGGAGTGCTTTTCTCTCTCTCTATCATTTATTCTTATTCGATCTCTTCTCTTTATATCTCTCCCGTATCATTCATTCTTCCACTCACGGAAAGGAAGAAAAGCACTCGACCGATTTGTGTTAGAGTCTTGCATCTGCGCCCGGTAAAATCCGTAGATTGTGCACTTGGTACAAGAGAGAGAGGAAAAAAAACCCAATGGTACGTCATAGCTTCTGAAGCTTTTTCTTGGTATCTAAAGGTAAGTTATCACAGATTTTGTTACTCGTTTTACAAAAAAGGGACACCATTTGGGAGCAACTTGGAAGGTTTGATTTCATTACATTCCCAGCTTGATCTTTTCCATTTCTGCTAAGAGATCAACGCAAATATATATGCCATTAATTGTGTAATTAAGAGTTCCGGCA
Organism: Carex rostrata; assembly: GCA_964058875.1. NCBI lineage: Eukaryota > Viridiplantae > Streptophyta > Magnoliopsida > Poales > Cyperaceae > Carex > Carex rostrata. The sequence goes on from CAXKVT010000134.1 coordinate 529,547, forward strand.
GAACCAAAGAGTCACCTAATTAATCACCACCATTAATTAATCAGTTGCTTAAAGCTGATAAATATATATACAAGTGTGCTTCCCTGAACAATCTCTAGCTTAACAGATAACGTGTGAATGAATGTAACACTGGTACGTATTGATCATCTTTTTGGAATTCATTAGTTTTGTTCTACAATTGTATGAATAACTTTAATTGGCAATATGTAATTTAGGAAAAGGATATATCCCGATTTTTGGACTAATCACTAACCTTAAGTCCTTAACATAGTATATTGCACACCCACTTAAAATTTAGCAAGCACACCTTTTTTTATTATCAAGAATTAACTAATAATTATAAACATTTTGCATGAAAATATAGGGAAGAGAAATGCACATACAACTCGGTCCTTGTGGACTTACTGAAGGTACAAACTGGGACGATGGTTGTCATCAAAGAATAGAGAGTATCTTTGTTAGTTACTCGAGCAATCATATTCATGCAATCCAAACTGTTTATAAAGATTTCAGTAACAACATTTTTATAGCACCGCCACATGGATCGTCTATGTTCTCCTACACTTTTGAAGTGGTAACTATTAATTTTATATATTTTTGTCAAATATCTAATGTTCGTTTAACTTTTATTCTTATCTACTTAAGTTCGTTTTTTTTTTTATTGTTGGGGGGGGGGTCTCTTTTTTTTGGGGGGGATATCGTACATAAAATGTCTGACACTATGTCTCACAACTTCCTGTTAGATTTTGCAATTTGCAGCCCTTGAGGCAAATTGCTCTATTAACTCTGTGGAAAAAAATAAAGAAAATCATACTTATCTTTTTTGTTGAGGAAATCCTTCAATCTTATCATAAATGTAAATTTGACGTATTAATTTGCACCGAATTTAAAGGTCTGACATATATATAGAAATATTTTGTGTGGTGCCAGTAGATTCCAATAAAAAAATTTATATACATTTTTTTTATATATATATTTATGGTCAATTACAAGTATACAACCCCAATTATTTAAATTAACCTATGATCTATAGATTCAACTAACCTAAATTATTATTTAAAATCAATCGACTTTATTTTATCTGGTGCAAGAAACATGCCAGTAGTGTCTCCTTAATGTATAATTGATTTTTTTTTTGCAGGTTAATGTTCCACCCGAAACTCCGATTACTCGAATAGAGGGAAACATCGACACAGTTGGCATTAAATGTCTGGAACTCAGCACAGACAACGGCAAGATGTGTTCTTTCGGCACAAAAACTGGCTCTCCCTTCATCTACAAGGCTCCGAGAGGGTTTACCGGTTTCCACGGACGCTCCAGCGGTTATTGTCTCAAGGCTCTAGGAGTATATGTCAATATATAGCTCTGCCACAAAATCTTAGAATCCCATAGACTTTAAATGGAAATTGTTTCTCCATTTTTCTTTTCAATTTGGCACTGCTAGTATAAATATAGTCATAATCCATTAGTAATATAATCTGCCATAATACAAACAACACTGTCTGTTACACTCAGCGAAGATTACAAAGACCATGCACTGTTTGCGGACACATTAATTTATAATAACCAATTCTTAGATGAGGTAATTGTCAACTTAAACAGTAATTAGATAACATTAGCTGGTTCTGATCTCGTACAATGTAGTGGTTAATTTCAAATCAATACCATGCATACTGTTTTTGAGGATAATTATTGTTCTTGAAAAGAACCTATCAAATAATAATATGACTTGAGATAAAAGTATGGAACCATTTGTTGTTCGAGCAATAATCTTTTTCGTCTATTTGACTAATTTGCAAAATATACAATTATTAAATTTTACGATTTCTTCTATTTTAGAATTATGTAGATTCAAGCCGAATTGGAATTGCAATGTAGAATGCTTCAATTGAAAAAATCATGAAGATATTTATCAAGAATTTAATTTGTAATATTTTAAAGTTGGTAAAGTATTTTTGATGTTGTTTCAACAGGATAAAAACGTTGGTAACGTTTGTAAAACGTTGGTAACGTTTGTAAAACGTTGGTAACGTTTGTAAAACGTTATAACGATTATATCTTAAGAAAACGCTATGAAACAACTCGATCAAAGTCAAAAAAATATCAAAAACTTTGCTGTAACATTTTAAAAAGTTATAACGTTTTAATTAATTTCCACACTTCAGAAATTCCTGATTTTGATCAAGTTTTTACAGTGCAAAACGTTATGTAACGTTTTACAAACGTTGTAACATTTTACTGAGCTTTCAGACAATTTGAAAACCTAAAATTGCAAAAGAAAAACGTTGTAACGTTTTAGCTCAATTAGCTCATTTTTGAGCTGACTCAATAAATAGGGGATTGGGGTCTCTTCCCCACTTCAACCTAGCCGTCTCTAATTGCAAAAGAGGCGATTTTCTGTGAGCTTGGTTCCACCATTGTTGATTGAGCTTAAAACTTCAATATCTCTCAAACAACCTCAAATCTAATTCACTAATCTCAAGTTAGATTAGGTTAGAGTGATCTATTGAGTGTTTCTCTTATGCATCTAGACTTTGAGACTTCGTTCTCACCTCGAGTAGCTCGTGTTACTTCCCTTGGTTGTAAGGGCTCCCCGGTGCTCATCTCAAGTAGCTTGTGCGACTTCCCTTGGTTGCACTACTACAGAATAAGTGATTATACACGGACATAAACAAGCGAGCTACACGGATTTCCCGCCGCGTAGGCTGTCACGGTTTAGAAATCCTTGTATATATACACACGGATATTTACCGCGTACAATTACTGAATAGCTACACGGATTATTACATACACAGCCGTTTACAAATACTTGATACTGGCGCTCTCCATAACCGAGCTTCACGGATTATTACATAAAAAACCGTGTACAATTATATTTCTACACGGTTATTTATCTAAATATCCGTGTAGCTCTCTTATTTTTTAATATTTTTTTAATATTGAATGATCTTTCTACACGGATGTATAATTAAATATCCGTGTAGCTCTCTTATTTTTTAATATTTTTTTAATATTGAATGATCTTTCTACACGGATGTATAATTAAATATCCGTGTAGCTCTCTTATTTTTTAATATTTTTTTAATATATAATTTTATGTATTAATTTTCTTCTTTATTTTTTTAATGTGGAAACACCTTTCTACACGGATGTATAATGAAATATCCGTGTAGCTCTCTTATTTTGTAATATTTTTTTAATATTGAATGATCTTTCTACACGGATGTATAATTAAATATCCGTGTAGCTCTCTTATTTTTTAATATATTTTTTAATGTATAATTTTATGTATTAATTTTCTTCTTTATTTTTTTATTGTGGAAACACCTTTCTACACGGATGTATAATTAAATATCCGTGTACCTCTCTTATTTTTTAATATTTTTTAATATTGAATGACCTTTCTACACGGATGTATAATTAAATATCCGTGTAGCTCTCTTATTTTTTAATATTTTTTTAATATATAATTTTATGTATTAATTTTCTTTTTTTTTTTTAAATTGGAAAAACCTTTCTACACGGATAAATTTTAAAATGTCCGTGTATAATTGAACTACTGTTTTTTTTTTAAAATTTGCTTTTTTTGGCTCGCCTCCAATTTTGCCAGCCATTTAAAATCAGATCAATTCCAGAACAGAGAATTTCCAAGATAAGAATACCAAAACCCCTAAATTTTCGAAATTTCCAAATTATATCAAAAATTAATACAAAATTCTTGTACACTAAATTATACAAAGATCATACAAATCCATATTCTGGTTTACAAAATTGTTTTATAAAAAAATCTGCCCACATACATCTAAACTGATCTAACTGCTACTTGGAGTAACTCTTTGACTCTGGTGAATACTACAAAAAAATTCAAAACATGCAAGTTACAAAAATATGGCAACTACATCTCTGTTTTGCTTTATAGAAATAAATTATTGCAATTATAACAATGCAACTAATAAAACAAGTTTAGAGGAAATCAATATTAATTGTATGGACAAGTCAAGGCAAAACATATGAATTACATATCGGATATGCTGGCCATTTGAATTGTATTCTCTCAACAAAGTGAAACATAAAAATCATCGTGTAATAACCGCATTCCCAACCGCCAATCTGTTGCGGGCACTGAAATTTATATTCAGCAGCCTATGTCAGAATGACAATAAATTTTTGAACCCAAAAATATGAAATTATAAAATTATAGTGTGCTCACCTCCAACCACCTCCCATTCATTTTATTTCTGCTCTTACCCGTGCTTTGCACACCACCCTCTTTAACATATTGCAGAAAAGCCCTTACAAAATTGAGTGACTGTAATTAGCAATTCCACAATTATAAAAAAAAAATCAAACCAAGTGATATTTAGATAACTTACTTAATTATAACAGGCATGACTCTTTTGGACTGCTGAGTGGTGATGGATTTGTCGGGCCGGCTTGAATCCATGACATAAATCGTATTTTCAAGTGGCACAATCACCAACAAACACCAGTGGGAGCTGTGGGGGGAGAAGAATTGTAGTACTTTAGCATAAAATTAGTGACATATATATTTCAGCATGTAATGGTGACACAAGTGTTTGCTATAGTTCATTGTGTAATTGTTTAACTGAAAATATAAACAATTAAGGGTTACAAGTAACCTACCTTTGGTGGTATGGCAGGAGAAGAAATTTCTTTTGATCCCCACGAGCATGATGCATCGCTTTACGCAAGTAGTCGACACAATCATCCTCATACCATTCCAACATGTTTCCATTAATTCTGCCGGGGTCCAAAAGTGCACACAAGTTCACCTTACCTTTCGATGCGGTCCCACGGCATTTCTGGACTAGGAACCTGAAAAATCATCATTTTACATTAGAGTATATATTTGAGTGCTATACACATGATATAAATAATTGATTGGTCACTAACATGAGGAAAACGGTGATGACTCCCACATCGAGCCATTTATCGCTTGACGAGGCGCCCTGTAGAAAGTCGTTGAATTCTGTGAAAGGCAGCACGACTTCCCTGCCATCGTGTAGAAACATACCGGGGGGGACACTGAAGGTAACAGCCGTCATGTCCTTGGGTGCCTTGATCAAGTGGGCGTGGAGAGTCTGCAACTGACCAGGCAAACGGCTAACCTCTTCTGCTGTGAGCCCCGTACGGTCTAGTGGCGCATCCACTGGCGCATCAGGCACTTCTGGCGCAACAGACACCAAGTATAATTCCATGTCCCGTACCGGTGACAACGCTTCATCTTCATTGATTGTTTCACCTCTTCGTGTCTGTATCAAATTTTGTATATGTCTTTTTCAAGTATTTGAAAAGAATGATTTGAATAAGATATCCTATTGTATTTGGAGTTTACGTACATTGTCCAAAATAATTTGATTTTTCGGCCATTGGACTGTCGAATAGCGGGCATCATCAAGCACCACCATTTCATCGACAGGGACAGGAAGAGGTATTCTCACAGCCCAATCCTGCGTGATCTTCTCAATCGCTACGCGGAGATAGTTGGGCCTCAACTGATCACCGGCTGCAGGAGGATATACAATGCCCTTAGCAATGGTCAGAGGAGTAGTACCGAAATACATGACGAGGTTGCATGCTGTGGCCTCCTGCAATAATTATCAGCAATTAGTTGTCTTTAGAATGAAATAATATTGTCTAGCGAATTAACCACGAGAATCAACAATACCTTTCGATTATGAACAAGTAGTGGTTACCTTTAGATTGTCCAAGCCGCCTATCACTTCGGTCCCGGATGCCTGACTGCTTCGCCGAACTCCCGGAGAAACGGGAGGTCGGTCCTCGGATGGCTGCCTAATTTGGTGCATTTGGTTCACCATCCTTGATTCCAGCTCAGCCAGCTTCTGGTTGTACTCCATTGAAAGCTCCTCGCGTACCTCCTGGCGCACCTGTGCCAACATTGATTCCATCTCGTCTTTGTTGACCTTGGCACGAGGTCTTCTCTGGGGTTTTGCTCCATTGAATTCCTCCTTCCAGCCCGTGTAGACCCCTCTGCCCCTAACTCGACCGGTGTGTTCTGGATTCGGGAGCGCCAAGGACAAGGAATCTTCTTGTCTTGCGACAGTCCGGGTACCAGAATTGACCTCCTCCTCCACCTCCAACTGTTAATTAAAAAATTGGTTATAACAAAACACTAAGTAATGTACACAGAGTTATGATTTTGTTTGAATGACACAGTTATAACAAAAGGCTCTTACCATTTTATGAGCAACGGGCTCCACGTCTTTTGGGAGTACTATCCGCCCCTCAACGGTTACCTCAGATCTTCCCATGAGCCAATCTTGGCCCCTAGGATTTTTGATCTTAACCACGGGTGAGTTAGACTGTTGGTTTTGCAAAAGAACTTTTGCCCATTCTTTCGACTTACCCTCGTAACCACCCGACCCTAATTTGTGCGGGTACTTGTTCATTTTGGCGATTTTCCTGCCCTTCTCACTTTTTTTCTTCGAACATCAAAGTAAATCCATTACTTAAGGAAGATGAGTACAGATTGAGAAAGAACAAAAACTAAGAGCATCTCCAATCCAGCAATTGAAATTAATTGCTAAATTAGCAATTATGAAATTAATTCCAACAATTGCTAAATAAGCAATAGCCGTACAACCCAGCAATTACAGAAACAATTGACGCATCAGCATAAGCAATCCATAAGCAATCACTGTTGGAGATGCTCTAATGAGTTACCTAAATTTACATACCTTGAATTCTTATGTTTTCTTCAAAGCTTGGAACTCCTCCCACACCTCTTGTGTCAGCCAAGGATACACTGGCAACGGATCTTTCCCTTGATCCATGTAAACTGTTTTCAACCTGCTCTTGAATTGCTTCCAAGCTTCATTCATTATCTTCAAAGACACTCCCTTTATCTTGTCTTTTGGGTCGTCCACGATGTTCCACTGGTCCTGATTGACAACGAAACTACTGCATGTAAGTTCATCTACTCCAAAAAAAAAAAAAAAAAGAATTGTTAGGTACTTTACCTTCACAATGTTCCACCATTGGTCCTTGTCCTTCTTTTGATCAAACTGATCCCAGCGCTCAACCAGGATAGATGCATGTTTCTTCACCGTGGAGGCACAAAAATTTGAGTACTTTGCCCGATTATCACCCTTCGCACAGTCGTTCTTGTGGAATTCGATTGGCAATATTTCCTTCTGCTCAGTGATCTTCTTGCACATTGTCAGACCTCTTTTCCTTTTTCCAGGCCGAGCCTGCGAGACCTCTTCTTCCATGACAGCTACATTCTCTACATTATCCTCACCTAAATGTGTCATCGTTCTTTCTACAATCTACCGAGCGAGCGAGAGGAGCTTAGAGGTTCACCAACTACAGGAGGACAGAGCGAAACACCAACAGTGGCAGCACCAAGAGAGATGAACCACAGAAAGAGAGAGGAGGAGACGCGTGGGTTGAGGGTTTAGAGGAGACGAAGGGATTTTGAAAAGAAGCCGACCCAGCGCGCATTTTATTTCGCGCAAACCATTTATACACGGATATTTAATTAAACATCCGTCAAGGAAGACATTTCTAGACGGTTATTTCATTAATAATCCGTGTATAAATTATATGCGTTCGCGGAAACAAATTCGCGCCTTGGGAAGTTCGAAATGTAAAGACATATTTTTATGTTTTTTTATATTTTTAAACTTAATTTGCATCTAAACTCAAATATTTATAAATAATAAAATTTCAGAGTTTGAAGCGACGTCGTTCCGACTTCCATTAGATAATTATTTAAAAAGCACATTTTTAGTTTAAATAGCAAATCTTTTAACTTTCTACACGGATGTTTAAGTAAAAAACCATTTAGAAATGATAGAGAATGTCTCCACGGATATTTCATTAAAACGTCCGTGTGCAAATATTTATTAATTTAAAATTCTTAGAAGACGAAACGGCTCTTCAAAATTCTATATAAAACTAGTTCGATCAAGATATTTATATAAAATTTTCTTTGCAAGTAGAAATGGCCGAAGACCCTCCGGCCGGCAGTGCTCACCCATCAAATGTGCCGTGGCCATTGCCCTCCGGCTACGTCCCGCCCGAAGAGGTTGATGTTAATTTCGAACTCCCCCCCCGGTTTCGAAGTCCCTCCCGGCTATCTCAGGCCTCCTCCCAACTACAGGAGGACATGGCCGTGGCCGCCTTCAAGGGTGCCACGCCGAAGTCCAAGGGGGCACCCACCACCAAAGCCGTACATAAGGAGGGGCGATCGCTGGATCAGGCCAAAGAGCCCCTGGATTAGGAGGAGGCCGAGGTCGCGCCAGGGCCTTTATGAAGGCATGTTTCATTAATTTAGCTAGCTTTTTTTGTTTTCTTCTTCTGTATTTTGTTTAATCAGTTTTTTTTGTGTTATATGATGTATTAGCCAGGATCCTTTTTGATGTAATATATTTTGTTTAATTTAATCAACATTTTGTTTTCTATAAATTTTTCTTTTTTGTTAAATAAATGATGCTATCTAAATAATTAATAATGTTAATATGTTATAGATATAAATTAACGTGTTAAATTAAAGTGTTAAAATACCTTTCTACATGGATATTTAATTAAAGTGTGGAATACCTTTCTAATTAGAAATCCGTGTAGAAAAGTATTCTACACGGACGTTAAATTAAAAAACCGTGTAGAAAAGTATTCTACACGGATGTTTAATTAAAGGTTCGCGTACGAATCCATCGAAAAAGTGCCTCTTTATTTTTTATATTTTCAAATAATCTGATATTTAAATTAGTATATTTATATTTTATATTAATAATCTCATATTTATATTAATATTTAAGTAAAGATTAATAAAATATAAACAGACAAAATATAAACAATTAAAATATAGACAAATGAAATATAAATTATTTAATATTAAAAATAAAAATAATCTATTTCTTGGTTTTATTTGAAGATTCATCTTTTTTGTCTTTATTGCTTTCTTGATCTTCAACATTTTTTTTCTGCTTCTTCCTCGCCCTTCTCTTCTCCTCGTCTTCCTCTTCTCCTTCCTCCTCATCATCTTCTCCAGCAGCCTCTTCCTCTTCCTCCTCTTCCTCTCCCTCCTCTTCTTCTTCAACGTCGTCTTCGTCATCATCTTCTTCTTCTTGGTCATCGTTCTCGCACCCAGGGCAGATCCATGAATTGTATCTCGGATCTCTGCTGCCTTGGTAAGTATTTGAGCAGACGCATAACGGGTGGTATGAGTCTTGACAGTGGTTGCAATGGAACAACCACTCATATTTTCCGACCTCTTGGCATACTGTGCACTGTATGCCTCCAGTGGGTGAGTCGTTTTGTGAGTCGTCTGAGTCTGAACCTTCAGTTTGCTGGAAGAACTCACTCTCAGAACTATTTGAATCGTTAGAGTTTGAGTAGTCACTATTATTTTGTGAGTCATCGGATAAGTAGGGATCATCCTCGTTGTAATTAAATCGTATTCTGCATTTTCATCAATATTCACACAATATTCACACAATCATCCTCGTTGTAATTAAGTTCAAGTAGATTATCAAAATTTTCGACATTCTCAAAATCATCGTTGGAATGAAGCTCAAAATTATCAACAACTTCTACATTAATATCAACATTGTCTTCCAAAACAAAATTTCTATTGGTAGCACTACATTCCCCAATTTTCTCACCATGCATAAACCAACACGTATATCTCTTCTGAAATCCCCGACAAATCAAATGAGCTCTAATTTCTTCCAAGTCCCCAAATCTTTTAAAATTGCTACAATCTCTACAAGGACACAAGATGTCGTTATCCTTTGTCTTCACTCTATAACTCTCGGCACATTTTATGAACTCATCAACGCGAGCCAAATATTCTGCACTATCACGTCGCAATTTGTACATCCAACTTCGATCCATCTGTAAATTAAATTAAAAGAATGATTCCAATTAGTCATGGTGGTCGAGCAACATACATTGTTACAAATTCTTGGCTTACAAACGGGCCGGTTTAAAATCGTAACCCACTCCTTGAATATTATGCCTCATATGTGAACACATTAATTAGCGGGATTTAATTAGTGTTTAAGAAAAATTCGACAGCATTTCCCCTTAACTCCCCAAGTATGCGTAAACCACATACTCGTAGGAGCAATAAGGAGAAATGCTGACGAATTTTTCTCAAACACTAATTAATGTGTTCACATCCTAAATGAGACACAATATTCAAAGAGCAGTCCCAAACGGGGGACTATCCAAAATTAATCCCTATTAGATTAATTTTGAACGGGCATGGACCTAAAAGCATCAATAGGTCGGTTATTGGACCACAATACACTAATTATTTACATTACCTAAACAGATCAAGCATGCATGCATTAATAAATAATTGACCTAAATAATTAAGCAATAATAAGTACCAGAAAATTAGCAAGAGAAAAGAGGAAGACTAACCTAGCAGGATAGAGAGGAGAAATGCAAATTAACTTCAAAGATCTCAGCTCCGGTCTGCGCAGAAATCAGACCAATTCAATACAGAGAGAGAGAGAAAGAGAGAGAGAGAGAGAGAGAGAGAGAGAGAGTATTAATTGATCAAAACGGCGCTGGAAGCCTGCTCGAAAAAGCTTTTTGTAACCCTAAACCTTTCTACACGGACATTTAGCTATAAATGTGGGTAGAAAGTCGAGAGAGCTACACGGACTTTTATATAAACAGCCGTGTAGAATTGTTTTTTACACTATTAATTAAAACGGAAAACCTCTTTTTATTCCACCTTTCTACACGGCGCTTTATTAAACGTCCGTGTAGCATTGTATTTTTTTTTTTTTTATGTTTTTCGGATAGCAAAACAAACAATTTCCAAAACAAAGGAAGACATTTAAAATCCACAATTCCAAAACATACATAGCAATTTGAACAAAAAATTCAATAACGTTAATTTATACAAAAATTACAAATTCCTATTGAGCATTAATTACAAAAGTTAAATCCATATAAACTAAAAAATTCTTTTAAGGACTGGAAGCACTGAAATATGAAGAACACTTAGAATCGGATGGAGAGTCGGATGAATTGTCGGACGAGATCGTCCGACACTTCATCGACTCCCCATCCGGCTCTGGTCCTTCATCCGACTCTTCATCCGGCTCTGAAATTATCCTCCAAAAACACTTTAGCGCACAAATCAGACTGGCTCTTCATCTGGTTTGAAGGTCCTTCTCCAACTCTTCATCCGACTCTTCAGAGCGGGTGAAGATACATATTTTAATAAAGAAATAGCTAGCTAAAACCAAAAAGTTGGATGGACCTTCAAAAAAAAGGAAAAGAGATGGACAAAGAACCTTCAGAGTCGGATTAAGAGTCGTCCGACTCTTCATTCGACTCTTCATCCGCTCTAAAGGTCCTTCATCTCACCTCTTCCCCTTTTTTGGAAAATCTTCATCCGACTATTTATTCGATCAGCTCTTTCTTTATTAAAATATGATCTTCATCCGCCTCCGAAAGTCCGAAGTGATCAGATCAGAGAGAGAGTTGATCAAATCGGCGCTGGAAGGAGAACGCCTTTTATATAACCAACTTGGTGATGGAAAAGGCGCGCCCTTTAATAACCAAAACGGCAAAACCCTAAAATAACCTTTCTACACGGCTTTTTTTATTAAACGTCCGTGTAGCTCTCTAACAGCTTTGCACACTATTAATTAAACAAAAAACCGTGTATAATTGACACCTTTCTACACGGCTTTTTATGAAACGGCCGTGTAGCTCTCACAAGCTTTCTACACTTTAATTTAAACAAACATCCGTGTACAATGCCGACCTTTCTTCACGGTTCTTTAATTAAATATCCGTGTAGCTCTCTCAAGGCTTTCTACACTGTTATTTAAATAATAATCCGTGTACATTTCCTAATAAACGTCCGTGTAGCTCTCTCACGGCTTTCTACACTGATTCTTTAGTAAACATCCGTGTAGAGATCCCACACATATTTCGGGCTTCCAAAAAATTAGAATTTCTCCACGGTTTTTAGGTAAAATTATCGAATCCGTGTACAATGTGCAGTGTACAATGACCATTTCTGTAGTAGTGTTGTAAGGGCTCGCCGGCGCTCATCTTTTGTTGGCCGTATGACTTCCCTTGGTTGTAAGGGCTCGCCGGTTCACAAGTTGTAATCCTTTCATATTGAGTAATAGAAAGGCGCACGACTTGAGGTTGCGAAGCCCCGGAGACGTAGGCATTTGGTTTGCCAAACTCCGTTAACATCCCGCGTGTCAAATTTCTCTAAATTCATCTATTTACTTTTAATCGCATTTATTTTCAGTTTTCGAGCTAATTAGCGGTTCCCCTTAGCAATAACACCATTAACCTGAACTAATTTGTCATGAATTTCCAGTTACCTGTCATCTATTGGTACTGACATTAATTATGTTCACTTATTTTTTGTTTGATGTGTATATTTGTTCTGTCTGTGCTTCTGTTGTGGCATCAAGCATTCTGTTTGTAACTTAGAATCGTAGATTACGAAAAATGTAATTAATTTACAAACAAGTTTGTGATCATATATGCTCAACCCAGTTATCAATTTCATGAACAGAATGTCATCAGGATTCTGTTTACATTTGGAAAATTGAACAAATTGGAAGTGAATGTTGCTTCTTCTTTTTTCTCAGAAAAGCAACGGTCTGTTTAACATTGCATATGAACTAAGAATTCGGGTCAATTCTCCTGTGGTTCGGCTTACAGGGCCATGCATCACACGGGGATATGCTCTGAATACAGTAAGGTATTGTGGAAGCTTGAGGCCCCAATGAAAGTCAGACTCTTTGTATGGCTGCTGCTGGACAACAAAGTGCTCACACAAGAAGTCCTAATCTCACGAGGGTGCATTGTAACACAGGGCTGCACCTTCTGTACGAATGGATGCATAGAAACAATTAATCATTTTATGTGGGACTGTGCGTACGCAAAGGGGTTTTGGAGAGGGTTATTTGCCCACTATAACCTTACTTGGTATATTACTGACACCATTGTCAATTTATGGTGGAATAGAAGAAAGGGAATAACGAAATTACACAAGAAGCCTTGGGATTCGATATGGGCCACAGGAGTCTGGGCCCTTTGGAAGGAGAGGAACAGGAGAACCTTCTCCCAAAAGTCTAAACCAACGAGTATACTTTTACATGAAGCAACCATCGACATCCACAACTGGCAACACTCTGCTTAGAGTAAGGGGTAGAATAGGAATAATGGATATCATGAGGGAATATTGTACTCTGCTTGAGACCTTATTTCATAAATAGGTAGATGTATCAGTAATTAGAGACTCTGTAAATAACTACTCTTTTTTTATAAATATATTTGTTGCTCGGTAATTGCCGACAACGTTCAAAATTTATGCAATCATCAGAATAACCTATTAAAACCTCCTTCTCTATAATTTTCTGATGAACACCATCATCCCAGTTCACACCTTTACCAGTATTACCTTTTGGTCCCAACTTGATATGGATATCCTTTTCCTAAATTACATTGCTAATTAAGGTTACTCATAAAATTGTAGAACAAAATTAATGAATTCCAAATCGATGAATACGTACCATTTTTACATCCATTCACACGTTATCAACTAAGCTAATTGAGATTGTTTCATGTACGTACGGATGCGCACTTGTATATATATATATATATATATATATTGATCAGGTTAAGCAACAGATTAATTAAAGGTAAGGTGACTCTTTGATTCTGCCAAGCTCTTAATTACACAATTTACAGCATATCGATCTACGTTGATCTCCTAGTATTATGTATTGTGATTGCTGATTAGATATATATATATATATATATATATATAGAGAGAGAGAGATGGGCTACGGTGAGTTGCGAAGTAAAGCGACTATTTTACTTCACGCTCATATTTTGCGATTTTTAAGTTCAAAACATCGATCCGAACCGTTCATCTTGTTCTCCATATTGAAATGTGCTTGGAGACCAAATTTTACATTTTTTGGAATTTTTTTACTATTTATTAAGCAATTTTGAAAGTCGCTGATCTGATGGTCCAGAAAATTTTACTGTTTTTTACTGTTCACAGCAAAAAAGCAATTTTCAAAAATGCTTAATAAATAGTAAAAAAATTCCAAAAAATGTAAAATTTGGTCACATTTCAATATGGATTAAACATCTAACGGTTCGGATCAGTCGTTTGGACTTTCAAAATAAAAATATGGCGTGAAGTAGAAACGCGTTTTACTTCGCAACTCACCGTAGCCCACCTCTATATATATATATATATATATATATATATATATATAGAGTAATGCTACGCTACTTCGCGAATTAAAAGAGTTGTTTTAATTCGCGCTCATATCTCTAGTTTTGAAGGTCAAATAGCCGATCCAAACCGTTAGATGTTTAATCTATATTAAAATGTGCTTGGAGACCAAATTTTACATTTTTTGGAATTTTTTTACTATTTATTAAGATGGTTTGAAAATTGTTGTTTTTATTAAAATTCTGCACCATTAAAAAACAGCGATTTTCAAACCATTTTAATAAATAGTAAAAAATTCCAAAAAAATGTAAAATTTGGTCTCCAAGCACATTTTAATATAGATTAAACATCTAACGGTTTGGATCTGCTATTTGGACTTCGAAACTAGAGATATGAGCGCGAATTAAAACAACCTGTTTAATTCACGAAGTAGCGTAGCCTAACTCTATATATATATATATATATAGAGGTAGACTAATATACAATCGATTGTTCCTGAGGTCCCGTACAACCAAGTCATTTTCTAATTTTTAAAGTCCAAATGATCGATCCAAACCATTCATCTTGTTCTCCATATTAATGTGTTTGGAGACCAAAATTTACATTTTTCTGAATTTTTTTACTATTTATTAAGCCACTTTGAAAACCGCTGATCCAACGGTGGCTTAACAAAATAGTAAAACCAGAAGCTACCGTTGGATCAGCGATTTTCAAAGTGGCTTAATAAATAGTAAAAAAATTCAAAAAAATGTAAAATTTGGTCTCCAAGCACATATTAATATGGAGAACAAGATGAACGGTTTGGATCGATCATTTGGACTTTAAAAATTGGAAAATGACTTGGTTGTACGGGACCTCAGGAACAATCAATTGTATATTAGCCTACCTCTATATATATATATATATATATATATATATATATATATTGTGGAAATTTGAGGGAAAAAAACAGAATGATGAATAATTAGTTTTTATTACTAATTTTCTGATTTTTATAAGCTCTTTGTACATGATTATTTATAGGCTAATTCTACTAGCCGTTGGAGCAGTTTCCTAAATTACAATTACAGGATTCTTTGCCTAATTACATCCTAATTATAAGCTAGGTACCAAATATAGCTGTCACAGCTATATCATGGATGCTAGCCCTTATTTGTTCCTATTTACAGCCTATGATGAATATTCTGAGGCTATCATTCCTATTTTTCTATTTCTCAACACTCCCCCTCAAGTGGGGTTCGAATAAATTTATTGAACCCAACTTGTCGAGTATGTTCAGATGGCTGGTCTTGTCGAGTGCCTTTGTGAAAATATCTGCCAGTTGCTCTTTGCTTCTGACAAATGGAGTTTCTATTTCCCCTGACTGCACTTTTTCTCTGACAAAGTGACAGTCTACCTCTATATGCTTTGTCCTCTCGTGGAAGACTGGATTGGATGCAATATGTCGTGCAGCTTGATTATCACAGTACATTTGCATGGTTCTTGTATGCTCTATTTTCATGTCACTGAGTAATTGCTTGATCCAGATAAGCTCACTTGCTATGGATGCCATGGCTCAATATTCTGCTTCTGCACTTGATCTAGCCACAACATTCTGCTTCTTGCTTTTCCAAGTGACCAAGTTGCCACCTACAAATGTACAAAATCCTATGGTTGATTTTATGTCGCAACTTCCGGCCCAATTTGCATCAGAAAAACCAACCACATTGTTAGAATTATTTTTTTTCATCCATATTCCTTGGCCTGGAGTGCCTTTAAGATACCTCAATATCCTATCAATTGCACTCAAGTGGCTGGTACGTGGAGCATGCATAAATTGGCTTATAACACTAACTGCAAAGGCAATATCAGGTCTGGTTACTGTAAGGTAAATTAATTTTCCTACCATCCTTTGATATTGGCCTATGTCAGATAATGTCTCACCATCTTCAATTCCTAATTTAATATTTGTCTCCATAGGAGTACTAGCTGGTTTGGCTCCTAATTTACCAGTCTCTTTTAACAGGTCAAGAACATATTTTCTTTGGGATAGAAATAATCCTTTACTCGAGTGGGCTATTTCTATTCCAAGAAAGTATGAAAGTTTTCCGAGGTCCTTAATGTCAAATTCTCTTTTTAAATATTGCTTAACTCTTTTAATTTCCTCATTATTATTTCCAGTGATGATAATGTCATCTACATAAACAAGAATAATAATAGTGGTGTTTTGTAAATGCTTGATAAACATAGAGGAATCAGCGGTACTTTTAAAAAAATTAATCTTTAAAAGAGAAAAGCTTAGCTTGGCATACCATGCTCTTGGAGATTGCTTCAGACCATATATTGTTTTTTTTAATTTACACACATGTGATGGGTTAGACTCATTTTTGTGGCCCGGAGGAAGAGTCATATAGACTTCCTCTTCTAAATTCCCTTGAAGGAATGCATTTTTTACATCCATTTGAAACAAATCCCATCCCAAGTTGGTGGCTACTGATAGCAAAATTCTAATAGTATTCATCTTTGCTACAGGTGCAAAAGTCTCTTGGTAGTCAATACCATAAGTTTGAGTAAATCCCTTGGCCACTAACCTAGCTTTGTACCTTTCAATTGTACCATCACAATTGTATTTGATTTTGTATACCCATTTGCAACCTACGGGTTTTTTGTTTTTTGGTAAATTAACAATATTCCATGTGTCATTTTTTTCTAAAGCTTGAAGTTCTTCTTTCATAGCCTTACGCCAAGTTGGGCTTTGGTTGGCTTCACTAAAGTTGGTTGGTTCCATTTGGTTGGTAATATTACTCAAGTAGGCTCGGTATTCAGGAGATACCCTATTATATGAAATGAAATCTTGAATTGGATACATCACCTATTGGGATACATAATCCCTTAATTTGACGGGAGGACGAATTTGTCGGGTGGATTTTCTTCTCAAGTTATTTTCTTCTTGAGTTGGTTCTTCACTTCTTAAGACAATTTCTTCTTCTTGAGTTGGTTCTTCACTTGACTCATTTCTTTCTTCTTCTCCCCCTAAAGAAATTGCACTTGTTTCGCCAACTTGTTCTTCATCTATATGCTCAACTGGTTCTTGATTTGTTTCTTCAGGAAACATGAAATTATTTGGGGACAATATGACAGGTTGACCTTGTGCATTTCCTTGTTCACTTGTTTGGTAGTATGGTTCATTTTCAAAAAATGATACATCTCATGAGATATAAAGTTTATGATTTTTTGGATCATAACATTTATATCCTTTTTTTTGGGATGAGTATCCTAAAAATATGGTCTTAACAGCATTTTTATCAAGCTTGTCATGTCTTTTTATGTGTACGAAACATGTACACCCAAAAACTCTTATGTGATCAAGATCTATTTTTCTATTCTTAAGAATTTCTAAGGGACTCATGTTTTTAAGCATGACACTTGGCAATCTGTTTATGAGATAAATTGCAGTTAATACAGCATCTGACCAATAAGATTTTGGAACGTTAGTTTGAAAAAGAAGAGATCTGGTGACTTCAAGTAAATGTCGATTTTTTCTTTCTGAAACTCCGTTTTGCTTAGGGGTATTAATACGAGTAGTTTGGTGTAAAATTCCTTTTTGTTTAAAAAATTCTATGAAATTTTTGTTTACGTATTCTGTTCCATTATCTGATCTAAAGATTTTAAGTTTTGCATTATATTGATTTTCAATAAAATTATAAAATTCTTGAAATTTTGAAAAAACTTCATTTTTTTTCCTTTTAAAAGAAAAACCCAAGTAATACGAGAAAAGTCATCAATAAACGTGACAAAATATTTAAAATGGTTATAAGAATCAACAGAGGCTGGACCCCAAACATCAGAATGAATTAAATCAAAACATTTTTCTGACTTATTGGTAGATAAAGGAAATGGTAATCTAGATTGTTTTGAAAACTTACAAACATCACAATTTTTTTAATCTAATTTATAACAGAAAAGTTTATTCAAAATTTGATCAGATGGATGACCAAATCTCCAATGCAACAATTTGTCACGATCTACTAAATTTAATGACACATGACATTTATTTGTGTTTTCATCAAGGTAATAGAGACCATTTTCCAAACATCCCTCACCAATCTTCTTCCCTGATTCTGGATCCTGAAAGGTCACTTTCTTTGGTGAGAATATAACATTGCAATTTAATTCTTGGGTTATTTTACTAATTGACAATAAATTTGAATTAAACTCTGGCAAATATAAAATATTTTTCACATCTTTTGTAAGAAACTTTGTTGTACCATAACCATGAATTTGGACTTTATCTCCATTAGCAACAATTACATGTTGAGGGTCTTTATTTTGTGTAATATTGGTCAATTTATTTTTTTTCCATGTCATGTGGTCGGTTGCACCTGAGTCAATTATCCATCTATTTGTATTTTGGCACATATTTGCAATTTTAAAATTGCTGCTAATTTTGGGTGAATTAAAAATATTGTTAGAATATACAAAACCTGGGGTTTGTTGCTGCAACAGATTGTTCAGTTGAGTTAGCAAGTGATTCAGTTGCATCGTCTGGGCCACAGAAGATCCAGAGGAGTCGCCTAGGCTATTTGATTGAGCGGAGTCATCTCTGGTCCCTTCACCCGTCTCTGCACCCTTGCTAAAACCATCGAATTTCTTCTCCTTTTTTCCGCCGCCCCATTTGCCTCTGTCGCCCTTCTCTCTGACCAGTCGGAGGTGAGGATGGAGGAACCAGCATCCGTCACGGTTGTGCCCTGCTTTCTTGCAGTGGTCGCACTGCTCGGTGCTCGAAGCTCCCTTCCCTTTGGCCGTGTCCCGAAAACTAGGGTTTGAGTTTGGGTGTTGTACCTTAAATACCGGTTGTCTTGATTTTCGGACTACCAAGGGTTCATGAGAGCCCGCCTCGATTGCTCTTGCTCAATTCTTGCTACTACATCATCAAAACTTGGCATCTCGGCTGATGCTAAGATTTGAGACCTGATTGATTCATAACTTGGATCGAGCGCTCCCAGGTACGTAAAGATTAAATCTTGTTCAGATCTCTTTTGGGTTTCAATTGGGTCTGTTGTTGGTGGGAGATAGACATTGAGTTCTTCCCGCTTTGACATGATTTCGGTCACCAATTCATTATTGCTTTGGGTACTCTGTTTAATTTGGGCAAGCTCTTGTTTAAGGCTAAAGATATGAGCAAAGTTTTTTTGTTGACCATACCTTCTTTTGGCTTTGTCCCAAACCTCCTTTGATGTGCTGGAGTACATGAGTACGTTGGAAATCTGAGGTTCCATTGTGCTGAGTAGCCATGTCATGATCATTTGATCGGTGGTCTCCCATTCTTCAATCTTTGCTGTCTCTTCGGCAGTTGCAACAGTTTTTTCTGATTTGGGTTTTTCTTTGGTTCCAGTGACAAAGCCAAGTTTTCCTTTGCCACCGAGACCAATCGTTACTGATCTAGACCAGGGAATGTAATTTCTGTTGCCATTGAGTGTTATGGTTGTAAGTTTAGTGTTGTCAGATTGAGACATGTTGATTTCTTGGTTACTGGTATGCTTTGAGATGAATTTCTGGTTGCTGGTAAATCAATAAAACTTGGAGATTTTGAGTGGATTTTTGGTTTCTGGTTGCTGGTAAGAATTGATAAGAGTGGATGCTGGCGATGTGAATTTTTCTGAAAATTGGTTGCAGTTCTTTGTTATCTGCAACTTTTTTATGTTGTTGCGGAATTTTTGAGTCAGGATTTATCCTGCTCTGATACCATGTGGAAATTTGAGGGAAAAAAACAGAATGATGAATAATTAGTTTTTATTACTAATTTTCTGATTTTTTACAAGCCCTTTGTACATGATTATTTATAGGCTAATTCTACTAGCCGTTGGAGCAGTTTCCTAAATTACAATTACAGGATTCTTTGCCTAATTACATCCTAATTATAAGCCAGGTACCAAATATAGCTGTCACAGCTGTATCATTGATGCTACCCCTTATTTGTTCCTATTTACAGCCTATGATGAATATTCTGAGGCTATCATTCCTATTTTTCTATTTCTCAACATATATATTACAGCATATCGATCTCCTAGCTAGTATTATGTATTGGGACCATCTGTAATTAAATTGATCATTGTTATGTACAAAGCGCTAGTTATTATCACTTGAAACTTTTATTTTTATTTTTATGCATAGTAAATCATTCATACATCATATATCATATACATAATACTTGTTATTTGATATTTTATTTTGTTCTTGAATCATAAAAAAAAAAAATGTTGTTAACGAGGTAAGCTCTTTGGAAACAGTTCCAGAAAATTAAACTTTCAGTTACCCAAGAAAAATAATTGTTCTGTGAAATTGTTAATTTGTTATTTCTGAAAATTGAAGAGCAAATAAGAGGTTTAAAAAGAAGAAAAGTGTCACTCAAACTACGGAGACCTCTCAGGACAAATCTTCCTTTCCATGAGTGGAAGATTTATGTTCGTAATTTATGTTTGGTGGAGTGCTTTTCTTCCTTTCCGTGAGTGGAAGAATAAATGATACGGGAGAGATACAAAGAGGAGAAGATATCAAATGAGAATAAATGATAGAGAGAGAGAGAAGAGAAAAGCTTTTCTTCCTTGGAGAGCTTGAATTCATATGGCCAATTGCAAGAGCATAAATGAAGGCAAATTGACACTTTTTCAAGGACCTTGTCTGATGCTGCCAAGGTAACAGATATGTATTACAATCTTACGATTTGACTTTGATAATTATATATATTTAAGCAACTATAATTTTTATTTTTGAGGAAAAAGAAGGTCTAGCTGTTATGTTAATTAATTTAAATTTAAGTTGAAATTTTTGAAAAAAAAAAAACAAAATAGCTTCTCCCAAGATAGCATAATACAAATTTAGAAATTAGAAGAATAATAGTGGGCCCAGTTCTAACCTAAATAATAGAGGTGTACCCACAACATAGCAATCCAATTATAGCTTTCAGTCTTTGGTAACGGGCCTGCTGGAAAATATTCTAGCATATATTGGACCACATTAAAAGAAGCAAAATGAAACAATAGAATTAATGTGTCTATTATTTTTCAGTTAAACATTAAGTCAAGTTTTTTCAACTATAAATATTTACAATCCAATTAGCATATGAACATACGACCTCTCATATAGTGAACATTATTTTAACTTCTAAACCAAAATCTGGTTGTTATTTATGTTCGTGATTTATGTTTGGTGGATTGCTTTTCTTCCTTTTCGTGAGTGGAAGAATAAATAATATGGGAGAGATATAAAGAAGAGAAGAGATCGAATGAGAATAAATGATAGAGAGAGAAGAGAAAAGTTTTTCTTCCTTGGAGAGCTTGAATTTGTATCCTCTGCATTAACTCAAAAAGGAATTTTTTGAGTTAATACATCAGGACCGTCCGATCAGCTTTAAGATTCGTGCGAATTAGATCCGCACAAATATTAAAGACCCCCTATGTTATACCTATAGACCAGATGGGCTCTGTATACAATCAAACGGCCCATATTCATCAACTGAAAATATTCTCTTTTGAGTTAATGCAGACGATGCGGATTCGGAGTGCTTTTCTCTCTCTCTCTCTCTCTCTCTCATTTATTATCATTCGATCTCTTCTCTATATTCCATGGAGTGCTTCTCTCTCTCTCTATCATTTATTCTCATTCGATCTCTTCTCCTCTTTATATCTCTCCCGTATCATTTATTCTTCCACTCACAGAAAGGAAGAAAAGCACTCCACCGATTTGTGTTAGAGTCTTGGTATGAGAGAGAAAGAGGAAAAAAACCCAGCTTCTGAAGTTTCTTCTTGGTATCTAAAGGTAAGTTATCGCAGATTTTGTTGCTCGTTTTACAAAAAAGGGACACCATTTGGGAGTAACTTGGAAGGTTTGATTGCATTACATTCCCAGCTTGATCTTTTCCATTTATGCTAGGAGATCAACGCAAATATATGTGCCATTAATTGTGTAATTAAGAATTCCGGCAGAATCAAAGAGTCACCTAATCACCACCCTTAATTAATCAGTTGCTTAAAGCTGATAAATATATATACAAGTGTGCTTACCTGAACAATCTCTAGCTTAACAGATAACGTGTGAATGAATGTAACACTGGTACGTATTGATCATCTTTTTGGAATTCATTAGTTTTGTTCTACAATTGTATGAATAACTTTAATTGGCAATATATATGTAATTTAGGAAAAGGATATATCCCGATTGTATGACTAATCACTAAACTCAAGTCCTTAACATAGTATTGCACACCCACTTACAATTTAGCAAGTACACCTTTTTTTATTATCAAGAATTAACTACCAATTAGAAACATTTTGCATGAAAATATAGGGAAGAGAATTACACATACAGCTCGGTCCTTGTGGAAGTACCGGTTCAACCTGGGACGATGGTTGTCATCAAAGAATAGAGAGTATCTTTGTTAGTTACGATAGCAATTATATCCGTTCAATCCAAGTTGTTTATAAAGATTTCAGTGACAACATTTATAGAGCACCGCAACGTGGACCGTCTTCTAATTCCTACATTTTTGAAGCGGTAACTATTAATTTTATATATTTTTGTCTAATATATAATGTTTGTTTAACTATTATTCTTAGCTACTTTAGTTCGTTTTTTTTTTTTATAGTTTGCGGGGGGGGGGGGGGGGGGGGGGGGGGGGGGTCTGTTTTTTTTTGGGGGGATATTGTACATAAAATATCAGACACTGTCTCACAACTTCTTGTTAGATTTTGCAATTTGCAGCCCTTGAGGCAAATTGCTCTATTAACTATGAGGAAAAAATAAAGAAAATAATAATTATCTTTTTTTATTGAGGAAATCCTTCAATCTTATCATAAATGTAAATTGACGTATTAATTTGCACCAAATTTAAAGGTCTGACATGTATATAGCAACATTTTGTGTGGTGCCAGTAGATTCCAATAAAAAAAATTATATACACTTTTTTTTATATATATATTTATGGTCAATTACCAGTATACAACCCCAATCATTTAAATTAACATATGATCTATCGATTCAACTAACCTAAAATATTTTTTTAAATCAATCGATGTTATTTTCTCTGGTGCAAGAACCATGCCAGTAGTGTCCCTTTAATGTATAATTGATTTTCTTTTTCTTTTCTTTTTTTTTTTTGCAGGTTCATCTGCCACCCGAAACTCCTATTACTCGAATAGATGGATACTTCAACAGTGATGGCATTACATGTCTGGAACTCAGCACAAACAATGGCAAGATGTGTTCTTTCGGCACTAAAACTTGTTCTAGACCCTTCATCTACAAGAATCCGAGAGGGTTTACCGGTTTCCACGGACGCGAAGACGGTTCTCGTCTAGCGGCTCTAGGAGTATATGTCAATAGCTTTGCCACAAGATAGATCTTAGAATCCATAGACTTCAAATGGAAATTGTTTCTCCATTTTTCTTTACAATTTGGCACTGCTAGTATAAATATAGTCATAATCCATCAGTAATATAATATGCCATAATACAAACAACACTGTCTGTTACACTCAGCGAAGATCACATAGACCAAGCACTGTTTACGAATACTTTAATTTATAATGACCGACTCTTAGATGAGGTAATTGTCAACTTAAACAATATTTAGATGGCATTAGCTGGTTTTGATCTGGTACAATGTAGTGGTTAATTTCAAATCAATACCATGCATACTGTTTTTGAGGATAATTATTGTTCTTGAAAAGAACCTATCTGACAATAATATGACTTCAGATAAAAGTATGGAACCATTTACCTGAACTAATTTGTCATGAATTTCCAGTTACCTGTCATCTATTGGTACTGGCATTAATTTTGTTCACTGATTTTTTGTTTGATGTGTATATTTGTTCTGTCTGTGCTTCTGTTGTGGCATCAAGCATTTTGTTTGTAACTTAGAATCGTAGATTACGGAAAATGTAATTAATTTACAAACAAGTTTGTGATCATATACGCTCAACCCAGTTATCAATTTCATGAATAGAATGTCATCAGGATTCTGTCTACATTTGGAAAATTGAACAAATTGGAAGTGACTGTTGTTTTATTTTCCTCAGAAAAGCAACGATCCATTTAACATTGCATATGAACTAAGAAAGCCCTCCTGATTTCAAGTTCATTCGTTATCTCAACCCCTGTTGCTCTTAGCCCAAGGAGTAATTTTGTCGAGCACCTTGCGGGCATACACCAATAACCAATAAAATGGAGAAATATGAAAGTTAAACAAGAAGCCAACTCAAACAAACAATCAAGCACAGAAAATATAAAAGAGAGACAAGATTTACGTGGAAACCCTTGCGGGAAAAAAAAACCATGGGAGCACACGGCACAAACTTCACTAGATCAAAAGGTTTTACAAGTACAAGGAGATTAACAAGCCAATAACACTCACTCTAACACTCTCTTACAATATCATACACTAATTTGAGATTTGTTAGTGTATTTAGGTGGATTTAATCAAGAGAGCAAAATCCTAGAAATGAGCTTGGAGAAGAAGAGGAACTCACGGCTTGGGTTCTATTCCCCTTATCTCTCTCTGTCTCTCTGTCTTGTATTAATTTCCAAATGGAAATTAATTCCCTCAAGTTACGACATGGGCCAAAGGCCCATAATTGATTTTTGGCTTCATACGGCAACAACCCCCTCCACAGTTAGAACCGTGACAGTGTTTCTTGTTGCTCTAGCCGAAGCAAATGAGTGAAAAAATCTAGTGTTGTTGTCTCCATTTTTAAGCCAATTCCATTTTGCCCTTTGCTTCCACTTAGTTTCCAAGTCAATCGCAAGGTCATAGGCCCGTTGTCTGACCTTTTGTCTAACACTACAGCAGAATCAGGATTCTGCGACCGGTTTTCCGGTCGCTGAAAGTAATTCCGGTCTCAGAAAGTAAATTTCGGTCGCTGAAACCCCGGTCGCTGAAAGCATCGTCGCAGATACTCTTCCGATGACGTCACCGGTCGCTGAATGACGTCATCCGGTCGCTGATACTTTTTCTACGACCAAAGGGTTTGGTCGCTGTTGTTTTTTTGCTGACGTCATGTAACATTATCAGAGACCATAAATAACGGTCGCTGATAAATAAAACCGGTCGCTGATACTCATTTAACCAGGTTTTAAGATTTTTTATTATTATTTACATTTGCACCATTTAATAATTGGTACCATACGTACCAACATACAACATACAAACAAAAATAAATATCAATACACACTCAACATACAACACAAGCATACAAACAAATATAAACATAAAGATCAGAAAATAGTATATCATAAACATAAATATCGAGTACATAACTGTGCCAATAACATAAACAATATCATATGACAAGGTAGAAATATATAAAAAGAAGCAGTACCATCACTGCCAACATCCGACCAATGCTCCTCATCATTAGTGTCGTCCTCATGCTCGTCATCCTGAGGAGCGGGCGGCGAGGCCTGGTGCGAGCCCGAACCTCCTAGCTGTGAGCCTGAACCTCCGGCCTATGAGGTTGTAAGAAAGTAGTTTACATAATTAGGATTAGTTTACGGTTCACAATTAAAACATACTTATCGAATTTTATACCTGAGTAGCTCCCAACCGAGCCTCTAACCGAGCATCCACCCGAGCCTCGATCTGAGCCTCCATCTGACGAAGTATCCGAGAAGATATCCTGTCGATATCTTCTTCTGAGAGACGCTGACCTGGCGGCATAGAGGAATATGACTGTGAAGAATGCGACTGAGAACCGCTAGACCCACTGGAGCGAAACATGCCTCTCGTCTTGCCTGGAACATTAAAAGTAAGACAATTAGTACGAAATGACAAAACTAAAATAAATTTCAAAGAATATTTATTTTACCTAGAGCACCAAGACCATAGTTGTCGCCGTGGACATTCTGATCATCAATGCCCGTAGAGTTCCAGAGGTCGGCGTCGTATGCGGGCCATGCGCCTCTATCCGCTCCATACTTCTCCGTCATAGCTTTCTCATATTTTAGCTGCAAATTTTTTAAAATATAACAATAATGTTATGTACAACTGGAACTAATTGATGTAATCTAAATGATTCAAAAGTATTATTACCTGTGCGTTTTTAGCCTTAACATTAATGTATTCCCCCGTTTCCTTTCTCGTATGAGTAGGCTGGAACAACTCATCCGACCATCTGGGTTCGCGCCCTTGTGTTTGCTCCTATTAAGAATTTGAAAAATTATTTCATTTAAAAAAAGATTATCAAGGTTAGATCGATTAGATTCAATTCGAATGAAAATAAATTAATTTAATAAAAAACAACTTACGAAGCGTTGTTTGTGAACAAGCATGTTCACAGAGCCCGTCGTGGCACCTGAACCTTCGGCATTGGCCCTATTTTCTGCATTCTGCTTGCTCCTACTGGTAAAATCGTCACTGCACCAATGATCGACGAGTCCGGGCCAGTATGCCGGCGTGATCCATTCGCAGTAGGGGCGAGGAGCAGCCCCACGCTCCTTCCACTCAACCATTGAATCTCCGTACTGCTTGGTTGCTGCCCCCTTGCACTTATTCAGCATATCCTTCAGCCGTGCATTAGCTATCTTTCTAAATGTAGACCATGCCTCACGCTCATCTACATCAGGTGCAAACTGATAATGTTTCTGCAATGCATAGTGGATAATTAATATCATCTGTTAGCTTTGAAAAAAAAAAGAAATAAGTAATTATTAGAGGTTTTGTTTCAGAAAATTTTAGTTACCAAAAACTCCGCCTCGATAATAGCCTTAGTATCCTGGGGGAAATCATTGTATCTGTAGTACGGGCCAGGATAATTATTTCGTACTTCCTGCAAAATAATTTTTGCAACATCCTTCGTCTTCTCCGAGTGCCCTGCATCAAAAGTCCTGCAAATAGAAATAATTATTACAATAACTACAATTAAAGCATAATTACAACATACAAAAAAATTGAATATTACTTGAAACCCGCCAACCGAAGCACTGGTCGCAAACTCGGATCTGAAGGCGGCGCTTTGTATGCATTTCGACCGCGAACATTTCTTTCACTAGATTCTCCTTCGTCTTCCGCCGGTGCCTTTCCCTTTCCCTTTCTACTCGGTGCCATATCTAGAGATGAGATAACAAAACAATGTTGCTATAGTACTAGATGGCACAGATGAAAAACATATATACATATATAGTAATAGAGGTCACAGATGAAAAACATATATACATATATATAATTGGTACATTTGGATATGATCTATCTGGCATGAATTTCAAAATTTCATGCATGTAAAAAATGATGACTGTTAGGTACATGCAAACATACAGACAACTCAGACATGTACAAAGAATTATTTTCCAATGAAAATAGCAGGACCTTTATACCACTATTTAATGCCATACTAGATTGACCAACAAAAAATGTACAAACAATGTTGCTTGATTTATCTTTCCTTGTAATTATTTTGATTTATAGTATATGGTTAGTTATTTATGCAGGAAAGAAAACAACTTGATTTCTCAAAACAATTCAAGATTGGTACAGATACGAGACTGGTACAAATCAAATACCAGTAAAACCAAAAAACATGCGTCAACTTGATTTCTCAAAACTCTGACCCTTCTCTAAAATCTGACCCTAAAGAGAGCATTGAATGTAGTAACTGAAATATATAGCAGGATTTTGCAAAACCATATTTTTTTTCCCTTTATTTCACAGCAACTGACATTTCATTTAAAAGCACCATTTTGACATAATTTCTAGCATTGGTTATGCATGTATCAAGTCTACTGGACCTTTAGTTGACTACTGTTATCACAGCAACTAGTTATCAAGTGATCCCTCCTTGTCATATTTTATATACATGATCATATAATCTTTTGATTCCAACTAATAGGTGGACTAATCGATCAATCGTCAAAATAATTAGGCTAAACAAAGTATGATAACTACCAAATTTAAGCAACAATTTAATCAATTCAGGCCCGCATTCAACCTTTAAGTCAACCATTATATTCATGCCTGCTATTTTACCCAAATCAAACAAAATTAGAAAGAGAACAACAAGACTTGTACCAGTATGAAGAGAATCGAGTAATCTGTCTTGCTGGCTGCTGACTGGTGCAGAGAGGGGGTTTCGATCTCAATCGTTCCTGCTGGCTGCTGACTGTCGCAGAGAGGAAGGGAGTCTTGCTGGCTCTGTATGGGAAAGACGAAAATCCAAAAAAATCGAGAAATCACTAAACCATTATCTAAGCAGCTATTAAATCAAAAAGGAGATGGATGCCATACCTTCAAAGAGGAGCTAAACGAAGAACAAATCCGAAAAACGCCAATCGTTCCTGCTGGATTTGGTGGAGAGACAATGAGGGAAAGGGGGAAGAGAGGGAGCAATAGGGAGAGATAGCGAAGAAAAGAGAAATCTGGTAGGGTCAACGATGGAGAAGAAGGAGAGGGAGCAATAGCGAGCAACAGGAAGAGAGAGCGCAGCAACGCACTGGCGGAGAAGAAGGGTTAGGGTTTGGCGCGAGGAGGGTTCTGTGCGGAGAAGAAGACGCGCGCGCCTTTAATTTTTTTTTGCGAAAACTTTCTGCGACCGGCGCCTGAACCGGTCGCTGATACCGGTCGCAGAAAGTTTGGTCGCCGTTTGTCGATTAATTTCTTCTTTTTTTCCGGACGAAATGAATTTTCTGAGACCGGCGTATGAACCGGTCGCTGATACCGGACGCAGAAAAACGTTTATGCTGTAGTGTAAACCCGAATTCCCTCGAATCAAGTTTTCTTTTTTCCTCAATACAATCAAAGAAGAGAATTACCTTCTTACAATACTGTTAACTGCTCCTCCATCTTAGCAAATCTGTCCCTGTGCCACCTTCCCATAACTACCTGCAGACTAGCTGTTTTGTGGTTGAAGGAAGCATGAGTGTCGGCTAAAGTAGGTTGCTGCCCCCATAATTTGTTCACCACCTGATGCATCTCGGAGTGTCTAAGCCAAAAAAGTTCCATTTTTGGCTGTCTCTTGGTGTGCAATCGATGTTTGCAAGATAGCACCAGTGGAACATGGTCCATCATCATCTCTTGAGCATGCAGTGTAATAATCAGAAAGACCGCATTCCACTCGGGCGAAATGAAACATCTATCAAGCCTTGAAAATTATGACCGGTTTGGGTCTCTTGCTACACCAAGTATAAGAGCAGTTCTTGAGAGGTACATCTATCAGCTGAAGGCCACTTATTAACTCATTGAAAAGGTCCATGAGGTTATTTGCTCGAGTTCCCCCAGACCTATCAACCATCCATCGGACTAAGTTGAAGTCCCCCAGTAAAGTCCATTTGGTGTTAACAAGTTTGGCCACCGTTCCAAGGTCAATCAAAAATTCATATTTTAAAGCATCCTCACTAGCTAGGTCCATAAGCATTAGTTACAGTGAAGGTCTCACCCAAACTGTTTTGCTTGAGGACCACTGTGCACGTGTGTCTTGTAGACCACGAGTTAACCCTTGTGTAATCCTTTCCTTTCGCCATGTGATTACACACCCACCCGAATGATCAATAGCATCAATAACAACACAATTCTTCTCAAAAAAAGTTGGTAAAAAACTCGAAAAATAAGCCAAATTGAATTCTTGCAAGCACACTACATCACAACGGGAATGCCTAACCACATTCCGAACTCCATTGCACTTCTGTAAACCCCCTAACCCTCTTGTGTTCCAAGATAGAAATTTTGTTTGTTTCATAGATAAACCAAATACACCTTCTGCTTCAGAAAAAGAAAAACCGAGAACTGACCAATTTGAGATACTTAATCCGTCTGTCTCGTACTCATCACTAGAAAATGAGTCGGTACATACCCTTTCTCCCCCTTCTGACTGGTCATTCTCCTCAGGTTCTTGCGCTATTATGGGGTTCTCACGGAGGTACTGGTTCTCCTCCTCCACCGTCTCTTAATTTGGTTATTAGGTGAGTCCTTGATTCTACCAAACTCTTAATTATACAATTAATGGCATATCTGTGTAACTGTATTGATCTCCTAGTTTTCTGTATTCTGAATTTCTGATTACTGATTAGATGTATTGCATATAAATGGGACCATCTGTGTAATAATTAAATTCTTCATTGTTCTATGCAAAGCCCTAGCTATTATCATTTATCACTTGAACTCTTCTGTTTGTGTTTGCATACAGAATCCTGCATGTATAATATATTTATTTTGTTCTTGGAATCACAAAAAAGTAGTTAATAATGGAATCTTTGGAAACAGTTCCAGAAATTTAGTACCGCAAACAGGCCGCAACGAACCATCTGCCTATCTATTCCCAATCTTAATTAGGAACGGAACTACACTTGAAGCCCTAATTTGGAAGGATTTTTTTTTTTATAAGAAAATGTTTCTCTGCAGATAGCATAATACAAATTTTGAAATTGAAAGATGCACATCTATCCAAGAGATTGATGATTTTGTGAAAGGTTGGAATAGTAGTGGGCCCAGTTGTAGCCCAAATAAATGAGGTGTACACACAACATAGCAATACAATTATAGCATTCAATCTTTGTTAATGGGCTTCCTAGGCCAGATCCCAAGAGCATATACTGGACCACATTAACAAATAGAAGGGAATGCAATGGAATAGAAAGGAAGATTAACATATATAACCTCTTTATGTTTGAATAATTAATGAGAGAAAATAAATTTAACTTTCTTTTCCATTTAATTTCTTTATTGGTTGATTAAAATTTAGGAGGTTAATAAGAAATTCGGTAACTGTTGTAGATTTCAGGAAAAAATCTTGTATGAGAATTATATATATATGATATAGGGTTAGGCATTTGTGTCATTTTTTCTAACAAATTTTGTAACAAAATTTTTTTTCATCCGTTACACTCTAATTTTTTGTAAAAAATCTTGTATGAAATTTTCTTTCTTATCATGAATGCATATCCTTCGGGTATTGGTAAGATTGGCCCACTACTTTACAGCAGATTAACTCAAGAATGGTGCTTATTCGGGTGGGGACCAGTATTATTTGTGCTCTGAGATTCGTGCAAAGTTAAAACAATGGTCCGGATATACTAATTCTAAAATATTCTCTTTTACGGTACCAGAGGAACTGAATTCTCTTATCATTAGAGAACGGTGGTCATTTTTGTCATTTTCAGGCTCTTTCAGCCAATTCGATTTTTGTCATTCATTTTCTTTTCGAAAACCTTCGCAGAAGCTGCGAAGTCGTGAGGGAATTTTTGTCCTTCATTTTCTTTTGGCAAATTATAAGCTCATAGACAGAGCTTCTTATTTATAAATGTCTATGATTAGGAGAGAGAAGGATATGATGTATAAACTCTGAAAAACACAATTTCTATACAATCTTATCGTTTCTTGCTTATATTACCAAATTATACATTTTATTTTATAATTTGCACAATTTCTCAAACTTTTGTCCAAAACAAAACCTCAGACCATTACAGTCAGAGGCAAAAACTTATGACCAATTAAGTAATGGGGGAATTTCACGTATACCCCTCAAAAACTTTAAAATTACGTATTTCCCCCTCTAAATTTTGGAATTACATATTTTCCCATCTAAACTTCAAAAACTCACATATTTACCCATTTCATTGTCTTTTTCTATTTAAACACATTCTAAATTTATAAAATACATGTTTTACTCTTTTATTAAAAGCATAAAACACTCATCTGACTCCAATTTGAATCTAAAATGTTCCTTTACCGTCTGAATTACTTTGAGATCCGTGCATACTAGATCAACACGAATCTTGAAGCGAACAAACACGGAAATTGAAGCAATGTGCACAGATCTTAATGTGAAGCACACGGATCAAAATTGCTTTGAGATTCGTGTGGACTAGATTAGCACAAATCTTGAAGCAGGCACACAATAATCTTATTGCGATGCGTGCCGATCGAACGGCGGAGGAACCCTTCAGATTCAAATTTGAGTCAGATGGAGCATTTTATACTTTTTAATGAAGGGTAAAATATGTATTTTATAAATTTAGAATGAGTTTTAATATAAAAGACAATGAAATGAATAAATATGTGAGTTTTTGGAGTTTAGAGAGGAAAATACGTAATTTTGAAGTTTTTGAGGCGTATACGTGAAATTCCCCCAAGTAATATATGCCTTCCCAACCATATTTTACAATTGTTGTTATTTTATTTTATTTTTTTTGAAAAAGTGAATTTCCACCTCTTTCATTACGAAACAAAATAGTTCATACAAAATGGTGCATAGCACCGAACATCCAAGTATATCGAACACATTACCAGTAGTGTTTTGTGAGATGCCCTCCATGAGAAGGCTTGATACAATTGCTGACATCATCCAACCTGGTTCCCCCAACATAGGCCTCCATAACTGTCATCTAATATTAAGGAATCAATTGAGTTCATACAAATACAGGTTTGCCCTTGGGCTCATTTACTAGGTAAAAATTATAATCATTAGTAACTGATTTAAAGTGAGTGTGCCAGTCTTGTCACTACAGAAGGTATTCACCGAACCCATCATTTCACATGCTGACAGTCTTCTTACCTATAAAAATAATTTTCAAATATTTTATTGACCCCAATGAATGACTGTTTAACGCTTGTTTGCCCCTTCACAAATTGAGTTGTGCCATCAGAATTATTTAATTATATTCCCGTAAAATACCTGAGAAGATTTATGATTAAGGATAGAAAATAAAGATTTGCTATCAGGACCATATAATGTTATAAACTAAGCATATATACCTTATCCAAAGGACAAAAAGAATCGTAAGAGCAACAATCAAACCCACCATGCCAATGAAAGTAGCCACACCATTTAACCGTACTTTTTTTATGGCCAAAAATCACTCAGAACAAAGTATACAAATATTAAAAAAAAAGGTAGAAAAAACAGAAGGAAATGTGCTAAATAAGCCCGAGTGCTGGCGTCATTGTTCACAATTGCACCATCCATGCCACCAGTTGTGAGAATGTTGTTGTTCTGTGCAAGGGACCCGACCCAAGACTAATGGATCCCTCTTAAAGTCCTAAGCTGTAGATGAGAATGTGTTCAAATAATTAGTATGAAACACATTGAGAGGAGCAAAATATGCTAGAAATTGTTTTGGTATTATTGACATAAAATAATGGTTTAAGTGTATTATAATTAATCATACTAACCTTCTTATTGAGGTAGAATCCTACAGCTCTAGCTACATCAGATTAGTTGAGACCAACAGCTATGTGTTGCCCACCTCGAGCCCAGCTGATACTGGTAACGACACTGGTAACAGGGCCAGTGTTGTCATCATTTGTCACCAATTCAGAGACCCATTTGCAGCATTCCACAGGTAAATAGTGTTGTTAAGTGCAATTAATAGCACCTTATATTTCAGGACACCCTTCCTTGCTTCCTCAGCTGCTTTTGCCTGTGCTTGGAGCTTAACTTTTCTGTTATAATGCCAAAAATATAAAAATAATAATAAAGAACAAAATACCGCAATTAATAATCAGTAACAAAAATTATTGAATGTTAAGTGAACTGTTAGGCATAGAAGACAACAACGACCTTTCTAGCTCTTCTCAGGGTCTTTTTTTGCATTAGTCATTAATCAAAGTTAGTAACTAAATATGGGGGTATCTCAATTGCTATTGAAATGGTCAAATTTGACATATGAAGATGCCACGTTGAAGGACTACGATATCATCCGCTCTGAGATTCGTGCAAAGTTAAAACAATGGTCCAAATATACTAATTCTAAAATATTCTCTTTTATGGTACCGAAGGAACCGAATTCTCTTATCATTAGAGAACAGTGGTCATTTTTGTCATTTTCAGGCTCTTTTAGCCAATTCGATTTTTGTCATTCCTTTTCTTTTTGAAAATCTTCACAGAAGCTGCAAAGTTGTGAGGGGATTTTTGTCCTTCATTTTCTTTTGGCAAATTATAAGCTCACAGACAGAGCTTCTTATTTATAAATACCTATGATTAGGAGAGAGAAGGATATGATGTATAAACTCTGAAAAACACAATTTCTATACAATCTTATCGTTTCTTGCTTATATTACCAAATTATACATTCTATTTTATAATTTGCACAATTTCTCAAACTTTTGTCCAAAACAAAACCTCAGACCATTACAGTCAGAGGCAAAAACTTATGACCAATTAAGTAATGGGGGAATTTCACATATACCCCTCAAAAACTTTAAAATTACGTATTCCCCCTCTAAATTTTGGAATTACATATTTTTCCATCTAAACTTCAAAAACTCACTTATTTACCCATTTCATTGTCTTTTCTATTTAAACACATTCTAAATTTATAAAATACATGTTTTACTGTTTATTAAAAGCATAAAACACCCATCTTACTCCAATTTGAATCTAAAATGTTCCTTTACCGTCTGAATTGCTTTAAGATCTGTGCATTCTAGATCAACACGAATCTTGAAGCGAACAACACGGAAATTGAAACAATGTGCACAGATCTTAATGTGAAGCACACGGATCAAAATTGCTTTGAGATTCGTGTGGACTAGATTAGCACGAATCTTGAAGCGGGCACGCAATAATCTTATTGTGATGCACGCGGATCGAATGGCAGAGGAACCCTTCAGATGGGGCGTTTTATGCTTTTTAATGAAGGGTAAAATATGTATTTTATAAATTTAGAATGAGTTTTAATATAAAAGACAATGAAATGGATAAATATGTGAGTTTTTGGAGTTTAGAAGGGGAAATACGTAATTTCCAAATTTAAAGGGGAAAATACGTAATTTTGAAGTTTTTGAGGCATATACGTGAAATTCCCCTAAGTAATATATGCCTTCCCAACCATATTTTACAATTGTTGTTATTTTTATTTTTTTTTTATTTTATTTTTTTAAAAAGTGAATTTCCACCTGTTTCATTACGAAACAAAATAGTTCATACAAAATGGTGCATAGCACCGAATATCCAAGTATATCGAACACATTACCAGTAGTGTTTTATGAGATGCCCTCCATGAGAAGGCTTGATACAATTGCTGACATCATCTTCACATTGCTGCCATCATCCAACCTGGTTCCCCCAACATAGGCCTCCACAACTGTCATCTAATAGTAAGGAATCAATTGAGTACATACAAATACAGGTTTGCCCTTGGGCTCATTTACTAGGTGAAAATTATAATCATTAGTAACTGATTTAAAGTGAGTGTGCCAGTCTTGTCACTACAGAAGGTATTTACCGAACCCATCGTTTCACATGCTGACAGTCTTCTTACCTATAAAAATAATTTTCAAAATAACAAAAGGTAATGTAAAATTCCAAATGATTCTTATTTTGGCAATGCGATTTGGAGAAAAATTAGCAAAATAAAAGAAATTCATTTGTTCATCAAAGCTTTGTTCCTCATCATTTGCGCAATGAATATGCAAGCCTGACAAATGAAAACGAGAAACATTTCAATTACAATGAAAATTATTGGCAACAAAGAAACATTTTGAAACATTGAAAATTTTCATTACATAAGCATTACAGCTAATGGAAGCCCTTCAGGCACTGCCACCACAACAATTGTTACCTAGAAGCAAATTTAAGCAAAAAATTGGGAATATTAGATAATGTGTTTTAATCAAATGCCTGTAGTTGAAAATATTAAGAATCTAACAATATGAAATACATACAACAATGATAAATATTTTAATGGCCCCAATGAATGACTGTTTAACGCTTGTTTGCCCCTTCACAAATTGAGTTGTGCCATCAGAATTATTTATAGTCCCGTAAAATACCTGAGAAGATTTATGATTAAGGATAGAAAATAAAGATTTGCTATCAGGACCCTATAATTTTATAAACTAAGCAACAGTCAAACCCACCATGCCAATGAAAGTAGCCACACCATTTAACCGTACCTTTTTTATGGCCAAAAATCACTCAGAACAAAGTATACAAATATTAAAAAAAAGGTAGAAAAAACAAAAGGAAATGTGCTAAATAATCCCAAGTGCTGACGTCATTGTTCACAATTGCACCATCCATGCCACCAGTTGTGAGAATGTTGTTGTTCTGTGCAAGGGACCCGACCCAAGACTAATGGATCCCTCTTAAAGTCCTAAGCTGTAGATGAGAATGTGTTCAAATAATTAGTATGAAACACATTGAGAGGAGCAAAAGATGCTAGAAATTGTTTTGGTATTATTGACATAAAATAATGGTTTAAGTGTATTATAATTAATCATACTAACCTTCTTATTGAGGTAGAATCCGACAGCTCTAGCTACATCAGATTAGTTGAGACCAACAGCTATGTGTTGCCCACCTCGAGCCCAGCTGATACTGGTAACGACACTGGTAACAAGGCCAGTGTTGTCATCATTTGTCACCAATTCAGAGACCCATTTGCAGCATTCCACAGGTAAATAGTGTTGTTAAGTGCAATTAATAGCACCTTATATTTCAGGACACCCTTCCTTGCTTCCTCAGCTGCTTTTGCCTGTGCTTGGAGCTTAACTTTTCTGTTATAATGCCAAAAATATAAAAATAATAATAAAGAACAAAATACCGCAATTAATAATCAGTAACAAAAATTATTGAAAGTTAAGTGAACTGTTAGGCATAGAAGACAACAACGACCTTTCTACGGGGGTAGGCACTTACCCCTGAATTTTTTTTTTTTTTAAACCGGGCTTATTAAATGGGCTTGAGCCCAAAACCCAAATCCAATAACCCAGACTCAGACTCTCAGAGTTCAGATAAAAAAGCAAGGCTCAGACCTCCGCTCCACTGCGCTGCTGAGAGCCCCTGCGCGAAGGAAAAGAAAACACTCAACCCTCCGTGGCTCCGCCTGCGCTTGCACGAAGAGAGAATAGTCGTGCAACGCCGCCTGCCAGCCCCGCATCCCATCTCTGCCACCAGTAACCCTAGCCGCCTCTACTGGTATGCTTATTGGAATTGCCCTCTGTTGTTAATGAATCAATCAAGCTCTAATGATGCTGCTTCATGCACTGTTTTTAATTTTTTTTGGAAAGCATGTACTATTTTGGGAAGTTTTCAGATTTGGTTGATCATGTTTAGTATCTTATCTTTGGCAAGGTTACAATTATAATTCTGTCATTTGATCATGTTTAGTATCTTTGATTGATCATGTTTTCAGATTTTGCTGGCACGTAGGAATTTTTTGAATAATTGCAAGAGTACAGTATTAAATTTTCACATAAATTATAACTATTAGATTTTGATGTACCAGTAACAGACTAATTATTAATTAAAGGGTTACAATTCTATATATGTGTGTGAAAGATTTTCACATAATTTTTTCTCCTTTTGTTTTGATCTCAACTTTGTATTGGGTTATTGCAGGTTAATTTATACAGAACCGACTAATCTAGGTGTGTTGAATTCTTCACCTACTTATCTGGTAAATAAAGATCTAAATTTTACAATGCTATACATCAATGCATTGCTCACAGGCGATATTATGTGTATATATATAAAAGAACTCTTATAGAACCTTTTGTACATTTCAGGAAATCCTCTCTTCTCTATCGTGTGTGTTGCTCTCACTAGTGGAAAATATGGAATCAGGATCGGTTATATACACATATCAGTAACGGAATCCAACCGATCCTGATGAAGGCGATACTGATACTATCAGGATCGGTTTTATATTTTTTAAAGAACCGTTCCAAATAGAAACTAATAGGATCGGTTTTTTCATAAAACCGATCTTAATAGTAGTTATCTAGATCAGTTTTTGAATAAAAACCGATCCAGATAGGAACTATTAAGATCAGTTTTTATATAAAAACCGTTCTTGATAATATTTTCGAATATTTTTTTTTATTAAAAATTTCATATCTATATCAGTTTTTGAATAAAAACCGATCCAGAAAGGAACTATTAAGATCAGTTTTTATATAAAAACCGTTCTTGATAATATTTTCGAATATTTTCTTTTATTAAAAATTTCATATCTAGATCAGTTTTTGAATAAAAACCGATCCAGATAGGAACTATTAAGATCAGTTTTTATATAAAAACCGTTCTTGATAATATTTTCGAATATTTTTTTTTATTAAAAATTTCATATCTAGATCAGTTTTTAAATAAAAACCGATCCAGATACGAACTATCAAGATCAGTTTTTATATAAAACCGATCCTGATACTTTTTTTTTGTTGGAATGAGGATCTGAAATCTGGATCGGTTTTTAAAAAAATAACCGATCATAATAGTAGTAATCTGGATCGGTTGTTTAAAATAACCGATCCTGATGTTTTATTGAAGCTAAAAAAAATATTTTTATTTATTTAACCAGCTTCCATATATATTTTGCTGGCCAGCATCCTAAATATATTTTTTTTTGCACAGTAAGAAACAATAATCAAATATCATATACACATCATAAATTAAATATCATACACATCTTAAATTATTACAAAAAATTCATGTTCATACAAAGTTTTGTGAAGCATTACATATTATAACAAGAAATTTAAATCCAAAAAAAAATAATTAACAAACATACAAGTGACTAATTGAGCTATTTCTTCAATTAACACACATTTATGCAATTAATGTAAAGCACAACAATAAAAAAATCAATAATTACCTCTTTTGCAATCACATCACTTGAGATTAAAAAAGATCCTAAAAATAAAAACAAATGTAACAATTAGATGGAAAAACATTTTACAATAAAAAATACAAAAAAATGTGTTTTTAAAGCATAATAATGAGAAAATTATATAAAGTTAATACCGTAATAGTTGATCGGCCGAGCCGGAGGTGCGAGAGGCTCGGCTTTGAGAGGAAGAGACGGAGAGAAAGAGAGAGAGAGACACGGAGGAGAGGGAGAGACGGAGACAGAGAGAGAGACACAAAGAGTACAGAGGGAGAGACGGAGACAGTGAGAGAGACGCTAAGTTGAAAATGAGAGGCGCGGAATGAAAATAAGAAGAACCCTAAGCAGGTTATATAGGGAGTTATCATTAGGATCGGTTGTTTATAAAAAACCGATCCTAATAGTATCAGGATCGGTTTTTTATAAAAAACCGATCCTAATACTAATTTTTTTTGGCGGGACTAACTTTGAAAAAAATAGTATCAGGATCGGTTTTTTATATAAAAACCGATCTTGATAAAATTTTTTTTCAAAATGGGTTCTGCAAAAAAAAAAAAAAAAATCAGGATCGGTTTTTTATAAAAAACCGATCCAGATACTATCAGGAACGGTTTTATTGCTAAAAACCGTTCTTGATAATTTTTTTTTTTTTTTTTTTTTTTTTTTTTTTTTTTGCTGCAGAACCAACTTTGAAAAAAAATAGTATCAAGATCGGTTTTTTATAAAAAACCGATCCTGATACTATATATAAGAAAGATCACTGCGGTAAACCCCACTCATATTGATGGTCTATCAACCATCAAACGGCTACCATTTATTTTCTTTTCTGTTGATAATGCATGTACACAGATAAATATTAAGAAAAATGTGAAAAATATCAAATTTATTTATTTGTGTTTGTATGGCCAAATCAACTCTACTATGATCAATTTTGTACAATTTTATCATTATTAATGGCATCAAATTGTTAAATGGAATGCAGACCGTTCATTTCTGCATGATCATCCAACGGTGGGTCTGTAATTAAATGACATGTAATAATTTTTAAAATGATCAAGATATAACATGGAACATTAATAACGTAAAAGTGCCGAAGGCCCGACAACTGTAAGTTTTGATCCAACGTAAATTATTTACGGCCGTGCGATGTTGCTATATTGTTTTGCTTTGATGAACTAGTACACGAATCCCGAATTGTATCAAATTTTATAATGGTGAAATTAATATGACATTCTTTCATTTTAACGGTTCCGATCGACCAAATGCTAATATTCGTATTCGTTCCTTCACAACCCCACACAACAAGGGTTCAAGTCCTATGTATATTATTATATGGCACAAGTCATTGATGCATCATGCATGATTGTATAAAAAAATTCAATAGTCAAAATGACTTCAAAATGAAATATCAATGTCAAATAACTAATTATATTATCACATAAATTTTAATAATGTAAATTACATTAATTTTCATCAAAAAATATTTATAATTGAACCATATGCCATATACAACAACCATATATATATTCTATTAATCACCACACTAATTACATATACAACAACCATATAATTGAACCATATGCCATATACAAAAAAATAGTATTAGAATTGGTTATTTGAAATAACTGATTCTAATACTATTTTATTTTCAAAGTTGTTCTTAAAAAAAAAAAAAAAAAAAAAAAATTATCAAGAACGGTTTTTAGCAATAAAACCGTTCCTGATAGTATCTGGATCGGTTTTATTGCTAAAAACCGATCCTGATGCTATTTTCTGATATATATTTCATTTGTTAGATGTATTTAAGTTATCTGAGAAATATATATATAACCAGAGATTATTTAAAAAAAATAAACAACTTGTTTGTGTTTGTATAATTGTTTGTTTAATTATTTATTTGTTATTTATAAATTAATACCATAAAATTAATTGCTTAATTGATGTCATGAACAAATGGAAACGAATTCATATTACCTGAGATAACAAAATATATATGGTTAGACCAAGACCATATTGATTCGAATTTTATCAGACGGTTCATATATAGGATGTACATAGGGAATTAAATATCTTTAATTTGACATCTTTAAAGAAATTAATTCAATTATAAACCTCTTTTTTAAAAAATATATATACTTGAAAGCTGACCAGGTTTTACAATGCTACCTTTAAAAAAAAAAAAAAAAAAAAAAAAAAAAAAAAAAAAAAAAAAAAAAAAAAAATTTATCAAGAACGGTTTTTAGCAATAAAACCGTTCCTGATAGTATTTGGATCGGTTTTATTGCTAAAAACCGATCCAGATGCTATTTTCTGATATATATTTCATTTGTTATATGTATTTAAGTTATCTGAGATATATATATATAACCAGAGATTATTTAAAAAAAAATAAACAACTTGTTTGTGTTTGTATAATTGTTTGTTTAATTATTTATTTGTTATTTATAAATTAATACCATAAAATTAATTGCTTAATTGATGTCATGAACAAATGGAAACGAATTCATATTACCTGAGATAACAAAATATATATGGTTAGACCAAGACCATATTGATTCGAATTTTATCAGACGGTTCATATATAGGATGTACATAGGGAATTAAATATCTTTAATTTGACATCTTTAAAGAAATTAATTCAATTATAAACCTCTTTTTTAAAAAAAAAATATACTTGAAAGCTGGCCAGGTTTTACAATGCTACCTTTAAAAAAAAAAAAAAAAAAAAAAAAAAAAAAAAAAAAATTTATCAAGAACGGTTTTTAGCAATAAAACCGTTCCTGATAGTATTTGGATCGGTTTTATTGCTAAAAACCGATCCAGATGCTATTTTCTGATATATATTTCATTTGTTATATGTATTTAAGTTATCTGAGATATATATATATAACCAGAGATTATTTAAAAAAAAATAAACAACTTGTTTGTGTTTGTATAATTGTTTGTTTAATTATTTATTTGTTATTTATAAATTAATACCATAAAATTAATTGCTTAATTGATGTCATGAACAAATGGAAACGAATTCATATTACCTGAGATAACAAAATATATATGGTTAGACCAAGACCATATTATTTCGAATTTGATCAGACGGTTCATATATAGGATGTACATAGGGAATGAAATATCTTTAATTTGACCTCTTTAAAGAAATTAATTTAATTATAAACCTCTTTAAAAAAAAAAAAAAACGTACTTGAAAGCTGGCCAGGTTTTACCATGCTACCTTAAAAAAAAAAAAAAAAAAAAAAAAAAAAAAAAAAAATTTATCAAGAACGGTTTTTAGCAATAAAACCGTTCCTGATAGTATCTGGATCGGTTTTATTGCTAAAAACCGATCCAGATGCTATTTTCTGATATATTTTAATTTGTTATATGTATTTAAGTTATCTGGATCGGTTATTATGTATAGACCCGATCCAGATGCTATTTTATGATATATTTCAATTAATAAGATTTATTTGAGATATTTTAATTATCAGGATCGGTTTTTGTTGGAAACGGATCCTGATACTATCAGGATCGGTTTTTACTAAAAACTGATCCAAATGATTGAACTATTAGGATCGGTTCTAAAATAAAACTGATCCTGATAGTATCAGGATCCGTTTCCACAAAAAACCGATCCTAATAGTAATAAACTAGGATCGGTTGTTACTAAAAACCGATCTGAATAGTTTTTAGGATCGGTTTTTTTAAATAAACCGATCCAGATACTTATTAGGATCGGGTGTCCATATAACCGATCCAGATAGGCCGATCCTGATTTCTGTTTTTCCACTAGTGTCTCTCTGGATAATTCCTTTGAAAGCGAGAGTTAGCTTGAATCAGCCATTGCGAACAGTACTTCTCCTTCCCTTTTATTTCTTCCCACATTATTTCCTTTAATATTCGTATTAATTATATG
The DNA here is from genome assembly GCA_964058875.1 of Carex rostrata. Taxonomy (NCBI): domain Eukaryota; kingdom Viridiplantae; phylum Streptophyta; class Magnoliopsida; order Poales; family Cyperaceae; genus Carex; species Carex rostrata. The sequence continues at coordinate 572,256 of CAXKVT010000134.1, forward strand.
GTAATTTTGATAAATTTGGTATTTCATTATTGTCAATACCCTATTTTCTTATATTATGTTAATTATTTTTTTTTGCAACTATTTATGTTATGCTTGCCTACCCCTAACAAAAGTCCTAGCTTCACCACTGATTGCGAACAGTACTTCTCCTTCCCTTTTATTTCTTCCCACATTATTTCCTTTAATATTCGTATTTATATGGTAATTTTGATAAATTTGGTATTTCATTATTGTCAGTACCATATTTTCTTATATTATGTTAATTTTTTTTTTGCAACTATTTATGTTATGCTTGCCTACCCCTAACAAAATTCCTAGCTTCACCACTGAGGGAGGGCACTGTGACAGATGTGACATTTTCATGCGATGATGAGTAAACATGCCCGGTCCTGGGGCAGGGCACCCAGGGCGATGGCTTCACATGCAGTCTCACCGGTGACGGGTTGAAAATTTGGATCATATTTCCTGATCATAAATCTCAACAGTTGCTCCACTTATTCGTGGAAATAGACTTTTGACAACACCCTGTTGAATTAGAAACAAGGCCTTGGCATCCACACTTCAAACACCTTGCAGGCACAGGTTATTGCCACACTTTATTCGTTACCTACCCTGTAAAAATCCCTCAGCTCGCAGCTCATATTTTGCAATTGTGTCGATCTGTCGTTTCAGGGAGGAAGGAATGAAAAAGAATGATAATAGAAGGTGATTCTGACAAGTGGGCTCCTTTTTACATGATTCAAGTGAATGGGCCGAATTTTATGGGCCTGAAGAATAAAGTATTAAAATAAGTATGAAGTACAGTGATTTGCAGCACCTAATTCATTAAAGAAAAATTCAAATGCATAGCTATAGTAGTTTGCAGCACTTAACTAGTCTCGATCTCAAAATAAAGAGAAGTATTAAACAAAGGTTATTAAAACTTTAAAAGAATGTATAGTGGTTTGCTGCATACCACTTTTATGAACCTGAATTTTATCAAAGAAAAAATAAATAAATAAATGAGAAAATGTTTATTTACCAAAATAAATGTATTATATTATATTGGTGATTTTTTGAGTTAATATAATTTTTCGACAAAATATTTGTTTTACAATTCTTTTCCTTTTTCTTTTAAGTATAAAATAAAACAAGCTTTCTTCGGAAACAAATATAATTTTTTTATTCAATTTGTCCAATTCCTACTAATTTTGTTATATTCCCAAATTTTAAAACAATAATTAATTTGCTAAACCGATTTTTACGCTTAAATATATATATATATATATATATATATATATATATAGAGGTGGGCTACGGTGAGTTGCGAAGTAAAACGCATTTCTACTTCACGCCGTATTTTTATTTTGAAAGTCCAAACGACCGATCCGAACCGTTAGATGTTTAATCCATATTGAAATGTGCTTGGAGACCAAATTTTACATTTTTTTGGAATTTTTTTACTATTTATTAAGCATTTTTGAAAATTACTGTTTTGCTGTGAACAGTAAAAAACAGTAAAATTTTCTGGACCATCAGATCAGCGACTTTCAAAATTGCTTAATAAATAGTAAAAAAATTCCAAAAAATATAAAATTTGGTCTCCAAGCACATTTTAATATGGAGAACAAGATGAACGGTTCGGATCGACGTTTTGAACTTTAAAATCGCAAAATATGAGCGTGAAGTAAAATAGTTGCTTTATTTCGCAACTTACCGTAGCCTAGCTCTATATATATATATATATATATATATATATATAGAGTAAAGCTAGGGTGTGACATGCTCACCAATAAAGTTTGGTGAGCATAACTCTAAAAGTATATCGGATCGACGTCAAATGTCAAATCTAAACCGTTGAAATCCATGTACTTCATGAGTGATGCATATACATGCAAAATTTTAAAAGTTTCGAGTTTATTTGCTACACGGTCAAGTGGTCAAAGAAATAATAAAAATTGAATATATAAAATAACTTATAATGAAATGTGCATTTCTTTGACCACTTGACCGTGTATCAAATAAACTCGAAACTTTCAAAATTTTGCATGTATATGTATCACTCATGAAGTATATGGATTTCAACGGTTTGGATTTGACATTTGACGTCGATCCGATATACTTTTGGAGTTATGCTCACCAAACTTTATTGGTGAGCATGTCACACCCTAGCTTTACTCATATATATATATACAGATATTATCTGACTGATTAAACAAATCTAAAATTTCGAAATATAAATCAATTATGAAATTATGTTTACTAAAACCTAACCATTTAGAAATAAATAAATGGAGTTCTAATTAAGAGAATGATTATACAAAATTTTCTTACGAGATAAATTATATAAAAATTACAAATTTCGTTTATTTAAGAATTATAAAGATTTGATTTGATATTCATATATATACACATATATACTATTTGATATTGATTTATTCGGATTCTAAAATTGAATTATAAACACTTGAAAATATTCGTACAACATTATGAAAATTTTACGAGCCTTCGATTTGAAATTAGGAATTTATAACTCAAAGAAAACAACATATCCATAAAAGATTAAATGAAATTATAAATTAATGAGCAATAATCAAAATTTAAATTGAAACAATTTAATCTGATTCCAAAATTAAAATGATAATATGTCGAGAGAATTCGTAATAAAATTTTAGGTTCGATCTCGTTAAGCTAGATGACTTTTATCAATTCTTTGGAACTTTATATATTAATTTGAATTAAATCCTACCGTTTGATCTCTAAGCTAGCACGCGCCTTGAAGCAAATTAATATGAGGGGAATTGGATTTAACTCAATTGTATAGCTGGGTCGGTCCTAGGGGTTTGCTAACGGGTTACCCGTGACCCGTTCCGGGTTACCCGTTAGGGGTAACGGGTAGGACGGGTAAAGGGGTAGGTCGGGTACGGGTAAAATCCGTAACGGGTAGACGGGTAATTTTCCCAAAACCTCTATCCGGTCCGTTTATTACCCGTACCCGTTGCGGGTTGACGGGTACGGGTACCGTGGGTACGGATCCGGGTATCCGGGTACGGGTCCGGTCCGCCCGGTTTTTTTTTTTTTTCTGTTTTTTTCTGTTTTTTTTCTGTTTTTTTTCAAAAAATTCAAAAAATTCAAATTTTTTTGAAATGAAACGGGTCAGGTACGGGTAACGGGTACGGGTATGCGGGTAGATGGGTACGGGTAGGCGGGTACGGGTGGGCGGGTAGACGGGTACGGGTATAACGGGTTTTTTTTCAAATTAGGTTGTCCGGTCCGTTTATTACCCGTACCCGTCTACCCGTTTGTACCCGGGCAACGGGTACGGGTAGCTCGGGTAACAGGTACGGGCCGGGCAAAACGGGTTGAACCCGTTAGGGGTTTAGCAAACCACTAGTCGGTCCGCACCCCCTTTCATTTCCTCTCTTCTGCCACTGACCGACGGAGCTGTCCCCGATGAAATTAAATCACTTTATTTTAATACTTCATAGTCCACAGAGGATCCCTGAGGGGTAGGTAACGAATTAAATCACTTTTATTTATTCTCTGTGGTCAAAGCACTTTCATTTCGTGAGTTTTAGGTACAGCATCTGGCGATCCGCAGCAGGAGTTGTCAGAAGCTGTCCCCGATGACCACGCTACTTGATTAGCTAGAGTTTGGCCTTCTGATTAGGTTTACGAGTCTCGTATTTCTTTTGCTATATATACGGGCTCGATAGATCATGTATTCTCTTTCATTAAATGATGTTATTTTGGATTCGAGACGGATCGTATTGTATAATATGTATGTGTATTTATTTGCTATGTGACTGATGCTTGATACTTTATATTATTATGCTTCCGCTGCTGTTTGATTTATTATTTTATTATCATTAGCTTTGCGTGCTTAATGATTAATTAAGCACGAGGCAATATTGATCACACTTTAATCCAGAATTCCTGATTTGGGGCGTGACAAATTTTAATTCTGATTTTCAAAACCATGATCTAGATTTTTTACATCGGCACCTCAACTCATGCTTAACCCTAGCTCTCTAATATAAACCCTAATTTGCAAACTTTTTTCTCACTAGTCACCATATTGTGTTCTATCGGAACCTCTTTTTTCTGTATTAAATTTCTCACCATCTAAGAAAAAAAAACTGCTAAGAAAGAAAAATCATGAGTTGCGCTTGTAACTGTGCAGAGACGAGCTGGCGAATCTCTAGTTGTAACTTTTTTTTGCCTACCCCTAATGAAAATCCTAGCTACGCCACTGACTGTTCATCTCTATCCCACGCCAAAGTGACAGGCGTCTCCAACTCTCTCTCTCTCCGCACCATGGGTTTTCTAGTTAGACCCCCCTACTGATCATTCATGGTTCCGCCACTGACGGCAAGGGGGGTCAAGGGGGGTCAAGGGGTAGAAACTAAAAGCTAGCACTGTATATTTTTCTGGGCCAAGGGAGGGCCAGGGCCCAGGCTGGCTCAAGCCTTGGTTCCGCCCCTGATGGTGTTGTCAGCCTAGAAGTTACTAAAAGCAAGTGAAAGTATATCAGAAAATGAAAATTATAATTTTCCATTTACAAGGGTAGATTGGGCGGGAAAATTATAATTTTTTTTTTCAGTCAATCATATTTTGTTAAACTATATGAATGACAAACTTTGGTTTGATTCATGCACGGATTACAAGTAAACTAAATTATTGCTTTGTATATATCAAAATAAAACTTATTGTATGATATTCGTGGATTACTAGATATACACCTCCGGGAGCGATGTCGGAAAAATACCTCCAGTGTTTATGTAATATATTAAGGTAACAATTTATATCCAAAACAAGAAATTAAATAAAATACATAAGGAGCTAAAAGGAATACTAATCCCAGATATATTTCCCATTAATTTATTAGTTGATAACAGAAGTTAGTAAAACAACATTGCACGCACTATAAGAAAAATATAATCTATATATAATATTATCTTACAAAATATGGGATTTTTTTGTTGCATTTCTCACTGTCTACTACTACACATGATGTTTGGTCTCAAGCAGTTTTTCCTATCTACAGATCTACTACACATGACGTTTAATTTGGTCACTTTCTGATGCCTAGCATCTAAGGTAGGGGTGTAAACAGTCGGATACGGATCGGATAGTGGTCTTACCGTATACGTATCCATTATAATTTTTCGGATACGGATACGGATAGTCTCAGATACGGATACGGATCGGATATTAAATGTTACAGATCAGATATCGGACGGATACGGATATTTTTTATAATTAACTTGTTAGTTACAAAACATCTATTATATTATTAAAATATTAGTCACTAATTATGTCATAGCATTATATTGTTCATCATAATATATATCTATATGCAATTTAATAAATTATTCGTACAATATGCAATTTAATAAATCAATTTAAAAACATATATCACATTTGTTGTGGTTTAAAGTATAAACGGTCGGATACGGATAGTAAAATGTCTTACCGTATCCGTATCCGTTATAATTTTTTGGATACGGATACGGATACGGATAGTCTCGGATACGGATACGGATAGTCTCGGATACGGATACGGATCGGATAATTTAAGTACTTTTTCGGATTCGGATGAAATCGGATATTATCCGATCCGTTTACACCCCTAATCTAAGGGTCCAGATGGACTTAACCTTTGATTGCTAACTTGGCAATATGCAATTGGTTATGGGGCAGTACTTTGGTTATATCAGTACTAAAAAATGTTTCTTGTAGATTTTTATGTTGTTTATAGTGTCTAAAAAGAATCTTATTCTGTTGTAGGGGCCTTATTGTTTTTTGCACTGCTTGGTTTTAGTGGAGTGCTTTTCTTCCTTTCCGTGAGTGGAAGAATAAATGATATGGAAGAGATATAAAGAGGAGAAGAGATCGAATGAGAATAAATGATAGAGAGAGAGAGAAGAGAAAAGCTTCCTTGGAGAGCTTGAATTCGTATCCTCTGCATTAACTCAAAAAGAAATCTTTTGAGTTGATACATCAGGACCGTCCGATCAGCTTTAAGATTCGTGCGAATTAGATCCACAAATATTAAAGACCCCTATGTTATAGGTATAGACCGGATGAGCTTTGTTTACAATCAGACGACCCATATTCATTAATTGAAAATATTCTCTTTTGAGTTAATGCAGACAATGCGGGTTCAGAGTGCTTTTCTCTCTCTCTCATTTAATCTCATTCGATCTCTTCTCTATCATTTATTATCATTCCGTGGAGTGCTTCTCTCTCTCTATCATTTATTCTCATTCAATCTCTTCTCCTCTTTATATCTCTCCCGTGCCATTTATTCTTCCACTCACGGAAAGGAAGAAAAGCACTCCACCGAATATAAATTACGAACATAATTAGAGACTTTGTAAATAACTACTTCTTTTTTTATAAATATATTTGTTTCTCGGTAATTGCTGACAACCTAAAAAAAAAAAATCTTAAACATAGTTAAGTTTATTCAATTGCCAATTGCAAGAGCTTAAATAAAGGCAAATTCACATTTTTTTTCAAGGACCTTGCCTGATGCTGCCAAGGTAACAGATGTGTATTTCAATCTTACGATTTGACTTTGACGATTATATATTTAAGCAACTATAGTTTTTATTTTTGAGGGAAAAGAAGGTCAAGCTGTTATGTTAATTAATTTAAATTTAAGTTGAAATTTTTGAAAGAAAAAAAAAAAAAGTTTCTCCGCAGATAGCATAATACAAATTTAGAAATGAGAAGATTCACATAATGTACCGAGGGATTAATGATTTGTTGAAAGGTTGGAATAATAGTGGGCCCAGTTCTAGCTCAAATAATAGAGGTATACCCACACCATAGCAATCCAATTATAGTTTTCAGTCTTTGCAACGGATCTGCTGGAAAATATTATAGCATATATTGGACCACATTAAAAGAAGCAAAATGAAACAGAATTAATGTGTCTATTATTTTTCAGTAAAACATTAAATCAAGTTTTTCAACTATAAATATTTACAATCCAATTAGCATATGAACATACGACCTCTCATATAGTGAACATTATTTTAACTTCCAAACCAAAATCTGGTTGTTATTTATGTTCGTAATTTATGTTCGGGAGAGTGCTTTTCTTCCTTTCCGTGAGTGGAAGAATAAATGGCACGGGAGAGATATAAAGAGGAGAAGAGATCGAATGAGAACAACTGATAGAGAGAGAGAGAGAGACACTCCATGGAATGAGAATAAATGATAGAGAAGAGATCGAATGAGAATAAATGAGAGAGAGAGAGAGAGAGAAGCACTCCGAACCCGCATCGTCTGCATTAACTCAAAAGGGAATCTTTTCAATTAATAAATATGGGCCGTCTAATTGTAAACAGAGTCCATCCGGTCTATACCTGTAACATAGGGGGTCTTTAATATTTGTGCGGATCTAATTTGCACGAATGTTAAAGCTGATCGGACGGTCCTAATGTATTAACTCAAAAGATTCATTTTTGAGTTAATGCAGAGGATACGACTTCAAGCTCTCCAAGGAAGAGACTTTTATCTTCTCTCTCTCTCTATCATTTATTCTCTTTTCTTTTTTTTTTTAAAGCTTGTCAGCAGCTGACAAGTGGCTCTATCATTTATTCTCATTCGATCTCTTCTCCTGTTTATATCTCTCCCGTATCATTCATTCTTCCACTCACGGAAAGGAAGAAAAGCACTCCACCGATTTGTGTTAGAGTCTTGGTATGAGAGAGAAAGAGGAAAAAAACCCAATGATCACAGCTTCTGAAGCTTTTTCTTGTTATGTAAGGGTAAGTTATCGCATATTTTGTTGCTCGTTTTACAAAAAAGGGACACCATTTGGGAGCAACTTGGAAGGTTTGATTTCATTACATTCCCAGCTTGATCTTTTCCATTTTTGCTAGGAAATCAACGCAAATATATATGCAATTAATTGTGTAATTAAGAGTTCCGGCAGAATCAAAGAGTCATCTAATCACCACCCTTAATTAATCAGTTGCTTAAAGCTGATAAATATATATACAAGTGTGCTTACCTGAACAATCTCTAGCTTAACAGATAACGTGTGAATGAATGTAACACTGGTACGTATTGATCATCTTTTTGGAATTCATTAGTTTTGTTCTACAATTGTATGAATAACTTTAATTGGCAATATTAATTTAGGAAAAGGATATATCCCGATTTTATGACTAATCACTAACCTCAAGTCCTTAACATAGTATTGCACACCCACTTACAATTTAGCAAGTACACCTTTTTATATTATCAAGAATTAACTAATAATTAGAAACATTTTGCATTAAAATATAGAAAAAAGAATTACACATGCAGCTCGGTCCTTCTGGAAATAGTAGCGGTTCAAGCTGGGACGATGGTTGTCATCAAAGAATAGAGAGTATCTTTGTTAGTTACTCGAGCGATTATATCCATTCAATCCAAATTGTTTACAAAGATTTCAATAACGACATTTTTAGAGCACCGCAACATGGACAGTATGCGTACTCCTACACTTTTGAAGCGGTAACTATTAATTTTATATATTTTTGTCTAATATCTAATGTTCGTTTAACTTTTATTCTTATCTACTTAAGTTTGTTTTTTCTTTTATTGTTTGGGGGGGGGGGGGTCTCTTTTTTTCCAGACAACTAAAATATCTGACACTATGTATCACAACTTCCTGTTAGATTTTGCAATTTGCACCCCTTGAGGCAAATTGCTCTATTAGCTGTGAGGAAAAAAATAGAGAAAATAATACTTATCTTTTTTGTTGAGGAAATCCTTCAATCTTATCATAAATATAAATTTGACGTATTAATTTGCACTGAATTTAAAGGTCTAACATGTATATAGCAACATTTTGTGTGGTGCCAGTAGATTCCAATAAAAAAAATTTATATACACTTTTTTTTTTATATATTTTTATGGTCAATTACAAGTATACAATCCCAATCATTTAAATTAACATATGATCTATCGATTCAACTAACCTAAATTATTATTTAAAATCAATCGATGTTATTTTCTCTGGTGCAAGAACCATGCCAGTAGTCTCTTTAATGTATAATTGATTTTTTTTTTTCAGGTTCATCCTCCACCCGAAACTCCGATTACTCGACTAGATGCATACTACAAATCATATGGCATTAGTTGTCTGGAACTCAGCACAAACAATGGCAAGTTGTGTTCTTTCGGCACAAAAACTGGTTCTCCCTTCATCTACAAGGATCCGAGAGGGTTTACCGGTTTCCACGGACGCCACAACAGTCATGTTCTCATGGCTCTAGGAGTATATGTCAATACCTCTGCCATAGTATCTTAGAATCCATAGACTTCAAATGGAAATTGTGTCTCCATTTTCCTTTCAATTTGGCACTGCTAGTATAAATATAGTCATAATCCATCAGTAATATAATCTGCCATAATACAAACAACACTGTCTGTTACACTCAGCGAAGATCACATAGACCATGCACTGTTTACGAACACATTAATTTATAATGACCGACTCTTAGATGAGGTAATTGTCAACTTAAACAGTAATTCGATGACATTAGCTGGTTCTGATCTGGTACAATGCAGTGGTTAATTTCAAATCAATACCATGCATACTGTTTTTGAGGATAATTATTGTTCTTCAAAAGAACCTGTCAAATAATAATATGACTTGAGATAAAAGTCTGGAACAATTTACCTGAACTAATTTGTCATGAATTTCCAGTTACCTGTCATCTATTGGTACTGACATTAATTATGTTCACTGATTTTTTTGTTTGATGTGTACATTTGTTCTGTCTGTGCTTCAGTTGTGGCATCAAGCATTTCATTTGTAACTTAGAATCGTAGATTATGGAAAATGTAATTAATTTACAAACAAATTTGTGATCATATACGCTCAACCCAGTTATCAATTTCATGAACAGAATGTCATGAGGATTCTGTTTACATTTAGAAAATTGAACAAATTGGAAGGGAATGTTGTTTTTTTTTCCTCAGAACAGCAACGATCCATTTAACATTGCATATAAACTAAGAAAGCCCTCCTGATTTCAAGTTCATTCTTTATCTCAACCGTGACAGTGTTTCTTGTTGCTCTAGCCGAAGCAAATGAGTGAAAGAATCTAGTGTTGTTGTCTCCATTTTTAAGCCAATTCTATTTTGCCCTTTGCTTCCACTTAGTTTCTGAGTCGATCGCAAGGTCATAGGCCTTTTGTCTAAACCGGAATTCCCTCGAATCAAGATTTCTTTTTTTCCTCAATACAATCAAAGAAGAGAATTACCTTCTTACAATACTGTTTAACTGCTCCTCGATTTTAGCAAATCTATCCCTGTGCCACCTTCCCATAACTACCAGAAGACTAGCTGTTTTGTGGTTGAAGGAAGCATGAGTGTCGGCTAAAGTAGGTTGCTGCCTCCATAATTTGTTCACCAACTGATGCATCTCGGAGTGTCTAAGCCAAAAAAGTTCCATCTTTGGCTGTCTCTTGGTGTGCAATCGATGTTTGCAAGATAGCACCAGTGGAACGTGGTCCGATATCATCATCCATTGAGCATGCAGTGTGATAATTGGAAAGATCGCATTCCACTCAGGCGAAATGAAACATCTATCAAGCCTTGAAAATTATGACCGGTTTGGGTCTCTTGCTACACCAAGTATAAGAGCGGTTCTTGAGAGGTACATCTATCAGCTGAAGGCCACTTATTAACTCATTGAAAAGGTCCATGAGGTTATTTGCTTGAGTTCCCCCAGACCTATCAACCATCCATCGGACTAAGTTGAAGTCCCCCGGTAAAGTCCATTTGGTGTTAACAAGTTTGGCCACCGTTCCAAGGTCAATCAAAAATTCATATTTTAAAGCATCCTCACTAGCTAGGTCCATAAGCATTAGTTACTGTGAAGGTCTCACCCAAACTGTTTTGCTTGAGGACCACTGTGCACGTGTGTCTTGTAGACCACGAGTTAACCCTTGTGTAATCCTTTCGCCGTGTGATTATACACCCACCCGAATGATCAATAGCATCAATAACAACACAATTCTTCTCAAAAAAAGTTGGTAAAAAACTCGAAAAATAAGCCAAATTGAATTCATTTAATTTGGATTCTTGCAAGCACACTACATCACAACGGGAATGCCTAACCACATTCCGAACTCCATTGCACTTCTGTAAACCCTTAACCCTCTTGTGTTCCAAGATAGAAATTTTGTTTGTTTCATAGATAAACCAAATACACCTTCTGCTTCAGAAAAAAAAAAAAAAAAAACCGAGAACTGACCAATTTGAGATACTTAATCCGTCTGTCTCGTACTCATCACTAGAAAATGAGTCGGTACATACCCTTTCTCCCCCTTCTGACTGGTCATTCTCCTCAGGTTCTTGCGCTATTATGGGGTTCTCACGGAGGTACTGGTTCTCCTCCTCCACCATCTCTTAATTTGGTTATTAGGTGAGTCCTTGATTCTACCGAACTATTAATTATACAATTAATGGCATATCTGTGTAACTGTATTGACCTCCTAGTTTTCTTTATTCTGAATTTCTGATTACTGATTAGATGTATTGCATATAAATGGGACCATCTGTGTAATAATTAAATACTTCATTGTTCTATGCAAAGCCCTAGCTATTATCATTTATCACTTGAACTCTTCTGTTTGTGTTTGCATACAGAATCCTGCATGTATAATATATTTATTTTGTTCTTGGAATCACAAAAAAGTAGTTAATAATGGAATCTTTGGAAACAGTTCCAGAAATTTAGTACCGCAAACAGGCCGCAACGAGCCATCTGCCTATCTATCCCCAATCTTAATTAGGAACGGAACTACACTTGAAACCCTAATTTGGAAGGAGTTTTTTTTATTTTTTTATAAGAAAATGTTTCTCTGCAGATAGCATAATACAAATTTAGAAATTGAAAGATGCACATCTATCCAAGAGATTGATGATTTTGTGAAAGGTTGGAATAGTAGTGGGCCCAGTTGTAGCCCAAATAAAAGAGGTGTACACACAACATAGCAATACAATTATAGCATTCAATCTTTGTTAATGGGCCTCCTGGGCCAGATCCCAGGAGAATATACTGGACCACATTAACAAATAGAAGGGAATAGAATGGAATAGAAAGGAAGATTAACATATTTAACCCAGAGGTGCTATCGGGTCGGATTGGGTCCGGATACTATTATATTTGGACCCGTGCCCTACAAGTCTTCGAGTCCAAATTTCGATTCATACACTTACCTGTTTCAATTCGGGTCGGGTCCGGATCCGGGTACCTATCTACCCGTATATATTTTGGATCCAATATTTTTGTTCCGGGTAGATATATATCCATAACTTGTTTGTAGTTTATCGGGTCCGGTTCGGATACAGGACGGTTCCGGATCCGGAGCGGATATATGTCACAAAAAAATCAAGATGATGGAGAGAAAATAACTTTTGAAAAAAAATATTGAAGAAGAGATATAATTTTTAAAAAGTAAAATATTAGAGATGACGATTTCATTTTCTATGGTTCAAAAAATCTATGAATGGAATACTAATAATTTGTAGAAATGACATATCAATGAGAGCAATAAATTTTCATTATTTTGCAAAGGATATCAAGGCAAATATTGAATGATGTATCCATAGTAATAAATTTTATTTAAAAAATTAATGCGGCTGTTATAGAAGGAATAAATTTGGCATCCATCTATGTGTATAAACATAGCGAATATGTCACTGCATTCTATTTTCTCATATTCAAAAAAGTATTGGGCTCACCACGGCTTATGCAAAAATTAATATGTAAAGTTGTATTTTTATATATTAATAGTTATTAATATATGTTTTATCGGGTATTTATACGGGTATCGGGTCGGGTTCGGTTATGGTTTGGATCTGGGTCGGATATTAAATTATTAATTTTGTAACCATACCCATAATTTAACCAGTTATATTTTTTAAATCATACCCTATCCAAATTAATCGGATCCGGGTCGGATCCGGTTCGGTTCCAGATAATCGGGTAAAAGTAGTACCTCTAATTTAACCTTTTTGTGTTTTGATGATTAATGAGAGAAAATAAATTTAATTTTCCTTTCCGTCTAATTTCTTTTTTGGTTGATTAAAATGTAGGAGGTTAATAAGAAATTCGGTGACTGTTGTAGATTTGAGGGAAAAATCTTGTATGAGAATTATATATGTATGATATAGGATTAGGCATTTGTGTCATTTTTTCTAAAAATATTTGTAACAAATTTTTTTTTTCATCCGTTACACTCCAATTTGGGAGGGAAATCGATTCTATTAATTATAATGATACAAGGTAAAACCTTTCACTTCCTGTACCCCTTCACCTTCGACATAATTTTATCAATCAAACACGATTCAACATAAAGTTTTTGTTCCTTTCCATTCCCTCCCTCCCTCTGCTCTCCATCCAAACAAGGTGTAAATATTTACAAGCGAATCAGAAACAGACCTCTCATATAGATATGAGAATAACTGCCAAATTTTTATTAATAGAAAAAAAATAATTAAAATATCGAAATACGGGATAGAATCTGTTTTATCGAGAAATAAGTAGAACAGGTTAAAATAACCCGTCCAACGGGACGGGTCTAATTATCCCGTCCGGGTTAATTTTAGTTAACGAGCGCTAATCAAATTCAGCGGAGAGAAAAGGAAAAAAAAAAAAAACAGAAAAACCCAGACGGTACAAGCAGACCTGTCCGGAGTAAAAAAAAAAAAAATGCCGAACGGTATAATATAACCCGTCCGGTTCCGTCTCCAAATTTATCTATCTTTGGTAAATCAAAGATTCAAAGTAGATGTAGGCATGTAGCATCATGTATCACAGTCAAAGGGAGAAGGTATCATGACCTGAGTTCGTATCCTCTGAGATATCTCAACTTTTGCGTGACCGACGTGTCCGGTGCCTATTCAGGGGTGATGTAGGGGGTCAGTATTATGTCTGCTTTGAGATTCGTGTACAACGTATTTAAACGGTTGGAATTTTCCATAAAGTCACGCAAAGTTTGAGATATCTCAGAGGATACGAATTCATCATGACCTGGCATGGAAGTAATGCAAAGACTCATACACACTCTTTGACCAGTCAAAATACAAAAAGCAAAGGCAGAACAAGATCTTCTCTAAAATATATATGTAACATGAATTTAGTGTGATTCAAAAAATTATTTCAGTTGTAAGGTTTGTATCATAAATTTGGTTTAGGTGTGTGTGAATTGTGGTCTATGCAATATTTTCTTATACCGATAAAGTTAATCATTTACATTCATGCAGGGTGGATTTAAAAGGGGTTCAATAATGGTCAAGTCCTTCGTAGTTCAAAAACGTTGTTAATTTCATGTATAATTTATGCTATTTTTAATATCATTTATAGTTTGTCATATCTATTAACTATTAATAAAACATTTGTTTTATTAAAGCAACAAATATATCTCGTTTTTTGTTGAATATTACTTTTATTAACTTATGCCCTCGTTGTATAATTTTTTTTATTCAGCCCCTGCATTCATGTATGAATGTATATTTATATGGAATTCCATGATCTCAAAGTCACGATTTGAAACGACAGACGCAAAAGATCATAAATTCATATGGGAATAATTATTGATGATCCATTCTTACCCTTCTAGTCTTCTACTAAAAACCTTTTGGTTTTTTCACATGTTTTAGGACGGTCTTTGTGATGCTCGAAGCTCCTTATTTTTCCTAGCTTTTTCTTTTCATTTTTTGTTTTCACAAACTTTTTTTTGGCCAAAGTCATTATATTTTGCCTTCGTATCTTTAATCAACTAATAGAGATTATTGACAGACGCTTGATTAAAGTAGGAAATGTGGGGGTATCTCAATTGCTATTGAAATGGTCAAATTTGACATATGAAGATGCAACGTTGAAGGACTACGATATCATCCGCCCCAAATGTTTTTTGTTTTTTGTTTTTTTTTTATCTGGGGATATTCGTTGAAGGTGGAATTAACCAAGTTGAGCTGATGAATCAGGAGAAGAAAAACAGGTACCTACAGGCTACAGATTAGTGGGCCGAATTCTGTGGCCTATGAAATTTTGTAGTGGTCACAGACAGATGGGTCCAACATTGTCAAAGAACAGGAACAGAAAAGGAGACAATACAAGAACAGGAGAGAAGCATGATGTATAAAGTATAAAGTCAGACAGTTTCTTATGATGAACGCATATCCTTCGGGTATTGGTAAGATTGGCCCACTACTTTACAGCAGATTAACTCAAGAATGGTGCCTATTCGGGATAGCCGGGGGAGTGATTTATTTGTGCTCTGAGATTCGTGTGAAGTTAAAACAATGGTCTGTTAGATATGTACTAACAAACCAGAATATTTTAGGCCATAATTAATAGTTAATTAATTATGAATTAGGTCTTTTTGGGCTGCATCAAACATAGGCCCGAAATACTTTGTTTTCTGGTATGATCTGATAAGATATAATTGGATATGCATATCTGAATGGGTGCGAACTGAAAGGATGCAACCAAAAGATGTATTGTATTATAAATATATTACATATGTTATTTTCGGTGATGATCTCTAGAAATCTCTCTCTCTTTTCGGAACAGAGTTTTATCTCTCTCTGTTGCATTGTTCGGACAGAATTAAAATAGAATAGAACCGAAAATAGAATATACTTTTGTATAAGAAAAGGAGAAGAGATTTTCAGATAAAAGGAGACATAAAATAAAAGATTAGAATTTCGGTTTTATTGGATGAAAACCGAAAATTAGATCTATCTGAATTCGCACTAATTCAGATACCGAAAAGGAAAACATAAAAACAAGAAGGGGACTGTAAGTTGGTGCTAGCACTTCGACTTGCAGTTGTTCGTTAACCTGTTCTTGTGGATACTGATAGAGGCGTGACTGCTAGGCTGTTACGTGAATCTGACACGGAACGAAAGGAGAAGAAGGAAAGGAGAAGAAGGCTACCGCTAGACTAGACTTGAAGTTTCCGCTGCGCGTCTAGTGGTAAAATCTATTTTAATCCTAGAATTAGTTTTATACTTGAATTCTGGTTTTCGGGTAGTAAACAAATCTTGAACTGTTTCGAATTGTTGCACTATAACCTACCTGAAATCCCAAACATGGTCCAGATATACTAATTCTAAAATAATCTCTTTTACGGTACCGGAGGAACCGAATTCTCTTATCATTAGAGAACAGTGGTCATTTTTGTCATTTTCAGGCTCTTTCAGCCAATTCGATTTTTGTCATTCATTTTCTTTTTGAAAACCTTCGCAGAAGTTGCGAAGTCGTGAGGGGATTTTTGTCCTTCATTTTCTTTTGGCAAATTATAAGCTCACAGACAGAGCTTCTTATATATAAATGCCTATGATTAGGAGAGAGAAGGATATGATGTATAAACTCTGAAAAACACAATTTCTATACAATCTTATCGTTTCTTCCTTATATTACCAAATTATACATATTATTTTATAATTTGCACAACTTACTCAAACTTTTGTCCAAAACAAAACCTCAGACCATTACAGTCAGAGGCAAAAACTTATGACCAATTAAGTAATGGGGGAATTTCATGTATACCCCTCAAAAACTTTAAAATTACGTATTCCCCTCCTCTAAATACATGTTTTACCCTTTTATTAAAAGCATAAAACACCCATCTGACTCCAATTTGAATCTAAAATGTTTCTTTACAGTCCGAATTACTTTGAGATCCGTGCATGCTAGATCAACACGAATCTTGAAGCGAACAAACACGAAAATTGAAGCAATGTGCACAGATCTTAATGTGAAGCACGCGGATCAAAATTGCTTTGAGATTCGTGTGGACTAGATTAGCACAAATCTTGAAGCGGGCACGCAATAATCTTATTGCGATGCGCGCGGATCAAACGGCAAAGGAACCCTTCAGATTCAAATTTGAGTCAGATGGGGCGTTTTATGATTTTTAATGAAGGGTAAAATATGTATTTTATAAATTTAGAATGAGTTTTAATATAAAAGAAAATGAAATGGATAAAGAGGAGGGTTCAAATGCCTCCATGTTTTTGTGCCTCCATGATGCCTCCATCTCTCTCTATCATTTTCAAAGTTCAAACAGTCGATCCGAACCGTTCAACCTAACCTCCATACTAAAATATGTTTGGAGACCAAATTTTATATTTTTAGGAATTTTTTTACTATTTTCTTAGATAGGTACAAAATCAATAAATCTGAACTATCTAAAAACAGTATTTTTTTTTTACCTATCTAAAAAAATAGTAAAAAAATTTCTAAAAATATAAAATTTGGTCTCCAAACATATTTTAGTATAGAGGTTAGGTTAAGCAGTTCGGATCAACTGTTTGAACTTTGAAAATGATGGAGAGAGATGGAGGCACAAAAACATGGAGGCATTTGAACCCTCCTCATGGATAAATATGTGAGTTTTTGGAGTTTAGAGGGGGAAATGCGTAATTTTGAAGTTTTTGAGGCGTATATGTGAAATTCCCTTAAGTAATATATGCCTTCCCAACCATATTTTACATTAGTTGTTATTTTTTTTTTTTTTTTTTTTTTTTGAAAAAAGTGAATGTCTACATGTTTCATTACGAAACAAAATAGTTCATACAAAATGGTGCATAGCACCGAATATCCAAGTATATCGAACACATTACCAGTAGTGTTTTGTGAGATGCCCTCCATGAGAAGGCTTGATACAATTGCTGACATCATCCAACCTGGTTCCCCCAACATAGGCCTCCACAACTGTCATCTAATATTAAGGAATCAATTGAGTTCATACAAATACAGGTTTGCCCTTGGGCTCATTTACTAGGTGAAAATTATAATCATTAGTATCTGATTTAAAGTGAGTGTGCCGGTCTTGTCACTACAGAAGGTATTTACCGAACCCATCGTTTCACATGCTGACAGTCTTCTTACCTATAAAAAATAATTTTCAAAATAACAAAAGGTAATGTAAAATTCCAAATGATTCTTATTTTGGCAATGCGATTTGGAGCAAAATTAGCAAAATAAAAGAAATTCATTTGTTCATCAAAGCTTTGTTCCTCATCATTTGCGCAATGAATATGCAAGCCTGACAAATGAAAACGAGAAACATTTCAATTACAATGTTAATTAACGGGTAGAACTTACAAATTACTCCGTTAATCTTCGTGCGGAAGCGGATCTTGCAAGCGTAGCAGTATCACTGGTTCTGCAAGGAATCACAAGCCGAAGCCGGAAGCCCTGCGTTTTCCACGACCTAAGACCTTCACCTTAACAGAGTGCTTTTCTCTCTTTCTTGACAGTCTCTAATTTCGGATTTATTATCAGATTTGTGTCAGAGAGAAAATGATATGCATAGTTTATATAAAACCAATGCACCTTTTCTTAATGGGTTGGCACCTATTCATAACGAGTCGGGTTTTTAGTTTCCCATAATGGGCGTACCCTTTATTAAATCCAACATACAATGAAAATTATTGGCAACAAAGAAACATTTTGAAACATTGAAAATTTTCATTACATAAGCATTACAGCTAATGGAAGCCCTTCAGGCACTGCCACCACAACAATTGTTACCTAGAAGCAAATTTAAGCAAAAAATTGGGAATATTAGATAATGTGTTTTAATCAAATGCCTGTAGTTGAAAATATTAAGAATCTAACAATATGAAATACATACAACAATGGTAAATATTTTAATGGCCCCAATGAATGACTGTTTAACGCTTGTTTGCCCCTACACAAATTGAGTTGTGCCATCAGAATTATTTATATATAATCCCCTAAAATACCTTAGAAGATTTATGATTAAGGATAGAAAATAAAGATTTGCTATCAGGACCCTATAATATTATAAACTAAGCATATATACCTTATCCAAAGGACAAAAAGAATCGTAACAGCAACAGTCAAACCCACCATGCCAATGAAAGTAGCCACACCATTTAACCGTACCTTTTTTATGGCCAAAAATCACTCAGAACAAAGTATACAAATATTAAAAAAAAAAGGTAGAAAAAACAAAAGGAAATGTGCTAAATAAGCCCGAGTGCTGACGTCATTGTTCACAATTGCACCATCCATGCCACCAGTTATGAGAATGTTGTTGTTCTGTGCAAGGGACCCGACCCAAGACTAATGGATCCTTCTTAAAGTCCTAAGCTGTAGATGAGAATGTGTTCAAATAATTAGTATGAAACACATTGAGAGGAGCAAAAGATGCTAGAAATTGTTTTGGTATTATTGACATAAAATAATGGTTTAAATGTAATAAAATTAATCATACTAACCATCTTATTGGAGGTAGAATCCCACAGCTCTACATCAGATTAGTTGAGACCAACAGTTATGTGTTGCCCATCTGGAGCCCAGCTGATACTGGTAACGACACTGGTAACAGGGCCAGTGTTGTCATCATTTGTCACCAATTCAGAGACCCATTTGCAGCATTCCACAGGTAAATAGTGTTGTTAAGTGCAATTAATAGCACCTTATATTTCAGGACACCCTTCCTTGCTTCCTCAGCTGCTTTTACCTGTGCTTGGAGCTTACCTTTTCTGTAATAATGCCAAAAATATAAAAATAATAATAAAGAACAAAATACCGCGATTAATAATCAGTAACAAAAATTATTGAAAGTTAAGTGAACTGTTAGGCATAGATGACAACAACGACCTTTCTAGCTCTTCTCAGGGTCTTTTTTTGCATTAGTCATTAATCAAAGTTAGTAACTAAATATAAACAATTCCATATATATATAAATTCTGACTCATTTAATTTTTTCTTTTCCAGACTTCTCTATAGCTAGCAGAGAAAATAGTGCAGGAAGGGACTCGGTGTCTGTGGTGTCGATTTGCTTGAAGATATCGGTTCAGAGCAACGGTTTCTAAGTGGTCTCAAGCAAAAATGAAGCAGGAGTTACGTAAGATGGAGTATTAAATGGGTTCAGAGCAACGGTTATGTACAATACGGCAACCAGGGGCGAAGCTGACTCTCTACAGGGGTAGGTACTTGCCCCTGACATTTTTTTTTTTTTTTTTTTTTGAACCGGGCTTATTAAATGGGCTTGAGCCCAAAACCCAAATCCAATAACCCAGACTCAGACTCTCAGAGTTCAGATAAAAAAAACAAGGCTCAGACCTCCGCTCCGCTGCGCTGCTGAGAGCCCCTGCGCGAAGGAAAAGAAAACACTCAACCCTCCGCGGCTCCGCCTGCGCTTGCACGAAGAGAGAATAGTCGTGCAACGCCGCCTGCCAGCCCCGCATCCCATCTCTGCCACCAGTAATCCTAGCCGCCTCTAATTCCGCCTCTACTGGTATGCTTATTGGAATTGCCCTCTGTTGTTAATGAATCAATCAAGCTCTAATGATGCTGCTTCACGCACTGTTTTTATTTTTTTTTGGAAAGCATGTACTATTTTAGGAAGTTTTC
This sequence comes from Carex rostrata, assembly GCA_964058875.1. Taxonomy (NCBI): domain Eukaryota; kingdom Viridiplantae; phylum Streptophyta; class Magnoliopsida; order Poales; family Cyperaceae; genus Carex; species Carex rostrata. The sequence goes on from CAXKVT010000134.1 coordinate 592,657, forward strand.
AGATTTGGTTGATCATGTTTAGTATCTTATCTTTGACAAGGTTACAACTATATTTCTGTCATTTGATCATGTTTAGTATCTTTGATTGATCATGTTTTCAGATTTTGCTGGCACGTAGGAATTTTTTGAATAATTGCAAGAGTACAGTATTAAATTTTCACATAAATTATAACTATTAGATTTTGATGTACCAGTAACAGACTAATTAAAGGGTTACAATTCTATATATATGTGTGAAAGATTTTCACATGATTTTTTCTCCTTTTGTTTTGATCTCAACTTTGTATTGGGTTATCGCAGGTTAATTTATACAGAACCGACTAATCTAGGTGTGTTGAATTCTTCACCTACTTATCTGGTAAATAAAGATCTAAATTTTACAATGTTATACATCAATGCATTGCTCACAGGCGATATTATGTGTGTATATATAAAAGAACTCTTATAGAACCTTTTGTACATTTCAGGAAATCCTCTCTTCTCTATCGTGTGTGTTGCTCTCTCTGGATAATTCCTTTGAAGGCGAGAGTTAGCTTGAATCAGCCATTGCAAACAGTACTTCTCCTTCCCTTTTATTTCTTCCCACATTATTTCCTTTAATATTCGTATTTATAGGGTAATTTTGATGAATTTGGTATTTCATTATTGTCGGTACCCTATTTTCTTATATTATGTTAATTATTTTTTTTTCAACTATTTATGTTATGCTTGCCTACCCCTAACAAAATTCCTAGCTTCGCCACTGATTGCGAACAGTACTTCTCCTTCCCTTTTATTTTTTCCCACATTATTTCCTTTAATATTCATATTTATACGGTAATTTTGATAAATTTGGTATTTCATTATTGTCAGTACCCTATTTTCTTATATTATTTTTTTTTTTTTTTTTTTTGCAACTATTTTTGTTATGCTTGCCTACCCTAACAAAATTCCTAGCTTCACCACTGAGGGAGGGCACTGTGACAGATGTGACATTTTCATGCGATGATGAGTAAACATGTCCGGTCCTGGGGCAGGGCACCCAGGGCGATGGCCCCGGGTCCCAGGATTCAAAGGGCCCAAAAAAAAAGTTTAGTATGTATATATTACAAAAAAAATATTTGTATATATTAAAAATAAATAAAATATTAAAAATCAAACTTTGTATATATAAAAGTTTTAAACATTTCTATAAATAAGAATGATATATTGGCACATTAATAAAATTATATATATGGGATGGACTACGCTACTCCATGGAGTAAAACACGTTTGTACTCCACGCCGTATTTTCATTTTGAAAATCCAAACGACCGATCCGAACCGTTAGATGCGATCTCCATATTGAAATGTGCTTGGAGACCAAATTTTACATTTTTTGGAATTTTTTACTATTTATTAAGCATTTTTCAAAATTTCTGTTTTTCTGTGAACCGTAAAAAAACAGTAAAATTTTCTGAACCATCGAATACGGATCGGATATTAAATGTATACGAATACGGATCAGATATCGGATAGATATGAATATAATTCGGATAATTAAAAAAAATTACTAATATATATTCTAGTAAAGTATAATATCTAAATACAGTTTTTTTTTCATTGATTAATTAGATCTAATATTTTTCATAATAAATTTGTTGGATACAAAACATATATCATATTACCAAAATATTAGTCACTATTCATTTCATAATGTTATATTGTTAATCATAATATATCAATTCAAGATCAATAATGTATTTTTCTAAGCATATAGGACAAAAAAAAACAAAGAGAGTCTTGAACCAGCTACATTAACGAACACATATCAATACCATGCAACTAAAATATAAGTAATAAATCATTGGTATTTAACAAATCATTTCTTGTGGAGTAGAGGTGTAAACTGTCAAATACAGATAGTTACAGATAGTTAATTATTAAACTGTATCCTTATCCGTTGTAACTTTTCGGATACGAATACGGATGTGGATACAGATAGTTAATTATTAAACAATATCATTATCCATTATAACTTTTCGAATATGGATACAAATACCGATAGTCTCGGATACGAATACAGATCAAATAATTTAAGTAATTTTTCGGATTCAGATTCGAACGAAATCGGATAATATCTGATTTATTTACACCCCTATATAAACGACTCAAATTTTTATCCCATCTCAGGCCCCAAAATCTTCAGGACCGGCCCTATGAGTAAAAGCCATTGTAGTGAACTTCCTGATCTGCTGTCGCGACATTGATGTACTTTACATGAGATAGCTACAAAATTTGTAGTTTTTGACAGCTGTTTGATTTTGATTGCTGGATGTAATACCCTTCATAGCTCCTATCAAGTTTATCAAAACAAAAACAAAAAAATGCTGTACGTGCATGTTCGATGCGGTGCATGCATCCTTGGTACGTGTATCATAACAATAGGTTGTATTATACTCGCAATAGATTAATGTCATGTTATATATAATGCTCTTATTTTATTAAAGAACTCTGTGACTAGTTCATTCCACTGTACTAATATCCTCTTACACTGGTGGACATTTCAAAAGAGAAAAAAAGTAACAATTTTCTCTAAAGTAACTCAAAAGTTGACTTTGGATCTAGACGTCCATGTCAAAATTGGATAAAATTTACCAAGTCCCCTATTGAGACGGTCCAGATCCAAATTCAAACTTTAAGTTACTTAATTTAGAGGAAAGTGACTTTTCGGTTTCAAGGTGAAAGGAAAAAGGAGTTACTTATTTAAGCGGGTGGCTACATGTCTTGTTTTCTGTAAATATATAAATATCAAATTAGCATAGGTTGTACAAATGAACGATGGATGTTAAGTTCATTTTTGTATAATTAAGCAGAGGTTGATTACTTGAACTTGAAGAGCAATGAGAGGATGGCTTTCACATGCAGTCTCACCGGTGACGGGTTGAAAATTTGGATCATAAATCTCAACAGTTGCTCTACTTATTCGTGGAAATAGACTTTTGACAACACCTTGTTGAATTAGAAACAAGGCCTTGGCATCCACACATCAAACACCTTGCAGGCACAGGTTTATTGCCACACTTTATTGCGTGAGTAAGCCAAGATTCTTTTTTTTATTAGTAACATGGTGTTGTCAGCCTGGAAGTTACTAAAAGCAAGTGAAAGTATATCAGAAAATGAAAAATATAACTTTCCATTTACAAGGGTAGATTGGGCGGGAAAATTATAATTTTTTTGTTTTGTTTCAGTCAATCATATTTTGTTAAACTATATGAATGACAAACTTTGGTTTGATTCACGGATTACAAGTAAACTAAATTATTTGTATATATCAAAATAAAAGTTATCGTACGATATTTATGGATTACTAGATATACACCTCTGGGAGCGATATTTATTTTTATGGGAACAATGTCGGAAAAACACCTCTAGTGTTTATGTAATATATTAATTGTCTAGTTTTGCCACCCTCTCTCTTAACACACGTACATATATTAAGGTAACAATTTATATCCAAAACAACAAATTAAATAAAATACATAAATAAGGAGCTAAAAAGAATACTAATCCCAGATAAATTTCCCATTAATTTATTAGCTGCTAACAGTAGTTAGTAAAACAACATTGCACGCACTATAAGAAAAATATAATCTATATATAATATTATCTTACAAAATATGGGATTCTTTTTGTTGCATTTCTCACTTTCTACTACTACACGTGATGTTTGGTCTCAAGCAGCTTTTCCTATCTACAGATCTATTACACATGACGTTTAATTTGGTCACTTTCTGATGCCTAGCATTTAAGGGTCCAGATGGACTTAACCTTGGATTGCTAACTTGGCAATATGCAATTCGTTATGGGGCTGTACTTTGGTTATATCAATAAAGAATGTTTCTTGAAGATTTTAATGTTGTTTATAGTGTCTAAAAAGAATCTTATTATGTTGTAGGGGCCTTGTTGTTTTTTGCACTGCTTGGTTTGTGTGGATGCTTCATAACCTGTTATGATCGAAGAGTGCGGAATGATTTGGCTCAGCCATGCAGGGAATTGTGCTTTTGCTGTCGCCAACCAGAGATCGAATGAGAATAAATGATAGAGAGAGAGAAGAGAAAAGTTTTTCTTCCTTGGAGAGCTTGAATTCGTATCCTCTGCATTAACTCAAAAAGGAATCATTATTCTCATTTTCTCTCCAAGGAAGAAAAGCTTTTCTCTTCTCTCTCACTCTATCATTTATTCTCATTCGATCTCTTCTCCTCTTTATATCTCTCCCGTATCATTCATTCTTCCACTCACGGAAAGGAAGAAAAGCACTCCACCGATTTGTGTTAGAGTCTAACATCTGTACCCGGTGAAATCCGTAGATCGTGCACCAATGGTCACAGCTTCTGAAGCTTTTTCTTGGTATCTAAAGGCAAGTTATCGCAGATTTTTTTGCTCGTTTTACAAAAAAGGGACACCATTTGGGAGTAACTTGGAAGGTTTGATTGCATTACATTCCCAGCTTGATCTTTTCCATTTTTGCTAGGAGATCAACGCAAATATATATGCCATTAATTGTGTAATTAAGAGTTCCGGCAGAATCAAAGAGTCACCTAATTAATCACCACCCTTAATTAATCAGTTGCTTAAAGCTGATAAATATATATACAAGTGTGCTTACCTGAACAATCTCAAGCTTAACAGATAACGTGTGAATGAATGTAACACTGGTACGTATTGATCATCTTTTTGGAATTCATTAGTTTTGTTCTACAATTGTATGAATAACTTTAATTGGCAATATGTAATTTAGGAAAAGGATATATCCCGATTGTATGACTAATCACTAACCTTAAGTCCTTAACATAGTATTGCACACCCACTTACAATTTAGCAAGTACACCATTTTTTATTATCAAGAATTAACTATTAATAAGAAACATTTTGCATGAAAATATAGGGAAAAGAAATACACATACCGCTCGGTCCTTGTGGAAGTACTGACGGTACATGCTGGGACGATTATTGTCATCAAAGAATAGAGAGTATCTTTGTTAGTTACTCGAGCGATTATATCCATTCAATCCAAATTGTTTATAAAGATTTCAGTAACAACATTTTTAGAGCACCGCAACATGGACCGTATAACTCCTACATTTTTGAAGCGGTAACTATTAATTTTATATATTTTTGTCGAATATCTAATGTTCGTTTAACTTTTATTCTTATCTACTTAAGTTCGTTTTTTTTTTTTATTGTTGGGGAGGGGTCTATTTTTTTGGGGGGGATATTGTACATAAAATATCTGACACTATGTCTCACAACTTCCTATTAGATTTTGCAATTTGCAGCCCTTGAGGCAAATTGCTCTATTAACTCTGAGGAAAAAAATAAAGAAAATAATACTTATCTTTTTTGTTGAGGAAATCCTTCAATCTTATCATAACTATAAATTTGACGTATTAATTTGCACCGAATTTAAAGGTCTGACATGTCTATAGCAACATTTTGTTTGGTGCTAGTAGATTCCAATAAAAAAAATTATATACACTTTTTTTTTTTTTGCAGGTTCATTTTTCACCCGAAACTCTGATTACTCGAATAGATGGATACTTCGACAAAAATGGCATTACATGTCTGGAACTCAGCACAAACAATGGCAAGATGTGTTCTTTCGGCACAAAAACTGGTTCTCCCTTCATCTACAAGGATCCGAGAGGTTTTACTGGTTTCCACGGACGCTCCAACAGTTATCGTCTCACGGCTCTAGGAGTATATGTCAATAGCACTGCCACAAAATCTTAGAATCCATCAGTGTTTTAAAAATCAGTTCTTATGTGGTATTCGGAAAGCCACCGCATACCGCATATACAGTATGCGGTTGCATATATGGATTTTTATTCGGATTTTAAAATGAAAATTCATATTAATTTGTATACAAATAAGTATTTATGATTGACTGTACATGTTAAACTGGTAATGAAATGTTAAAATATTAATCCTTATCTCATACTAAATGAAATACTGAAATATTCATATATTGATCTCAATCTGGCTGAATATGCGTCATAATATTCGAATATGCGACTGAATATGCGACTGAATATTCGAATATGCGGTCGAATATTCAAAATCGTATATTGGACCGAATACTCATTTTCTATTCAGATTCCAACCGAATATGAATATTCGGCCAAATAGATCGATTTTTAAAACACTGGAATCCATAGACTTCAAATGGAAATTGTTTCTCCATTTTTTTTTTCAATTTGGCACTGCTAGTATAAATATAGTCACAATCCATCAGTAATATAATTAATCTGCCATAATACAAACAACACTGTCTGTTACACTCAGCGAAGATCACATAGACCATGCACTGTTTACGGACACATTAATTTATAATGAACGACTCTTAGATGAGGTAATTGTCAACTTAAACAGTAATTCGATGACATTAGCTGGTTCTGATCTGGTACAATGCAGTGGTTAATTTCAAATCAATACCATGCATACTGTTTTTAGGATAATTATTGTTCTTGAAAAGAACCTATCAGATAATAATATGACTTGAGATAAAAGTATGGAACCATTTACCTGAACTAATTTGTCATGAATTTCCAGTTACCTGTCATCTATTGGTACTGACATTAATTATGTTCACTGATTTTTTGTTTGATGTGTATATTTGTTCTGTCTGTGCTTCTGTTGTGGCATCAAGCATTCCGTTTGTAACTTAGAATCGTAGATTACAGAAAATGTAATTAATTTACAAACAAGTTTGTGATCATATACGCTCGACCCAGTTATCAATTTCATGAACAGAATGTTATCAGGATTCTGTTTACATTTGGAAAATTGAAAAAATTGGAAGTGAATGTTGTTGTTTTTTTTCTCAGAAAAGCAACGATCCATTTAACATTGAATATGAACTAATAAGAAATCCCTCCTGATTTCAAGTTCATTTGTTATCTCAACCCCCTCCACAGTTAGAACCGTGACAGTGTTTCTTGTTGCTCTAGCCGAAGCAAATGAGTGAAAGAATCTAGTGTTGTCGTCTCCATTTTTAAGCCAATTCCATTTTGCCCTTTGCTTCCACTTAGTTTCCAAGTCGATCGCAAGGTCATAGGCCCATTGTCTGACCTTTTGTCTAAACCGGAATTCCCTCGAATCAAGATTTTTTTTTTTCCTCAATACAATCAAAGAAAATAATTACCTTCTTACAATACTGTTAACTGCTTCTCCATCTTAGCAAATCTCTTCTGTTACATGCTGGGTTCGCTTCTGTATTTGGCAAATTCATTCAATTTCTTTGACATGGAGCATTTTGAGAATAATTCAACGTCAACCCAAAGTTCATAATACGGGATCCTAAATATCTAGCCATGACAATTTTAA